>CM067857.1:80553019-80843749 GCA_034642435.1 Megalocaria dilatata
CTGAAGACGGGATTATCTAGAATTATATTTGTTTTTTGAAGATATAGTGCACATTTTTTAGAGATTGTTGAAATAATTTATTCGAATATTTAAATATATTAAATATTTGAAATAAATTATATTCTTTGGGAAGTCCTTTAAGTGTGTTCATGTTTTTATAAGGCAAGTAGTATTTCTTAAAGATAAAACCAGAAACAAAATTTTGTCTCCTTTGAATATTTATTTATTAATTTTAATTACTTTCGTATATCTGTTGGGTTATTTATTTCATTTGACATTGTATATTGAGTTTTGATTATATACGTCTATTAAATGTGAGCGGTGCTTGCTTTAGACATTAATTTAATTCTAAAAGTTTTTTGAATAAAAAATTCTTTTGAAATTAAAATTGTAGAAGATATTTCAATTTGTTTTGATATTCAAATTTTGTCACATGTTATATTTAGTTAGCTGTTAGAAATGTGAGTTGAGAAACCCAAAGAAATAGTATTGTTTTTGATTTCTTCCAGGTTAGTAAGCTTTTTTTTGTTTCTTTTCATTTCTTTGTATGTTAATATTTTATTTTGTGTATGTTATTCTGTTATATTTTAAACTAAAGAAAATTAAATATTCCAGAATCATGACATCAAATCGTCTATTTCTTCAATTATAAAAATAAAAATTGATTACATTCTTATATATTTATTTTTTGTTATCATCTGTGATGTTGAGATGAATAAATTTATTATTATTATTTGCATATTCACTGAAATTTCCCAAGGTATCTGGTAACTTCAGATTTCGGGAAATGTAATTGTTTACACGAGGAGCCAAAAACACATGTGACTTCTGACCTCGAGTCCGATACACCATCGCATAACAATAAATTGAGCTCTTATCCTGGTACCATATGCATGCTCGTTGAAATGTGCTAACTCTAATTTTTTTTCTCTGACGAACGGTCATTTTTAGAAAAAACAACTGTCCCACATCTATAACCCCAATTTGAAAAGATCATCGGTTGGATATCTGTAAGATTTATTATAGATATATTATTTTAAGAATCCATTTTTGAACAATTTTCAATTTGTATAGGTAGGATTTACCAACACCGCCCCAAGTAATCTATATGCCACATGAGGTTGTACCAGCACCAAATAAACTGTCATTGGTAGTTTTCAGTCACAGAAACTTTCGAGGCTCTTTGAATGTCCGCAGTTTCTTGATTACCTTATCTATATGTAAATTCCATCTGAGATGCTTGTCTAAAATTATACCTAAAAACTTCACAGAATCCACAGTTTCACCGAAAATCTGTCCTCGACAGATCGAGCAAAGCTTAGATCTGTCCAAACATCCGTAAATGCAAGAAGTCAAATTAGCCAATGCATCATGCGTTGAAGCTCCATGACGAAAACCATCCTGCTGAGAACTCAAAATACCATAGACCTCCAAGTACTCAGCAATTCTTATGTGAACTATTTTCTCAGAAATTTTTGATAGGTTAGAAGTCAGAGGTATGGGGTGCTAATTCTCAATACCATGTCTGTCTCTGGACTTTTTTAACTGCAGTTTTCAGGCATAATGCTTACATAGTGGGATTGATAATGTATGTGAAGGGTTTCACTCTAATTGAAAAGAAATGAGAAATTACTTTGTTTCCTTGTGGCTATTTGTTTATTCAGTTCGAAAATGTAGTAGTATCACTACGAAATTCGAGTCACTGTAGAATCGTGATAAAGTGATAGGAAACAAAGTAATTTCTCAATTAAAATGAACTATCACAAAGTAACGGACTGCTCCATCCAATATTTGATTTCACTCTATTTGAAGTAGTATTGATTAAAGTTATTGTAGTTATGCCGTCTAGTCCAGGATCTTTGTTCTCTTGGTTCTCTTTGTTCAATTTCAGCTTCTTCAAAATTTTTGACTTTTCTTCTTCGTCCGTGGCATACAATTGAAACTCCGAAAAACTCCTCTCTCCTGATCGCTTTTTTCGTTTTTAAGGCCATTTGCGTACCAAACAATTTTTAAAAATCTCAGCCACTTGATTTCTGTCATCAATCTCACTAGAGCCGTCAGAGACCAGGGAAATCCTTGGGTTAATCTTCTTCTTATCTGAAATAATTTGCTACAGTCACCTTGGATTGTTCGCATTTTCCGCTAATTTTTTCATATATTACTTGTAAATTAGCAGTTAGCGTATTGCAAATGGAATTTCAATGAGATCGAATTTGCCTTGAGATTAGATAGCTGGTTAGAAATATTGATAATATACCAAAATAACATATGTATTTCGGAATTAACGTTGCATTGCATTCCTTCTGATATAACCAATATAAGTAGCCCTTGTGTAGATTTGGTACTAGAATAAGTGGACTGTATAAATGAATACTACAACAAGTATAGAAGATATATTTGAAGTGTAAAAATATGTGTCATAAAATGATTAAATTTATAAAAATATGTATGTTGAGTATTTTGAAATAGAATTTTTGAGAAAATGCTTTTATACTACCCATGTGGATGGGTTATGAGAAAATAACATGGAATTTTAATCTATGGTTTCTGTGATCGTTCTTCTTTCATAGGAAAGCTTAGTTATTTTGGAAGCAATCACGTTATACAGATTATGCCTTATACAACAATACTTAAATATTATAGAATGTTGAGGCGCAAGTGATCGAGATTACATAGTATGGCGGGATTTTGCTCATTATTAATACTGTTGCATAGTAATTCTTACTAGTTTTTCCTGTCTATTCTTATACTGATCAAACATTTCATTCAATTTAGAGTTCAGAATGTTTTGACATTTTAGTCGCTTGTATAATTCATTTTTTTAGTAATGTTTTTACATTTCTTGAGATTTTCCAAAAAATAACTTAGTTAGATATCCAATAATATTGAATATTCTAAGTAAGATAGTTTCATGATGAAATTCTCAAGATTATGTTAAACATTTTTGAAAGATATATGTTTCCATAAGAGGGATAAGCAGAAACAAAATTTTGTGTACTCAAAATATTTAATTTATACGATTTTTGTTAAAAATTTATATTTATCGAATTTTGTTATATCATTTGGATGTCTTATAATGAAGTTTTATTTTCTATGAAGTTTGATATAAGTTGTACTTACACGACATTGATTTAATTCCTGAAGTTATAATATTAAATATAATTTTTGAAATTAAATATGTAGAAGGCTAACAGAATATTTATGATAGATTGGGCCGTTGCTTGGTAGAAATCAGTTGTAATTGTCATTATAAAATAAAACACTTGTTTACATTTTCTACTTTATTTTTGGTATTGACGTACGTTTCGTCTTTGCTAGAAAGACTTCATCAGAATACGAAGTAACAGTTGTTGTACAATGAATTTATAAGATTTTTTACAGAAGGTGTACATGTGTTTTTAATTGTTCGTCGGGTTGGTTTTCTCAAAGAATATTCCCTTCAGAATCGTGTTCACTCGATCCCTTGTAAATATTGAATAGAGGGGTGTAATAAAAATCTATTTGTTCATTTACTATAATAAATAATAATAATAAATAATAAACATAAAAACAGCAATAACCTAGTAAATGAACAAATAGATTTTTATTACACCCCTCTATTCAATATTTACAAGGGATCGAGTGAACACGATTCTGAAGGGAATATTCTTTGAGAAAACCAACCCGACGAACAATTAAAAACACATGTACACCTTCTGTAAAAAATCTTATAAATTCATTGTACAACAACTGTTACTTCGTATTCTGATGAAGTCTTTCTAGCAAAGACGAAACGTACGTCAATACCAAAAATAAAGTAGAAAATGTAAACAAGTGTTTTATTTTATAATGACAACTAACAGAATATATCTGTTAATATTAAAATATTCAAATAATTCATTTTTTTTCTCAACAGCTTCGAAAAATCCCACGGTAATCCATTCCTGTCTTTTGGTGGATACTTTGACTGCTTTTGTCTACTTTTTTTGTCAATGTTTTCTACAAATGTCTCCGTTGTATAATCTATATCATCAGATATATAGATACTGTGCCAAGTTTCCATTTTTAAGGCATTATTCAGTGCTGCATGATCAAAAAACCTCTTATACTTCGAGTTTTTCCGATGACTTTCATCTGCAGAATCAAGAGAGCAAAAGGATAATGATCAGTTATGTCCACCTGCACCAAAATCAGCACAAAGTTCTCCTTTGTAGATCTTGTCTTTGAAAATATCTGATCTATACAAATCTTACTTTGCGGTCTAGTTACAGAATCAATTGTCTGAAGAAATCCGTGCTCACCCAATATATTTTTATTTTGATATTCATGAGTAACATCATCATCCAAATTTAAATTCATGTTCATATCACTAACAATAATGTTTAGTAACTGGGATATTGCCTGTGTAAAATTTTCCTTGGATATTGTGTAAGGTCTATAAACAGCAATTAGGCCTTCAGTATATCCAATACTGTTTTATATTAAAAAAAATTAAATCCCTGATAGTATTATTTTATGATTATAAGTAGGGCGAGCAGTTCAGTGGTGGAGCATAGGGCTCGTAAACGGAAGATCACGGGTTCGAAGCCTGTTCAGGTGGGAAATAAATTTTCTAGTTGGACGGTTGTCGGCCACCTTTTCACTGTTCGGTCGAAAATTAACAGTGCTGTGACCTAAAGTGGCGCAAGATCGCAGTAACAAGCCTACCCAGAACACAATTGAACTCCTAACTCGCACAAGCTGAAAAAGCTTCTGAGGGATCTTCACAGAAGATCTAGGAGAATCAGGATAATAATAATAATTCAAAACAGATCCTACATATACCACTACTCCATCCATTTGATTTATATTGAACTCATACAAAATTTCGTAATGATCCAGTCTAAATAACTGAGGGTCAGATAGCTTCCACGTCTCAGATAATACTATGAGATCAAAATTGCAATTCAACTGTTCTTAAAAATGAGAAATTGATCGAAATGATAATTCAGGCTTCTTATAGAATGATGAAGTATAGATAGTCTGTGTGTAGACTTGGTGCTAGAATAAGTGGACGGTATAAATGAATACTACACTTGAACAAGTATAGAAGATATATTTGAAGTATAGAAATATGTGCCATAAAATGATTAAAGTATATAAAAATAACTTACTGAACTTCATCTGTGTGGAGACGTATGTCTGAATGTCTCGAGGTGACCATGTGTTGAGTGTTTTGGAATAGAATGTTTGGGAGAGAGCTTTTATACTACTCACATGGATGGGTTATAAGAAAATAACAAGGAATTTCAGTCTATAGTTTCAGTGGTCATTCTTCTTTCATAGAGAAACTTAGTTATTATGGAAGTAACCACGTTATACGGATTATGCATTGTACAATAATAATTAAATATTTTAAAATGTTGATGAGCAAGTGATTGAGATTACATAGTATGGCGGGAGTTTGCGCCTTAACAATACTGCTACTTAAGAATTCTTACTAGTTTTTCTAATCTATTCTTATACTGTTTGTACCTTGCATTCAATTCAGAGTTCAGAATGTTTTGACTTTTTAATCGCTTATATAATTCATTTTTCTTTTCAACAGCTTTGAAAATTCCCACGGTAATCCATTCCTGTCTTTTGGTGGCTACTTTGATAGATTTTGTGTACTTCTTTGTCAATGTTTTCAACAAATGTCTCTTGTATAATCTATATTATCGGATATATGGATACTGTGCCAATTTTTTATTTTTAAGGCCTTATTCAGTGCTGCATAATCAACAAACCTCTTATACATCGAGTTTTTCCAACGACTACTATCTGCAGAATCTAGAGAGTAATAAGAAAATGAATGATCATTATGTCCGCCTAACTCACAATCAGCACAAATTCCCCCTTTGTGGATCTTGTCCTTGAAAATATCGGATATGTACAAATGTTATTTTGCGGTCTAGTTACAGAATCAGTAGTCTAAACAAATCCGTGCACAGCCAATATATTTTGATATTCATGAGTAACATCATCATCCAAATTTAAATTCATGTTGATATCACCTACAAAAATGTTAAGTAACTGAGAAATTGCCTGTGTAAAATTTTCCTTGGATGAATAAACAGTAATTAGGCCTTTAGTATATCCAATACAACTGTTTTACATAAAAAAAATAATTCCATCGATAGAAATTATTTTATAATTGTAGTTTTTTCCTATCAATCGTCTAGGGGTTGATTGATTCTCATACCCTAGCATTTCGTCTTTTACTCAATAAAACACTTAATGTATTACGTGCAAGTATAATAATTACAGTTATATACTTATACATTCTGTCAAGAAAGTACCGGGAATTATCGATTTAAATCTGGCGGGGCAATGAGGCAGGTGAATTTTTTTTCCTAGGTTGATACCACTGTCCTTAATTACTATGCCAAGCTTGAGCGGGATCTGTCAACTAGTGTGTTTGCAACAGCTGATTAAGTCAGTCGATGTCAGAGTGCGTGCCGATTTTTACTATGGGTGATTACGTTGAGCAAAGAATTTGTTTAAAGTTTTGTGTTGCAAATGAATTTTCGTGTGCCGATGCATTGAAAATGTTGCAAAAGGCCTTTGGTGATAATGCTCGTGCATATCAGTGGTACAGAGCCTTCAAGGACGGTCGTGTAGTGGACGCCCATCGACGGCTTCGATCGAAGATAACGTCGATAAAATTAAGGAAAGGGTGCTGGAAAACCGTCGTACCAGCTTGAGAGAGATAGCACATGATCTTAAGATATCCCACGAGTTCGCACGTACGATTTGGATTGATATTTTGGGCATGAGAAAGGTGGCCGCACGACTCGTACCGAAAGACCTGAATTTTCTTCAAAAACGTCATCGCGAACAGGTTGCTTCAGACATGCTGGATCGCTGTAATTCCGATTCTACATTCATGGAACGCATTATAACTCGTGATGAGACCTGGGTCTACGAGTACGATATGCAAACAAGCCAGCAATCATCGGAATGGGTGGCAAAAAATGAGCCGAAACCGAAAAAACCACGCCAAAGCCGCTCGAAAATGAAGGTGATGCTCATTGTTTTCTTCTATATCCGTGGCGTGGTCACTACGAATTCGTTCCAGAGGGTCAGACGGTAAACAAGGAGTATTACGTAGGCGTTATGAAATGTTTGCGTGAGCGTATCCGTAAAAGCGGCCAAATTTGTGGGCGAACAACTCATGGATTTTGCATGACGATAACGCGCCTTCTCACCGAGCTATGATTGTGACTGACTTTCTCGCCAAAAACTCAACAAACGTGCTTCAGCAACCACCGTATTCGCCGGATTTGGCTCCCTGCGACTTTTTCCTCTTCCCAAAACTTAAATTGCCCCTTCGTGGCACCCGTTTTGAGTCGATTGAAGCCATAAAACAAAATTCGGCGTGAGACCTAAAGTCCATCCCGGAAAGCGCCTATAAAAAATGTTTCGATAATTGGAAGTGCCGTTGGCATAGATGTGTTGGAGCAAATGGAGCCTATTTTGAAGGCGACCCAATAAATTTTGACGATTAAATGTAAAAATGTTGTTTTAATTGAAAATTCCCGGTACTTTCTTGACAGAGTAGTATACTATATTATACAATTAACCAAACGCCTTCACTTTAAATTACAATTAGCGTTTAGCTACTGTACTTTAGGAACTTTACCACTTTGTACTTCGTCTCGAATGTTTGAGTACCGTCTTTCGTCTTCGTCTTTAACGTCTTCTAATTACAACTCTCGAACTGTCCCCGCTGGGATCTATCTTGGAACTCTGTTCTCTCTCGTCTCCGTACTGCGGGTAATCTAAGATCTACCCGTCCTCCAGGGTTTGAAAAATCTACCCCTTCGCGACTCTTAAGCGGGCTTAACGCTCCTTCTCTCAAAACTTAGAACTACCCTGTTACCACGGATTGGCCGGTTCCAATCTTTATTTCAGTGATGGCGAGTACTAATTATGCATTCAGTCTTAGACAATAAACATGTGTGTGAGATAAATATGACAATTGAATATCATAAGAGGGTACCAGCTATGCGTCTTTGGGAATTTATACAAAGTATAGATGTTAAGATTTACGAGTGACTATGACAGTAAACTCATATCAGTCGACTGTCTGACGCCTGTATGATCTTTCGCACAGGTCGTAAGCCATGTGGACTAGGAATCATGCAATCCCAACCGAGAAATATTAGATCCTTAATTCACTTCGATTGGATTTATATTACACTCATTGTACAAAATTTCGTATTAATCCAGTCGAAATAACTGTGGGTCAGATAGCTTCCACGTTTCAGATAATACTATGAAATTAAAATTGCAATTCAACTGTTCTAAAAGATTGAGAAATTGACCAAAATGTTAATTCACGCTTCTTATATTATGATGAAGTAATCTAAAATTCAAATGACCGACATATCTCACACTTTGACAGTCGTTCTCGTGAATATATCTCTCAACTATCTTGAGTCAAATCTAGTAGATTGTGGTCCGTGCGTTCTTTCATTCTGTCCACTTGCAATTTATATAATGAGTTGGAAACCTTAGTTTCATGATTTACGTTATATGTACTTTGATTCGAAGACTCTATTGCTATCCGAGCAGTTGATGCATACCCTCTCGGCGGAGGAGCTGCTCCTGTAGTTGTGGGCCCCTGAACATCTCGAACATGTTTCAGAACCTTCGTATCGGCAATTCTTGCTTATATAGTTGAATTTGTTGCACTTATAATATCTATAAACTCTCAGGTTTCCATGGACCCTACATCTCCTCATACCTACATATATGACACCAAGAATAGACAGTTTTCTGAAACAAGAACCATTACATTTGAGAATGGCAAACTGGAATCCACCATCTCTAGTTTTCTTCAGCAAAGATATTCTGAATTGATCCTCGTCGAATTTGGATCCTTATACCCTCCAGTATGTGAATATTCTAAGACAACAGTAATGTATAAAATAGGCGACACTGTTTATCAAATATTATTGATTGTCAACAGGTATACAATTCATGAAATAATGTCGCAACTAGAAAAAAGAAATCAGGTAGATTATTTTTATGGAAAAGATTTTCGAAACGTTAAGAAATTAGTGCAATTGACTGAACTGGGAAAAAATGCTGTATATGAGACAGTAAAGAGTATAATATAAACTGGCATGGATATGAGGCATAGACCACTTTCAGGAAGACCGCGTAAGATTAAAGGAAACAATTTAAACGCTTTATTGGTCTTAGGACGGCAAAATCCGCATCAGTGGTTTCGCAAATTGGCTAACAGATTTGGAAATCAACGAAATTTAAAAGTATGTTCAGAAACCGTCCGTATGTCACTGAAGAGACAAGGCTGCATATCAAGGAAACCAAAAAAATCCCTATAATGACACCTTTATAAAAGGAACGAAGGATTTTGGCAACGTTTTCAAGAAGTTGATTTTAGTAATGTCTTCATATCTAATGAAAGTTGTTTCCAACTTGATGGAAAACACTTAAAAGTACTATCAAAACAACCTGTTACCGTTCAAATTTCCAAATTTCCCACCAAAATAATGGCTTGGGGAGCAATATTTGAGCGTAGTGCTACGCCTCATCTCTGTTGAGGTTAGTAGTTGATGATACCATTAACAGTGATATTTGTAATTGTGGCATTCTGAAAGATTTTCTTCTCGAAACGGCGCATGATTTATATCCAGAGGGTCGGCGCTTTCAGCAGGGTAATGCAAGAACACCAAGTGACAGCTCAGAGCAGTGCACACGACAGTCACTGAGTGTATAAAACACTCTCTACTGACGGTTTAGCACGATATCATCATTGCCGTTCCAGATCCCAAATCATTCGACATGCCAAGAGTTCAGACGTTGGACAGCATTAGCGGCGAAAGAAAAAACCGCCAAGAAATTGACTCTAACCCGGCAGAAGTCGGATAAGATGAGATCAGACAGAGAAAACACGCGGATCCGCAGATCCTGAAATAGAAGACAGGCGCGCAGTATGTGGTCACTAGTTTGCAAGTGACCACATGGACAGGAATCATCCCCGATAAGACCCAGCCTGAAGAGGTTTGCCCTGAATGGGCCATGACCTGAAATAAAGCAAGCCAGTGGAAAAGCTGGTCTGAACCAGGAGTTGTTCTGGACAAACCTGACGAACGGGATCCAGCCGAAGGTGCAATGACCGGTTTCGGACTCCCCCCAGTCCAACTGCCAACGAGACAATACCGCCTCAAAGTACAACCCGGAACAGGGGCGCACCACTAGAGACCGATCCTCTGAACCGATAGAAATAGCAGGAAGAGAAGTGTCTTCAAAATTGAAAGGAAGACCCTTATTTAGATGGTAGTGAGCTGCTCGATATAGTTTGTAGTAGTGCGCCAGGATACTTCCAGTCACCACCTGTAATGTCGCCGTAGCCACAGTGCGACACATTGGGGAAACCAAGAACAAGAAGTGCCTCTGTGCAGACAGGATAACCAGTCTGACATGGGAATGCTCAACTCGATGGAAACAGGCCGCAGCACAATAGGAGATGGTGGGGAGAAATATACACTTATATAAAAGTGAGAATGAGCGAGATTGAGTGCCTCCCAAGGACCGTCTCAACCGCATCAACCTACAAGCTACAGCCTTTAAGTTCTCACGCAGCGCCTTCACGTGTGGCAGAAAAGTAAGTCCCGAGTCTACCAGGACACCCAAATACTTGTGCTCGCGAACCCAACGGAATGGCACAACCGAAACACATATCTTGGAGGGCGACGTACGTGCAGACTTCCCCTCAACAATACTGCAGCGAATTTACTCATCGACACGGTTAGGTTATTACACAAAAGCCATTCGACCGTAACATCAACTAGACGTTGATGTGCAGCCTCGAGAGCGCGACGACTGTTTGCTCCAACTAGAAGCGCCAGATCATTGGCATAGGCGATAGCAAGTGACAATAATTTCTTGAGCAGTAACTTTTTAGATCTTTGTACCATTGAAAACATATGTGGACTAATGAATATTGAAGTTGAACGAGCAGCGCCACGAAATAAAGTTGTATTGATTCAGTCAGTTTCACAGTCCTGGAATACCATCACTGACAATTATGGAGGTGATTTAGTTTTGAATGTACTACTCTGTCAAGAAAGTACCGGGAATTTTCAATTAAAACAACATTTTTACATTTAATCGTCAAAATTTCTTGGGTCGCCTTCAAAATAGGCTCCATTTGCTCCAATACATCTATGCCAACGGCACTTCTAATTATCGAAACATTTTTTATAGACGCTTTCCGGGATGGACTTTAGCTCTCGCGCCGAATTTTGTTTTATGGCTTCAATCGACTCAAAACGAGTGCCACGAAGGGGCAATTTTAGTTTTGGGAAGAAGAAAAAGTCGCAGGGAGCCAAATCCGGCGAATACGGTGGTTGCTGAAGCACGTTTGTTGAGTTTTTGGCGAGAAAGTCAGTCACAATCGTAGCTCGGTGAGAAGGCGCGTTATCTTCATGCAAAATCCATGAGTTGTTCGCCCACAAATTTGGCCGCTTCTTACGGATACGCTCACGCAAACGTTTCATAACGCCTAGGTAATACTCCTTGTTTACCGTCTGACCCTCTGGAACGAATTCGTAGTGCACCACGCCACGGATATCGAAGAAAACAATGAGGATCACCTTCATTTTCGAGCGGCTTTGGCGTGGTTTTTTCGGTTTCGGCTCATTTTTTGCCACCCATTCCGATGATTGCTGGCTTGTTTGCATATCGTACTCGTAGACCCAGGTCTCATCACCAGTTATAATGCGTTCCATGAATGTAGAATCGGAATTACAGCGATCCAGCATGTCTGAAGCAACCTGTTCGCGATGACGTTTTTGAAGAAAATTCAGGTCTTTCGGTACGAGTCGTGCGGCCACCTTTCTCATGCCCAAAATATCAATCAAAATCGTACGTGCGGACTCGTGGGATATCTTAAGATCATGTGCTATCTCTCTCAAGCTGGTACGACGGTTTTCCAGCACCCTTTCCTTAATTTTATCGACGTTATCTTCGCAAGTCTTCGATCACTTCACGACCGTCCTTGAAGGCTCTGTACCACTGATATGCACGAGTTTTCGATAGAGCATTATCACCAAAGGCCTTTTGCAACATTTTCAATGCATCGGCACACGAAAATTCATTTGCAACACAAAACTTTAAACAAATTCTTTGCTCAACGTAATCACCCATAGTAAAAATCGGCACGCACTCTAACATCGACTGACTTAATCAGCTGTTGCAAACACACTAGTTGACAGATCCCGCTCAAGCTTGGCATAGTAATTAAGGACAGTGGTACAAACCTAGGAAAAAAATTTTTACCTGCCTCATTGCCCCGCCAGATTTAAATCTATAATTCCCGGTACTTTCTTGACAGAATGTATATGCATATGACAAATTCACACATGACCTACAGTACCTCCGGCACATCCCTCTCTGGGAATCATCGGTGATCATTTTTTAAATCTGAGGAATTCCATGATTAAAAGTTCTCAGATAATACCATAAGATTCGCGCATTACTGATAAAAATATCATCTCACATATTGATGTTAATTCACTTCTTCTTTCAGTTTATTGTCTGATTTATTTTTGAAGATTTTCACAAAATTGAGGTCGAATTGAAATATGGCCCGGACAATAATTTCAATGCGCCCTTAGCTATTCAACGAACAAAATTTTGAATTCAGATCTTCTTCATCAAATTCGCCGCAAACCACAGAGAAACTTATCTACCACCTGTTGCACACAATCTCCAATATTCAAATGGTCTCAAACGACTAGGTTGAACTCACTGATGAAGAATCCTAGTTCAAAAGTAATTCTATCCGACTAGCCGGTCCGGTCCGACGGTAAACACTATAACTTTCGATCAGACGAAAATTGAGACTTGAAGCTATTAGCGAAGATTTGGCAACTAAATATCTCAGTCAAGTTCATGAATGGCAATATTGATCCGAAGTTTCCACAGTTATTCACATTTGAAACTTCTAGTTGGCCGATCGTTCCGTGAAAACTGCAATTCATAATATAGGGGCATAATAACGATGTAAAGACCTTATTTTATCACTGCAAGAGATATCTGATAGTTCTTCGGGAGTGGCGTATGATACAGGCTGATAAAGGCAATGTTAGGGTGTTGATGGATAGGACTCAATATATGAAGCTCCCCAATATAATTATGCATAATGAACTATATTACTAACTTCTTTCCAGAGATCCGACCATTACTATGCAGGGTGAATGCAATGCGTTAGTTAAACGTAGGGTCAGTAGTGGCCATATAACAGAAATGCATGGAAAACTATTATATAAATATAACTCAGTTCCTGCTAGATTTTACGGTCCCCCAAAAATCCACAAACCCACTTTTGCCTTCAGGCTTCATAAATGATTTCCAGTTACCTGTTGATTCTGTCCTAATTAGTTTGAACGTAGTATCTCTTTTTACCAATATTCCTGTTGAGTTGGCAGTGTTAGCTGTTGAGAGTATCATGTAATCACACAAGTTTACCAAAAGAAGAATTCATCAATGCCATCAGGTTCCTTTTCTCTTCTAACTACTTTCTTTTTGATGATAGGTTCTTCAAGCAAATAATTGATTCCCCTATGGGTTCCAATTTCAGTCCATCAATTTCTGAAGTAGTAATGGATTTTCTTTTGGATTGTATTCTTGCCAAAGTTTCTTATTATATTCCCTTAATCAAGAAACATGTGGATGAAATAATATGTGCTGATCCTAGTGATCAGGTTGCTTTCATTCTAGATGGATTCAACGATGATTATGAAAGTATACAGTTTACGTTGGAGAAGGAAACTGCGAACAGTGTCCCATTCCTGGATACAAGAGTGATTCGAACACCACAGAATACTTTGATTCTTGATTGGTACCGGAAGCCGACTAACTCAGAAAGATACCTACATTATTTTTCAAATCATCCACGTGGACAAAAGATCAACAGGTTTTTAGGGTTGAGGAACCGCATTCAAAAAATTGTCCAACTACTCTGAGACAACAAAATCTGAAATTGTTATCACAGTTGATGGTGGAGAACTGTTACCCACTGTTAAATTGCAGTAGTTTGCATGGAGTAAGAGCATCATTTTATTCGGAATATTAAACTTCAACATTACTTGGTTGAAATAAAAAAAGAAGTTTATTGTCTAAACAGGAAGCACTCCCAATTACAAGACATCAGTTAGTAAGTAATACAAAGTTGCTTAGATAAATCTAAGAATAGATATACATACATTATATAACTTACAAGTATGAAGAGAAAAAAATAGTGTATTGACTAATGTGTAGTGTGAAGCAAATGTAAAGATTGCGTCAGTTTCCATTTGAAAACTCTAATAGAATCATTGAAGAGATCCACGCCACTACACAGGGTGTTAAATTTTCGGCACATATTATATACTGGAGATCTAATCAGTGAATTAGTTCTAGGTCTAGGTAGGTGAAAACTTTGCTCAATTCTGCTATTCAAACGAGGTATGCGGAAATTGATCTTCACTAACAAACCAGGACAATCCATCATGTAATGAACCAACTTATATAAAGCAATAGAAGCGCAGCAGTCTCTCCTATTCTCCAATGATAGAACTGAGAATCTATTCAGAAGCGCAACATTATCGCACCCCCGAGCAGGATAAACACCATCTAGTCTGAACGAAATACCCTTCATAAAGCCTCTCTGAATCGACTCAAGCTGATTGGAGTAGACATTATACACAGGGCTCCAGATCAGGCAGCCATATTCAAGTGTGGATCTAATAAATGCATTAAAGAGAAAAGTAAAACAATCCGGGCCCCGGAAATGCTTACACAACCTGAAGATAAGTCCAAGTGTCCTCTTAGCCGCTGCTGTTATATTGTTGATATGTGGGATGAAAGTTTAATTGGAATCGAATTCGACACCCAGATCTCTTATCCGATTTGCACGTTCCAACCCAATATATTCTAGAAAGTAAGAGTGTCGAACAGAAGTGATCTTTTGAGTATATGTGACAACTTTACACTTCTGTATGTTGAGGGGGAGTTTGTTTAAAGTGCACCATTCATTCAATCGATCAATGTCCTGCTGAAGCGACTCACAGTGTTCCCTGGTGGATATGATCTTGAACATCTTTAGATCATCAGCAAACATCAGAAAATAACAGAGCAGAAATTCACCGATATCATTTATGAAGATGGAAAATAGAAGTGGTGCTAAGTTACTGCCCTGGGGTACGCCACTAGTTTCCTCAAAAGCATGTGATCTGTGTCCTCTAAATTCAACAAATAAGGTCCGGTTTGTAAAATAGCACTGAAAATGTAGAAGTAGCAGGCGATCAAAACCAATGGTGTCCAATTTGTGCAACAAGATTGTGTGGTCCACTCGGTCGAATGCCTTCGAAAAGTCAGTGTAGATTGTATCTACTGGTTCTCCATAGCTTCACAAACAAATTGTGTAAACGAAGCTAGATTAGTTGTAGTTGATCTTTTATTAATGAAGCCATGCTGGTTCTCCGAGATAAGATTTCTGATAGAGGGAAAGATTCGATTGTACATGCACATCTCAAAGGTCTTGGCGAAGTTCGATAATAATATTATGGGCCTATAGTTTGAAACATTATCCACTCTACCAGACTTAAAAACAGGACAAACAACAGATATCTTCCATAGATCCGGAAAGCATCCGCTTCCCAATGCAATGTTGAAAATTACTTGCAGAGGTTTGGAAAATACATGATCACAATCCTTCAGAATGAAACTTGGAATTCCATCATTAAAAATAAAAGAAAATACATGAACACAATCCTTCAGAATGAAACTTGGAATTCCATCATTCTCACTCGTAAATGTCGGCTTCAGAGATTTCAGGGAGCATAAAACTTCACTTTCCGTGAAGGATTTCAGAAATATGACAGCATTATTTGAGATCTGGTTGATATTTATATAGGGGACATCCTGACTCCTCTCAGCATATGCACTCCGGAAAAAATCGGCAAAGGAATTAACAATCAGAGGTGGACTGCTGTATTCAGCATTATTCCAATACAGAATACCTGGAATCCTTGAATTACTCTTCCTATTGTGAAAGTAAGCGCAAAAAGTGGAGAGATCGGCTCTAATAGAAGCTTCAGACTTGCGCAAATATTCCTCATATGCTACTGCAATCCTAGACTTTACAGACCTTCGCAACCATGTAAACGTAGCCCTCTAATAATCAGTCTTTTGAACACTTTATATTTTTCTCTGATTAGATCAATAAATCTCTTTTGTGTACCATGCTGGATATTTACTATTGAAGTTGGGTCTTAGGGGTACACATTGATTGAAAATAAATGACAGGATATTGTACAATGATTCCACCGCGAGGTTCACATCCGTGTGATGTTCAAGGATCGACCAGTCAGAATCAAGAATCGTAGAGTAAAGTAGGGTAAAATTGGCCTTGCGGAAATTAAACTTCATAATATTTTCATTAAATTCAATTCCCGCTGTCGGTCTTGGTAAAGTAAGAGTGATATCAAGAGCAGTCTGGTTTGTTGATGCTGCGAGGTGGATTTTGGATACTTGTGGGATGCATTATTCCGGTTTTTTGTGGCTGTAGTTGTGGTTGTTGAACATATTGTACCCCATTTGAAGAATTAACTAGTGAACTGATATTTGTATTACGATTATGATGGATATTCAACCTATTGTTTGTAATATTTGATTTTAGAAGTTTGTGATAAAATTCGCCTTCTTTGTAGTTAGCAGGATGGGCACCCTCACATAGAGCACATTTTGCTGCTGTTTTATTGCTCTTTTTGCAGCTAAGTGTATTATGTTCGCCTCCACATTTGATACAAGCATAAGGTCTGTTATAATAGCTGAAGTGCCCATATTATTGGCATCTCATGCATTGTGTGATTCCTTTTGCTTTTCTGGGTAGTTCGATCTGGATTGATCTATTTTGAAGATATTGATATTTGAAGATATTTCTTTATTATTTTCTGTTGATTCTAAGTCGACAAAGGAAATGTTCAGATGTTCTTTGGTCATCCTGTGCCTGCAGTTCATCATGTTCCTGACTTTATGCCTGTTTTAGCCTAGTTCTTGCTTGATTTAATCTGTATCGGTAGTATGTTAAATATACTTCAGCACAACTCTAAATGCTCTTTCTTCTTTAGGTGGGTAGGTGTGATGTATCACATTGTTTTCTTTCATATATTTAACCAACAAGGCAATGCCATTAATGTTTTGAAAATTATAGAACAAACAGCTGCAAATTTTCCTCAATTTCCTCCGTGACTAATTCGCTTTATAATAAGCTTGAATCATATCATTCTTCTCCAAAATTGAATAATTCATTTCTGCTGGAACTCAAATTATTTTCAAGAAATTTGCGAAATAATACTCAGCTCGATTCTACTATACTTTCAAAATCAATGAATTACCATTGCTTGGAAAAAAAAAGTATTTTCTGAATAATTTCAATTTGATCTAGAGCTAAGAGTAATTCTCCTTAATGTTGAGAGTTCGATTTCCTTCTGGGTTTTATTAAAATTTTAGTGAAAAAAATTTTTTTGCCTGAATTTATATTACCATCTGGAATGTTTCGCCAGTCCGATTCAAAAATTTTGACATAGCCAACCAGTTTTCAAACAAAAAAATGAATTAGAAATCCGTGCGGAAACTTTGGATGTGTATCAAAATAGAACCCATCGATATTTTGTCATTCTGTTTTCATATTCTTGTTTTGGTTGAAAAATGGTATAACCGTTGAAAACTTCACCAATTTCGAATAAATTTTTTTTTTGGTGTAGACATGTAATAAAAAAATTGTTCCAATTTTGAAAAACAATTTTCACAGGAATTCTTAAAAAATCGAGTTCCTTTTCAAGTTGGCAAACGCGCAAAAGAATTACTAACTTAGCAGGTTTTCCACCATTTCGAAATCTTTTTTTCAGAATTTCATACCCTTTCTGAATTGGACACAAAAAATTCTGAGATGTGACCAGAAACCGTTATTTCAAAGGTTACACATAACTCACCACACGCAAAAATGACCTTGAACACCCTATATCTTGCTTATCTTTCGACAATGGGGTATATATCGTAATATTAAAAAAATGTATATGAGACAGTAATTTATTTCCACAAAAATGTTTGTACTACTACAACAATTGTTTTACCACGATGTGGCTTCTTCAGTTATTACATTGTACTGTCTGATGGTATTCAGTGTAACCGAGTTTATATACATTTTTAGGTACGTGACCAAATAATAAAAGCACAAGTCATAAAAACTCTAGGTGTTTATTGGAGTTTGCCGCTAAAAATGTCATTAAGGTAAATATTCAGTAATGGAGAATGATCGACATCTGTTTGTTCGTTCAAAAGGATTTTACGGGCATTATACCTGTTGATTTCAAGAAATTCTAAAAGTGTTAATCTAGAACTTTTGCTTTCAACGTGGATAATTTCATAATTATTGTTGAAATTATGCCTAAATTCCTTAAGATGATTAGCATATGTCGAATGTACAGAATTGTATATATAACCCCTTTGGTGTTCTTGGACACGTTTCTTGAATGATCTACCAGTCTGGCCAATGTATACTAAAGGGCAATCTTTGCAAGTTAACTTGTAGACTCCGGATTTATTTTCTTTATTTGTACGATCTTTATTGTTTTTTTATGTAGGTACTAAGGTTATTAAATGTCTTAAAAGCGGCGTTATAATTGAAACAACTTTTGAAATATTTAGCAATATTTTCAGATAATCCATTGACATAAGACAACGAAAAATATTTCTGTGTATTGTCCTCTTTTATGATTGGGTACACGAGATTTAATGCCATTTTCTTTTGTTTATTGGATACCATTTTGTCTATAAGAAAGGGATTGTAACCGTTCTTTGACGCTCTTTGTTTAATAATAATTAATTCTTTCATAAAGTTTTCTGAATTTAAAGGGACATTCAATAATCTATGAATAAAACTATTATATGCTGACATCTTTTGGTTGGTGGGGTGGTTTGAAGTTTTATGTATTGTGATGTCTGTATGTGTTGGTTTGTGAAAAAAAACTAAAATCATGTAAATTATTTAATCTTGTTAAAGTGAGGTCAAGAAAATTAATACTTTGATTCTTTTCTTCTTCGATTGTGAATTTGATTTTTGGGTGGAGTTTATTAATGAAATTCGTGAAGATATGTAGTTGTCGGTCGGTGCCTTTGAAACAACAAAAACTGTCATCTACATATCTGTACCAATAAAGAAAATATTTGCTTATAGGCTTCAGGTGTATTTTTGATTCCAGATCATCCATGAATATTTCAGCTAAAATTGAATTGAGTGGATTTCCCATTATTAAACCATTGTCAGAAATATAGACGGTTCCGTTAAATTGAAAGTAGTTTTGTTCGAGACATATTTCCAGGCAATTAAGTATATCCATTCATTTTGATGGGATTGGTATTATTTTTAATTAATAGTTTTTTTACAATTTGTACTGTTTCAATTCAATTAGTATACTAGGGAATAAATTTTGTACATCAAAAGAAATTAATTTACAATTTTTGAGTAATTGGATGGATTCAATATTGTCTATAAGTTGGGTGCTATTTCTTGAAATCAACAGGTATAATGCCCGTAAAATCCTTTTGAACGAAGAAACAGATGTCGATCATTCTCCATTACTGAATATTTTTCCTTAATGACATTTTTAGCGGCAAACTCCAATAAACACCTAGAGTTTTTATGACTTGTGCTTCTATTATTTGGTCACGTACCTAAAAATGTATATAAACTCGGTTACACTGAATACCATCCGACAGTACAATATAATACCTGAAGAAGCCACATCGTGGTGAAACAATTGTTGTAGTAGTACAAACATTTTTGTGGAAATTAATTGCTGTCTCATATACATTTTTTTAATTAAAATGAGTTTCCACCAAGTAAAGACCGAATCTATCAAATATATCGTAATATGTCGATGTCGTCTACATTCGTTTGTCCACTTTATAATGAAATACTCTGAATACACACCGAATAATATCAAGTTAATAAATATATCTTCAGTGTTTTTCAATGAGGCCGAGTAGCTATTATTATTATTGTATGACAAAGAGTTGAGGTATAAACCTATAAACATAAAAAACGGAATAGAGTTAGAGTAAAGTAAAAATACAATTTCTCAAAAAAAAAACAAATAATTGTTATCCCACAAATTCAGCACTTCTGCATCGGTAACATCTGTTTTTAAAAGTGGTCATTGAGTGGGAATTTGAGCAAAATATCAGATATTATTTTGGTCAACACCCTTGAAATAGCCAAGGTAAGACTTAAGTGTTTAGGGTTATCACCATTTTAGTGTACTGAGACAACAAAAATACTGGGAATACTCAAGACATATGTAAACTTATCGAGGAAGAGGCCCACATGATGCACTGGAACAATCTCTCAATAGTTTTGAGGAGAAGCAATCTGATTCGAGAGAAAATGTGATATCTAAAGATTTCGGATGACTCTGAAATGTGTCTGGAGTGATATCCGGGGCATCAAGAAAAAGTGTGTTGGGGTATATAACTTGGGAAGCTGTACTCAAGAGTACAGCCAGCTCTCAATAATGGAAAAAGCAATGATTTGGAGATCAACTTAACATTAACTTTACATTATAATTGTGAGGTTAGATTTTCAGGAAGCCTTTTCCTCTGCAATTTAGAGGGTAAGTCTTGAAATTGAATCACTATCCGAAACGTTTCATAGAAGAATGTTCTGAGATTATTTGAAGCGAAGTAGAAATGAAATGAAACTTTACTTAGCTACAAGCTATTTATTTCCTCAGGGTAGAGGTCATCAACAGGATTGCAAGCCACAGTAGCTTTAAGAGCCTTAGAAATCACCTATATATCTTTCTATCTACGGTCAACCCCGGAAATGCTGGCACAACGTGTTACCAACTTACCGATATCACATTGGTGATCGTTCAGAATACTGAAGTTGGTCCAAAACCTGACTCTGTTTGTCAAGAGTCCCGTTGCACTTGATTAATAGGGCAGAAAATTCAAGTTGTTTTGACTTAATAAAGACAATATCTTCAGCGATCTTCTCCAAAATTAAAATTCAGAAAAAATCTCTCCCGGCGTCTCAATCCTCACAGGAACCATTCCGCCTCCGCCTTAATTGCTACTAAGTGAACGTACACTGCTGACACATATTCAGGGTGCTTCTACATAAACCTCACTTTGTGTTAAATTGATGCATGGATAACTTTGCTACAGATTGAACATACTATGCGCTCTCTTGCGTTAATGCCTATTGAAATTCAATGAGACAACGTGTGTATGTAAGGTATTAACGAAATAATTTTTTCATTTGGAAGACGTGTATTATGCATTATGTAGGGAATATGACATTCAAATGTCTGCCGCGACTTCTCACGGTAGCACGGATTCGAGTGGTCCAATTTTCACCGCATAGATGCGGCTGAATTTGAGTAATGGCATTGTTCATGTTGACTTTGAAAGTACATACATATTAGTTATATGCGGTTTTAGAAAACCCCACAGAAAAAAGACTAGCCGGGTTAAATAGTTTTATCTTGGTGGCCTTTACACGTCACTACTGCGAATGATAAGCATACACTCAAATCTTTAATTCACAATCGTGGCATCCGCTGCTGCCACGTCCTTTTGGAACCCTGCGTTCATATCTTTCAAGCTTCAAGAAATTGGTTGTCATCGAACTGTAGCGCTCGCCATTGGCGGTAATGGCTTCATCAACGTCATCTCGAAAAAAGTCCTAACCCATGATGTCGGAGGTCCAAAATTCTCACCAAACAGTTACCCTTTGCAGATGCGTAGTCACTTGGTGACCTCGTGTGGATTGGCGTTCTCCCATTTACGGCAATTGCGCATGTCTCCATAGCCATTCATCCAGAAATGCGCTTCGTCAGAAAGAACTCCTCCAAATTATCTGAAGCCCTATCAGCGAACAAACAGCGATGTCTATAGTCATTATCTTCGAACTTATAGATCAGTTGGATCTTGTATGGTAATAGGTTCAAGTCCCAACGCAATATTCGCAAAGTTGAAATCTGCACTAGGCCGAGTTCTTCTCCACGGCAAGTAATTGATTGCCTCGGGTTTTCTTACTCACTTCACGCACCGCACCAATTTTTTGGCATTCCTTAGACATATGGGTCGATCAGTTCTTTATCGAACCGGTCGTTTAGAATTTGTCTTCCAAACGTTGGAGAGTCAACCGTGTCTGCCGTAGCGCGCGCAACGTTTGCACTAATGAACACTCATTTTGATAACGAAATTTTATCAGTTGGATAGGCTGCTCAGTTGTGTAACTTGTCATGTTGATTTGGCTTTAACTGAAAAATGAACAACTGGTTAGACAGACGCCACAAAGAAAAATCGGTCCGCACAAAATAAAAAACTCTTTACTGAAGGATTGGATTATGTTATTTTTATTACTCATGCGGGGAAAGTACTATCTTTGCGCTTGCTTTTGGGGTCGAAAAGACGCTAATTGCCCACTTCACAATTACCACACGAGTTTTGAGTGAATTTAATGTCGATTTGAGTGCGACAAGTAAACTTCTCTCACGCAAATTTTCATTGGCGCACGCAAATTGATAAAATTAAAATAAGACAATCAAACTGTCAATACTAAATAAGTAAGGTTGGCATTTAAATAAAAATATTTTATACTCCCATTATCCCCGCATTCGTAATAAAAATAGTATGTGCAACTCATGCGAGTTGCAACTTCTCGCACTAGTTGCACAATATACTATTCTCTCCTCCTTGGAGAAATGTATTACTTGAAGGCATATCTTTATTGAGTATTATCTTAAATATTTGAAAGCAAAAGAAATTATTATTATTAGAATTTTAACTGGTCCAGTTATTTCAAACCAATGTCTGAAATATCTCCTTTCTTGAATTATTCTTCATTGAAATGATGGATATCCTGGTTATAATAATATGGTTTTTTCATCCCTTCTGAGTATAACTTATTGCACATTTTGATCATCGAATCGCTTTTGAAGAAATAAAATGCTACTGAATCTGTTATTTGCATTAAATAACGAACAGAATATTTTGTTTCCTGGTTTCAAAGCGATATTAAAATCATTTAACAATTGCAGATTAGACACCTTTTTTTCTGAATGATTGATTCTGTTGACAGGTTGAAGGTCAGTTTATGGAAATAAAAAACCACTTCTCAAAACAATGCCGAAATTTTTTTTTTTTATTGTCTCGGTTTTTACTTGACGGAAATTCATCTTCAATATAAGAAAAACAAATGTTAACTTCCGCTATTTTATTGATTTTCACAACAATTGTTTCGTCATACCATGAGGTATACCATGCAAAACATGACCTTAAATACACAGCTCTGGTACAAAAAATAGAGGGGTGGAAAGAGAGGTATACAATTAATGAAAAATTTGGCGAAACCAAATTTATTTCATTAACTTACATAGGCCAAAAATCTGAAAAGATTGCTAGATATTTAAAGAAAAAAGAAAAATATAACATCTCTTTTAAAACTATTAATTCTTTAGGCAGCTTAATAAAAAATAATAAAGACGTCATTCCTAAAAACAGAAAATCAGGAGTTTACAAGTTAACATGTAGTGATTGCCCATGTGTATATGTGGGACAGTTCATTCCAAACAAGTATACGAGAACATGAAAAATGTTACATTAATAATAAACCGAATTCAACTTATGCCAACCATTTGTTAGAGACTGGCCATAATTAAAAATATGAACTATGAAATATTACATATTGAAAACAAGTCAGAAACTAAATCTGTTAGAAACTTTAGAGATCAATAGATATAAAAAAGACAAATTTTATTGAATGATCAAATAGATTTAAATAGATCCCCCCTACTTAATATTTTTCATGAATTGTATACCATCTCTTTCCACGCCTCTATTTTTTGTACCAGAGCTGTGTATTTAAGGTCATGTTTTGCATTGTATACCTCAGTTTGAATACTCACCTGATGGAGTCATGGTATGACGAAACAATTGTTGTGAAAATCAATAAAATAGCGGAAGTTAACATTTGTTTTTCTTATATATCAATGCCGACATGTTTCGATTTTATTCTGAAATCTTCTTCAGGGCTATGAAATGAGATACAGAAAATTGTACTAAATCTAATATAAACATTGGCAATTATGATTACATTACAACAAGAAAATTGAAATCAAAATTATATCTAACAAGAAAAGGCTAAAATTATGAAAATCAAAGGGCACAATCTATCACAGTGTTTAGAGGTGGAATCAACAGTCAGGACATGTAAAATCTCAAATAAATACACCTCATAAAACATTATATGGGAAACGATCTGTAAGTAATTCTCCTAAGAACATTTAACTAAACTATTGATTTCACCTCTGAACACTGTGATAGATTGTTTTTTCATAATTTTAGCCTTTTATTGTTAGCTGTAATTTTGCTTTCAATTTTGTTGTTGTAATGTAATTATAATTCCTCCTGTTCATATTAGTAGTATAATTTTCTGTATCTCATTTTAGAGCCCCGAAGAAGATTTTAAATAAAATAGAAACATGTCGGCGTTGTTTTAAGAAATGGTTTTTTATTTCCATAAAATGATCTTAAACCTTTCAACAAAATCAATTATAAAAATTATTCATCTGAACAGATGTTTTTTTTTTTTAACCAATATCAATCTCAAGTTGCTCTGAAGCCCAATTTGGAAACACATGACACTTGTGATAGTCAACTAGCTCCAATTCTTGAGCTAACAGCACAATCTTTCATACTTGTGAACCCAAATATTCCGTAAAAATACCTTATGTCGTCAAAGTTGTCAAGAATTTGAATTAATCTAAGATTTATATCTTATGTAACACTATCACTTATGGAGTAAGCATACTCTTGGTTTTTTACATTTGGTGGTATACTGTAAATAGAAGTTTGTTTAGAATTTTCTCCAGGATTGGACAAATAGAAATCGCAGAAGCATGATTAACAAAAATACAATCTACAGGTGGACTTTTTATAACGTAATGATCATTTTTGTAATATTGTTGAATAATAACCTAACGTTGTTGAAGAAGCTTATGTTTTATCTTAATAAATTGTCAAACCATGCTAAATGCAAATGAAAAATTTAGAGATATTTCTACAATTTTTAAAATGATTATTATGATATTTAAAAAACAGATCGTCCTTATTGGGTTATTCGTTATTTACTGAATATTATAAAAAGGGAATATGTTTTTCTAGATTTGGTGCCGCCGCGTTGAGAAATCCCTGGAATAAGGTATGAGTCAGTATTCAAACGAAGATTTCAAGAGAACCTCTTAGTTGTCAGAAAATAATACATTTGAATGGCTAGGAATTATTTTACGAAATAAAAAAAAACAGTATTGTTGAAACTAGCAACTTGGATTTTACCCAACCACCTTCATACAATTTTCGACATGGTATCCTAATTGTGTGTCAAAAGTATCAAGAACTGCTTCATTGATTTTGCGAGAAATCCTTGAAATATAGAATGCAATGATAATATATCAAGTGCCAAAGATTGATGTTTTATACCAATAAGTTTTGGAAATGAGTGTTTATCATCACTGAGAAAACTGGTTCTGAAATAATGTACGAAAATGTATTTATTGGATTAACAATATTTTGTTAGGCCTTTTATGATCAAACTTGTAATTATCCTAAAAGATTTTTTCCTCCAATTGAATAAGACAAGTGGAAGAGGTATATTTTCAAAGAAGAGATGTTGCCTAGTTTTGATGCAACTTCGTTGGGTAGATTCAGTCCATAACTTTTTGGAATAACATATATTTCATAAAGTGACTAATTGTAAGTTTGAAACTTAATTTTGAGGAATATTCAATAGTCATTTAAGGAAAAGAATAAAAAAAAATTGGTTCGCTTGTACTCGATCCAAAATTGTAGAAAACCATCTTTTGTACTCAAATGTCTATGCACAGTATGTAAGATTTAATTTAATTCTAAAAGTTTTTGAATAAAAAAGTTTTTTGAAATGAAAATGTGTAGGAGGTGGAAAGAATAAATCTGTATGATAATTAAAAATTTTTACGATAGAATTGTCGTTTTAACCTATTTTGCATAGAAATGTGAGTATCTAGGACTATTCTAGTATAGCATTGAAGTAAATGTTAATTGAGCAATCATTTTCCCAATAATAAGCTTGTCTTTTTATTGAAAATGATTATTATGAATATCATTTGAAATAATCAAAAATTAGTAAGTACCAACAGAGGTTATTAAATTATTTAGAAGACTTTATTGATAACGATAACTATTATGTTATTAGTACAGTTCTGTTTCTGAAGTCTAATATTAAGAACTTAAATGTTTGTTTCCCTTCTTAATCCTTTGGGTGATGTTATGGGAAAAACTTAAATGTGTTTTGATTGTTATTTGTGCAGATAAGTTGGAATAAACAAATTCTACTGATGGTATATTTTATTTTATTCATTCTTCTTCGTATGCTTGATGTTTCATCTGTGTTAAGGCACAAAATGCCGCCACAACATGTAATCTCATGCGCAAAGTGTTTGCGCATGTACATTCTATAGTATTTCAATATTCTTGTCTATGTTTCTCTATGAAAGAGGTATAACCACAGAAACCATAGACGAAATTTTATGTAATTCTTGATGTACCAAGTCAACTATGAATTCACTATTGGCAAGACACCATTCATAATTCACAATTCAGTATTCAGTATTCCCAAACGGTTCCACTACACCGGTGGCTTCCAACACACACAGTTTCCCAGAAACTATAGGATATTGCACACACAGAAGGAGTACAGTAAGTTAATTTTGTATACATTATCATTTTATGACATATATTTTTTATATTTCAATATATTTTCTATACTTGTAGTATTCTTTCAATACCTGAAAACAGGTTCAACATTTAATACAGTCCACTTAATTCTTATCTAGTTTGTTGCTGTATATCATTAGTTATATCTAATAATAATTCCAACACCAAGCCTATACACAGCCTATTTATATTGAGTATATCTCAGGGATTCAAATACTACGTTGATTCCGACATACGCAGGCTATTTTGATATACTGTCAATATTTCAAACCAGCCACAAATCTTAGGCAATTTCTATCACAAAGAAATTCCATTTGCAATAAACTCATTGCAAATTTACATTGGTCACTTCGGGCCTGATAGATATTCATGGTCCAATTACCCCGGATATTTCTTCATCCATCTTAATATTGTGTCATAATTCATACCTTTTTAACGAAAAAACTGACTTCCTTCTTGGCATCGTGCAATAATCGATACGCATCAAATTGAGTTCTTCGAATACTGATATGCGTCATCAACCCCAAGCAGACGTCAACATATACCAGGGCCTACCAAGAAACAATTACATCCAACCGAAAGCAGTTGTAAGTACACAAAGACGCAGGGCCTACCAAGAAACAATTACATCCAGCCGAAAGCAGTTGGAACTACAGAAAGACGCAGGGCCTACTAAGAAGCAATTACATCCAGCCGAAAGCAGTTCGAATTACACAGCAGGCAGGATTACCACTCAAGCAGATAAAGATCATGCCACAACTTTCCTTTATATTATCCCTTTTTCTCAGAATCATTTTGCTACGTTACTTTATCATTAGCCGTTTAATTCTTTTAATCGGTAATACTTGTTCTCATAATTCTCTTGCTCGGTCATTCCATTTCAAAATGATTAAAATTCTATTTTTACTAATAATTTATGTATCAGAATTCTATTTCTTCGTTATTTTATCATTAACTGACTCCAAAGTCAGTTTTACGCCACTGAATGAGTCAACCATGTTTCTCAGAATTGAGAGTCAACAATCCCAGGTCGAAATGAATACTGAGACCAGAATTCATTATTTAAACGCTCAACGCGGGCAATGCAAAAGAGCTCTAATATTATGCGAAGGTTTTCTGAAACGCTTCGACATCGAAAAGGATGTCACCCTAGATCATCGAATGCAGCGTGTAGATGATGCATACACGACTTTTCTGGAAACAGAAATAGAGTTAGAAATATAAGAAAAACAAATGTTAACTTCTGCTATTAACATAGCGGAAGTTAACATTTGTTTTTCTTATATTGAAGATGAATTTCCGTCAAGTAAAGACCGAGACAATCAGAAAAATCAGAGTTAGAAAGTTTAACTCGGGTTCCGGGTGAAGAATACGCGCTTGAGTTTGAAGAAAAATATTTCGAGGTCACAGAAATCGCCCAGAAACTAGGAGGGTCAGCACCAGAAGTAGACAGGAAAAAGATAGAACAAACACATCGCGCCCGAATTGAGGACTTCCAGGTCAGTTCCACGTTAGAGAATAACTCAACATTACGAACTGAAAATATTCCGAAAAACAATTCGAACAATCAGAAATTAAGCCAACGCCCAGAAGTTTTCGCAGCTGCAACAATAAAAAAAATTGCATCCACTGCAAAAAGGATCACTCCGTGTTATCATGCGTGAAATTCTTATCAATGTCGTCTAGTGAACGTATTAGGTGTATCACAAACGTCTCCGCCTGTTTTAATTGTCTACGATTAAATCACGGCGTTAAAGACTGTACATCGGGAAGCTGTAGAAAATGCTATCGAAAGCTTCACACCTTGTTACACCCTCATATTGACACTGCTAAATTTGAAAAACAAACAGCTGTCGCGACACCGGCAAAAGTGACTTTTATTAGCTTGCACTCATATGTCGCAACAGAAGCACTCCTTGCCACAGCCGTAGTGAACACAGACAGTACCACGACCAAATTACGCGTCGTATTTGACTGTCCCCTGCAATCCTCGACGGATGTATCTCTCAATGGTAAACCTATGATCCGCTGTATCGTCCAGGACGATTCATTTACTACAAATAGTTCGCAGCCGTTCGCTTCAACAGGCGATATAGAAAAATATATCGTCAAACATTAGTGCATCCTGAAGATGCGACATATCAAAAGGTTCTACGTTCAGTCAACCAACACAAAATGGAACAAGAATATGCCTTGAACACGGTCACACCCGGAAGTGCGTCATTTTTGGTCACCCGCGCTCCTGATCAGCTCGCCGGATATACCTCGATATCAGAGCGCGATTTCTGCGTCTACAAACTCACTACTGGCGCAAATTCTTACCAGGATATTATCAAACCCCGCTATCATCTTCTTGGAAATCCAGAAATTGATAGTTCTTACTTACATAAGTGGGCTTCCAACGCTCCAGAAAACATCAAGTTCTCTGAACCTTAAATAACAAACCATTTAATTCTTGCGGAACATATGCGCTCGAATACGCTACATTCCAGACGGAAATATCACTGCCCTGTCAATGGCAAAAACGCAATCAAAGGAATAATTCACCAGCGTGTACGCATGAAGCAAAGGCTTACGAAATATCTACCTCTATTTCGTGCCTAGCACTCGATTCCTTTTGAATGTCGACGTCAATTACTACGTACCATTGTTCATTAAGGATGAGCGTTTCAGAACCGCAAAAAACTCAAGATTTTTGTTGCAATAAATGTTTGCACGGTCACTAAGGCTATTCATCCCGAATTGGTTAGTGACTTAAGTTCTGAGGCTTTCATAGCTAGCCTCAAGGGATTCTTTCCTCAAAGACATATCACTTGTCACTTCATACCGTCAAAATCATCACTTGTTGGTGGCCTTTGGAAGGCTACTATCAATTCTTTTAAATACCATTTTGTTCGTACTGTAGGCGACATATTAAAATCACGTCCCATATCCCCTCTTTCATCAGACCCCAATGACCTTATTCCTTCAACTCCCAGTCATTTACTGGTTGATGGACCATTATCTGCTCAGCTGGATCTCCGAGAAGTTTTAAGTTCTCACCCATCCACCTGGCAATATGCTCAACAAATAAAGAAACATTCATGGACACGATGGCTGAAAGAGCACCTGCACCAGTTGATCATCCGAATTAAATGGCAACTTCCTGAACATATCGTATCAGTGAATAGCCTAGTCTTGATAAATGAAGATAATCTACCACCTCTCAAATGGTCCCTCGGCAGGGTCACAGAACTCCATCCCGGAGAAGACGGAATTGTTCGAGTCGCATCCGTGAAGACCTCACGTGCTGAGTATAAGCGAAGTGTGAAGAATTTATCTTCCCTTCCATCAGTGATGCAACCAAGATTCGGGACCATGGATTAAGCCCATGCGCTAGCCAAGTTTCTGCATACAACTGCGTGAACTTGTAACTTGTTTACCTCTTGCTTATTATCATATCTCTTTGTATTGAAATTGATATTTCAACGCCGGGGAATATGTTAAGGCACAAAATGCCGCCGAAACATGTACTCTCATACGCAAAGTGTTTGCGCATGTACATTCTATAGTATTTCAATATTGTTGTCTATGGTTCTCTATGAAAGAGGAATAACCACAGAAACTATAGACGAAATTTCATGTAATTCTTGATGTACCAAGTCAACTATGGATTCACTATTGACAAGACACTATTCATAATTCAGTATTCAGTATTCCCAAACGGTTCCACTACACTGGTGGCTTCCAACACACACAGTCTCCAGAAACTATGAGACATTGCACACACAGAAGAAGTACAGTAGGTTCATTTTGTATACATTATCATTTTATGACATATATTTTTTATATTTCAATATATTTTCTATACTTGTAGTATTCTTTCAATCCCTGAAACCAGGTTCAACATTTAATACAGTCCATTTAATTCTTATCTAGTTTCTTGCTCTATAACATTAGTTATAGCTAATAATAATTCCAACACCAAGTCTATACACAGCCTACTTATATTGAGTATATCTTAGGGATTCAAATCCTACGTTAATTCCGAAATACGCAGGCTATTTTGATATACTGTGAATATCAAACCAGCCACAAATCTTAGGCAATTTCGATCACACAGAAATTCCATTTGCAATAAACTCATTGCAAATTTACAATCTGATTACATTGAAAAACTTTGTGGAAGAATTGAATTCTGTCTCCGGCTAGCCATCGATTTGTAAGCATGATAACTTTCAAAAAATTTAAAGAAATCCTACTGGTAGTTCTGAAGCTTGAATAAGAAGATTGTGAGTTAAAAAGAGCAAAATTCATGAGTGTGTCTCAAAATATACATATGAAAAATGTTGTTTATGTATTTATGCCTCGACTGTAGCGCCGTGTTTATTTATTACATTAAATATTTTGCATATTTCATAGACGAGGCGGTCTTGTATTTATTCAACATATTGGAATCTATGAATGTTAGCAATGGTATTTTTTCACGGGAAAAGAGTGTACTTTGTGTATATAATCTAAGATAAATTATTGTACTACAACCTTTTACTTTCGGCATATTGTTACGTTTTCAGTTAATTAAATTGTCTAGTGCCGACTTCACTAATTTATATTTCATTATACAACAGATATATTTACACGGTTAATTTATTTACATAGGATTTATTTCTACACAGAATTTATTTCTACTGAACTACTTTGTACGGCACTGCCCTTGGCGCTGACTTTTTTCCTCACTGCCCCATCGGACTGCTCCGTCCGTTTATATAGATGCAAATGGGTTTCTCGAACTTCCAGTAATATCCAAAGCATTCTCGACTGTCGGAAAACAAACAGTGGCTTAGAGGGCTTGGTCGTTACACTGCCTCCTCCCTAGGCTGTTCAGTGCCTGAACATATTTGTTATGGTGGCTAAATCTACAGAATTCTCTGTTTCTACAATTTCCTCGCTGATAAAAATAACATGCAAAAGTCTTTTGTCGATTCGGGACTCCATACAAGGATCTGCAGCTCGGTTACCTGAAAAATAATTTCAAGCATATTACGCACAATTCTCTAGTCGAGTCCATCCAACCCACAACCCAACTTGGGTACAGCCAATTTTTTGACTTGGTGCTTTATTATCTCTTTCTTGAAATTCAAAAATAGTCCGGTCAATTTACACATTCGAAGGTACATAAATTCCCAACAAGCTGAAAATGAGTAAAATTGTTCGAAACATAATCATAAACAATAGCTGAAAGTTGCCCATGATTCCCGTGTAAGGAAAACATTTTATTCAAGGTCAGAGGTCAAAAAAGCAAAAAAAAATTAATTGTTAGCTAATTTCAGCAAAACGGTAAGTTTTATCTTAAAAGTACAGACAAGAATTGTAGATTATAAAATTATCTATAAAAAATGTATCAAAAGTTTTTCCTACGAGCCTCCGTTTCTGAGATATACCGATTCAAAAAGTTTTAAAAGTTGTTATCGTCATAATATATACACTTTTCCACGCCACCTATGAGGTAGTGTACTTAGCGCGTTTTTTTTAAATGTGGTTTTTCCATTAGGCCTACTCCACGGGTCCGTTGTGATCCTATTTAATGTGAAACTATTGCAAACTATTGGAAATTTTCAAAGATTGAAAAAGATAAAAGTGGTGTAAATTAAAAAAAGTGATGAAGTTCATTCGCCTGATTCGTTATTTTTAAATACTTGTTCTTCTTCTTGATCTTCTTCATGTTCTTGTTCTTCTTCTCCTGCTTCTTCTTCATCTTCACTTTGGAGGATTGATGTTGAGCTTCTCCTGGTTTTAAGAAAAAAATAGTTTTTTCAGTTGCGTTCGAGCAGTGAGTAATACGAGTAAGTCTACATCTCCACCAACAACAATAGTTGTATTTGTCAAATTGAATTGCTCTATTGCTGTTTCAATAATCAACACAACAGCATCATTATTGCTTGACTGGTTGGTACTTTCATAAGTACATCAAATAAAATATCAGAAGATGAAGATGTTGCTGAAGTTCGACGACGTTCTCCAGCTTCGATATTTCTCGTGCAACTTTTATAACTTTTTGAATCGGTATATCTCAGAAACGGTGGCTCGAAGAAAAAAAACTATTGATACATTTTTTATAGATAATTTTATAATTAACACTTTTAGTCTTAAGTACTTTCATGATAAACTTACCGTTTTACTGCAAATTGTGAAAAACTAATTTTTTTGAACTTTGGCCTTGAATAATTTTTTTTCCTTACACGGGAATGATGGGGAACTTTCAGGTATTGTTTATAATTATGTTTTGAAGAATTTTACTCATTTTCAGCTTGTTGGAAATTTATGTAAATTGACCGGACCAAAAGCTGTCCATAGATCTTGATAACTCGGCTTCTCATGGGAATTATCAGGTAGAATAGGCACTGTCATGGATTTTATGAATTAAACCCTGTATATCAAATATAATGACTGATTATTAAAACTAATAGAATAAAAATCAATGAAATTTCAAGAAAAAAAAGTAAGAAATTAGAGCTATTCGTTCAGAATTATAGCAGAAAACTTCTTCGCTCCTCGTCCAGAAACCTGCCTTGCTCTGTCGCAGCTTGACCGGCGTACCAATAGGATCCGACCAGTCTAAAGATTCACGACTAACCGTCCCCGCCGAGTTCAAATAGAGCAAGGCACAGCGTTTGACGACCACCATTCCAAGTGGAACACATGGTCACTGACGTCACAGGCAAAACTGCGCATCACGCCTGTCTGATGAGTTTCAGATGCGCCGACTCGTAAACGAAACGCCGTCTCCCGAATTAAGAGGTGGAAGCTCCCTCGCAACACCGCATATCCTTCTAGAGCTTCATTGGTGACCCCGACGTGATTGTGGCGGTTTGCTTCAAGAACGAACCAACTCATTCATTTGGAGGCCCTAATTGCCCCCTTCCGAGACAGCCTTTCCTTTCGTTCCACATCTCTAGCAAGAGATGGCACCGCGACCAGACCAGCGGCGGAATGTCTCTTAGCCCCTTGAATTATCCCGTGACCTTTATCGACGCTCACTGGAGGGGGGTGTGTAGCGAACAACTTCTTCGCTCCTCGTCCAGAAATCTGCCTTGCTATGTCGCAGCTTTACCAGCGTACTAATAGAGGACCCTACTAGTCTAAATATTTGTAACTAACCGTCCCCGCCGAATTCAAATAGAGCAAAGCATATAGCGTTTGACGATCAGCGTTCCAAGCGGAACACATTGTCACCGGCGTCACAGGCAGAGCTGCGCATCACGCCTGTCTGATGAGCTATTCCCTTCGAGAGCTTCAGAATTATTGATAATTCATTTGATTGAAATACAACTCAATAGTTAAAGAAAAAGCATGTTCGGAGTACCTAATAACTTGCTGAGCGAAAATTCTTTGAATATTAGTCAACTATAAGAAACTTTTGAAAAGTTTAGACATAAATTATAGGAAGTATTCATTTAATAATTATTAAATATTTAAGATAGCCAAAATTGCAAGAAGGTGAAGTAATTTTGATTTGGAGATCTATTCTGAAATTGCTAAAGAAAACGATGGAAAAATTTGTTATTACCATGGAACCTATGTTGAATTTGCTGAAATTATTGACAATAAAAAAGCCAAATTATATCTAACTCACCAATGTAATGTAAGTTGGCCAAAATTGACTAAAATTCAATTTTTTGATTGAATCAGTCTTCACTTGATGAAAATCCTTATTAAATAATATTGGATAAAGTTATTCTGATTTTCATAAATTTTATTGTTTTTCAATACAACAATTGCTTCGTTATCATCTTTAGGTAGGTGGTATCTTCCATTTTGAATAACCAAATTTGTTCTCGAAATCGGTTGCTATTTGAGTAGGTACTAACATTTTATTGAGCTCTAAAACCCAAAAAGGGGGCCCCTCTAAATTCCTGATTATCTGAAAATGTTCAACAGGGGTAAGTTATTTGAGTCTAATTGTTCTTTAAGTACTATTCCAATTTTATTCTATTTATCTCTAGGGACTCTAACAGGTTTAATGCATAATGTTTACTTTCTATATGTAAAATTTGAAAATTTTGGTTCAAAGTGGTCATGTTTCTAACAAATGCTTCGAATATGTGGAATTACTTTTGTTATTGAGGAAACTATTCAAATGTTTATTAATTCTATGTTGGAAAGTTCTTCCAGTCTGCCCTATGTAAACTTTAGGGCAATCACCGCAGATTAACCTATAAACTCCTGATTTATCATCTTTATGTGTAATTTCTTTATTATTTTTGAATGGAGTAGTCCGTCACTTTGTGATAGTTCATTTTCAATAATGGAATAGAAGAAATTATTCTGTTTACTATCACTATTTTGTTTGAGGATACTGTGACCCGAGTTTCATAGATTATACTAAATTTTCAAACTGGTGTATATCAAGTTGTTGAGGAATTATATATCTTTAAGGGAGGCTTCGGTTGGTGTAAGACTTCGAAGAGTCGGGGGGCCCACAGGTCTGTCTGCTCGTTTAATAGTTTTATTACCGGGTTCCAGAAATTCTTGTAGATTCCTATTGATTCAAAGATATCTAGTTTCTTTCCTTTCGGTTCGACATGTAGGATTTCAAGATTATCTAATTCTCGAAAGGTATGGTTAGTTTCGAAGAAATGTTTCGCGAAATTAGAACCTCCCTTAAAGATATATAATTCCTCAACAACTTGATATACACCAGTTTGAGAATGTAGTATAATCTATAGGGTCACAGTATCCTCAAATGAAATAGTGATAGTAAACAAAGTAATTTCATTTATTCCATTTTTTATTATTTTTAATGAATTAGCTCAGGGTTGAATGAATTTTTAATGAAACTCTTGAATCATATTTGGTTTTGAGGTATGTAGCAATTTTATCAGAAATACCTTTACTATATTTCAACGAAATGCATTTAGAATTTTCTTTTGTATTGGGATATACCATATTTAAAGCTTTTTATTATTTGTATTCATCAGCAATATATCTATCAACGTCTAATCGTAGTTATTATTAATAGCTATTTGTTCAATGATGTTGAGTTCAGAAATATAATTTTCTGGATTCATGGGGATATTAACTGATCTGTTCATCACACAATTAAATGGTAATAATTTTTGGATTATATGATGATTCGATTTATTATCCATAATAGTCAGTAATCAGTAAATGTTGGTTTGTGAAATATTGAAAATTCATGTGAAATATTTATTCTGGTTACAGTATTGAGAAAACTAATAGAGTTTTTATGTTCGGTTTCCATGGTGAATAATAATAATAATAATATAATGACCATTTTAATTTTTGAAATAACTAACATACATAATATGGAAATGTACAATCAGAATTCATCACAAACAAACATGAGTTCTCTACTAAAACCATTTAGCTGGTGCTGAGGTGCTTTCCTCGTTTAATTTATATGTATACTAGTTAAATATAAAAAGTACAAAATATTAAATAAAAAATGAGACAAAACATCCGATATAAGATATGTTATATGATATGAATTAAAAAATGAGTAAAAAGTGATACAATACATCAAATGTGAAATAACTAATAGGCAGATCAATCAACTTCACGCGTACATAAATCCGTGAATGGTCATTCATTCAGGAAGACGCAAGAGACGACAAACAACATAGCATGGTGCTGGTTTTTATTCAGCATTATTCGACACTATATTGTGAACAAAATTTCTACCCAGGTCAAACAGATGCATTCTGAAAATTTTCTTCAAGAGGTGTATAGTGTTTATTTGTTGTATATAGATTTTATATTTCATAGGTAAGTAGTTAAGTATTTTTTTACCAAGATATCCATATGTATAGTGCCCAATATTATTTTCTGGCCATAGAAACCTGCACGTTTCCTTTAGATGTGATCCTGGTATAATATGTTTCAAATTTCGAAGAGAAGTTTTATTCCTGTATATGAAAAATATAATGCTGTACATATATTGTTGTCGTATATCAAGTACCCGTGATTCCCCAAAAACAAAATCCGATGTATAATCATTCTTTTTACAGTATATAATTTTGAGTAATTCTGAGTATTTTCTTTTGTAATATTTCCATTTTTTTTAAGTATGTATCAAGTAAGCCACCCCAACTGAGTATGGCATATTGCATTCGAGATTGTACTAAGGTGTAGTATATCATCTTGATTCTTGAGGTAAGTAAGATCTAAAATATTTGAATTTATACAACATGTATCTGAGTGTTTCCAAAACTTTTTTGACATGTGCATCCCACCTCAGATGGGAATCTATCGTAACACCAAGATATTTAATGTGACCTGCTCTGGTGATCTCTTTTATTTTTCCATAACTGTTCAATGTCAATTCATCATAATTTGTGTATTTTTTTGAAGTTGATTTCCAATGATTTGTGATCAAACCAGTCCTTGATCACATGAGTCTCATTTTTCACCTTTGTCTTCTGGCTTTCCCAGTCCTCTGCTGTGAAGAGTAAGGCAGTATCGTCTGTAAAGCTAAAAATTGAGCCGTCACACCCCAAAGTAAGTAGACTGTTTATATACAAAGAAAACAGTAGAGGGTCTAACATCGTATCCTGTGCTATACCATAAACCATCTCTGCCTCTGCGCTCAGGGCGTTGTTGACTTTCACAGTCTGCTTCAGGGGATGACTTCTTATACCCGCGGAACTTCGGACCTCCAGCAATTGGGTATGGTCAACCGTATCAAAAGCCTTGGCTATATCCAAGAACAAACATATTGGTGGTCTTTCATTATCTACGTGTTCGTATAACTCGCCCATAAGAGCAGCTATCGCATCGCTGGTCGACAAATCTTGCCTGAATCCGTAGTGCCTACTAGATATTAAATTATACTTATCAACGAATGTTGTCAGCAACTTCTCGAAGATCTTGGTGAAACCTGTCAACGGGGAGATTGGCCTATAATTATCTACCATTTCAGAATCTCCTCTTTCAGTATAGGCGTAACCATAGACCTCTTGAATGCACTCGGACACTGGCATGTTTGAAATATTTTATTCAGCAGGGTAGTTAGTAAGGGAGTAATTTCTCTTGATGTTTATTTAAGATGTTTAGTCCTGATGCCGTCAAATTCAGGTGATTTTTTACACTTGAGAGAGTCAATTATATCCGAGATCTCCTTCTGCTCGACTGCGTTAAAAAAAAAGAACTTCCGGTGAGAGCTTGTTGGCGGCTTGCAGTAGGAGGCTTAATTATCTTTTCCGCGTTAATTTGTCCTATACTTGCAAAGAATGTATTGAAAAGGTTTGCTTTCCTCTCATTATCGTTGGTTTTCATTCCATTCCCACAAGAAATCTTCCCTATTGAGATATCCCTCTCAATGGCAATAATCTCATTCACAATTTGTTTTGACCTATTTTCACTTCTCTCAATCTCACCTTGATAGTACTTCTGCTTTGCCAGCTTTATTAGTCTTGTCGTATAGGCTCTGTAATTGAGGTAAGTTATTTTCTTCAATTCTCTACGAGGATCTTCTCTGTATTCACAATATAATGAGTTATTATGGTTTATAGATATAACTAGCCCATGGTCATCCATTTCTTCCTCTTGTGTTCAGCCCTTCTCAATTTTACCGTCGTTGTGTTCTGCTCCATCATAGCACTGATTGTTTTGGTCAAGCAGTCTGCCTTTTCATCCGTATCCTCTAAGTTCTAGTATAATGACCAATCGTAATCTCTAGTGCTTCATCTAAGACCGTCTTAGTTTACATAATTTCTTGTCCTGTTGTCTTCGATAACTCTCCTTTGCTGTTCAACCGGAATCCCCAAAATAGTGCATTTGTGATCTGTGATACCCGTTTCAAAAACTGCCGAAATGCATACGTCATGTATATTTCTTCGTGATCTGCGAAACATATAATCTATATGTAAATTTACAATGAGTTTATTGCAAATGGAATTTCTGTGTGATCGAAATTGCCTAAGATTTGGAGCTGGTTATAAATATTGCCATTATATCAAAATAGCCTGCGTATTTCGGAATCAACGTAGGATTTGAATCCCCAAGATATACTCAATATAAGTAGTCTGTGTGTAGACTTGGTGTTGGAATTATTATTAGATATAACCAATAATATAGAGCAACAAATTAGATAAGAATTGAGTGGACTGTATTAAATGATGGTATTAAATGTTGAACCTAGTTTCAGGAATTTAAGGAATACTACAAGTATAGAAAATATATTGAAGTATAAAGAATATGTCATGAAATGATAATGTATACGAGATTAACTTACTGTACTTCTTCTGTGTGTGCTATGTCCCATAGTTTCTGGGAGACTGTGTGTGTTGGAAGCCACCGGTGTAGTGGAACCGTTTGGAAATACTGAATACTGAATTGTGAATTATGCAGTGAATTGTGAATAGTGAGTCAATAGTTGACTTGGTACATCAAGAATTACATGAAATTTCGTCTATGGTTTCTGTGGTTATTCCTCTTTCATTGAGAAATTAAGTTAAATTGGAAACAACCACAGTAGAAAGATTATGCATCAAACAACAATATTGAAATACTATAGAATGTAGTTTTAGTAGCCATGCAAATATTTATTGCAACAAAAATCGTAGTAATTGACGTCGACATTCAAAAGGAGTCGAGTACTAGGCACGAGAAATAGAGGTAGATATTCCGTAAGCCTTTGCTTAATGCGTACACGCTGGAGAATTATTCCTTTGGTTGCGTTTCTGCCATTGACAGGCCAGTGATATTTCCGTCTGGAATGTAGCGAATTCGAGCGCATATGTTCCGCAAGAATTAAATTGTTTGTTATTTTAGGTTCAAAGAACTTTATGTTTTCTGGAGTGTTGGAAGCCTACTTACGTAAGTAAGAACTATAAATTTCTGGGTTTCCAAGAAGATGATAGCGAGGTTTGATAATATTCTCGTGAGAATTCGCGCCAGTAATGAGATCTTCGTCGCAGAAATCGCGTTTTAATTTCGAAGAATCTATTGGATGTTGAGTATCTTTGGCTACCTGATGAAGAGCGCGGATAGCACTTGATGCTCCGGGTGTGACCGTTTCTTGTTTCAATTTGTGTCGGTTGGCTGAACATAGAACGCTTTGATATGTAGCATCTTCAGGATGCACTTTGACGATATATTTTTTCTATATCGCCTGTTAAAGCGAACGGCAGCGAACGATTTGTAATAAATGAATCGTCCTGGACGATAGAGATCATAGGTGTCTTATTGAGAGATACACCCGTCGAGGATTTCGGGGGACAGTCAAATACGACGCGTAATTTGGTCGTGGTACTGTCTGGGTTCACTACAGAGTGATGAGGAGGATTAAGAGTCTCGGAAGTGTTTTCATTTTTACCACAGTGAAAGATGTGGTTCAGTTCGCGATATTTTTTCAATTTCAGAGCTGCCGAACGCGAATCTCTGATTTCGTGTAGGTTATAATTGTTGCGAAAGTGGGTTCCTAAATACCTCGCTCCTGGAGGCAATACTTTGTGATGTGTCAATTCTTTAAGTTTGCCTGATCGTAACCTAACGAGTTTATTGTCAGGCGACATCGTAATTGCACATCATCACGAGATGCGCTTATTTCACCTGCAACAACCGATCCCAAGAGTGTTTTTTGTAGAATAGCACCGGGTTGATTTTTCAGTTTAATTTGACCGATGCTATATAGTTTATAGAAGACCTTTACTCCTATTAAAAGATCTATACGAGAAGATCTGTGAAAATCCGCGAGAAAGATATTCTCCGGTTATTCCAACTCTGCTTTGTTGATTGAAGTAGGAGGTGTGTCCTTCGAAATTTGTGGCACTATAAGAAACTGGGGGACAGTATTGAACGAAGTGTAGGGTGATTTTCCTTTCGCGGAAACTGAATGATGTACGTCCTTATTTGCACCGGAAATGCAAGCCTCTGAGAGGTTCACCGATTTTCGAGTTGATTTCAGATGCCGGGCCACATCTTTGGACATAAAGTTTGCCTGCGACCCTGAATCGAGAAGGATCCGACACGTTCTTGTTTTGCCGTTTCTTCCTAACACGTCCACTAAGGCTGTGGTAAGGAGTGCTTCTGTTGCGATATATGAGTGCAAGCTAATAAAAGCTTCTTCAGCCGGTGTCGCGACAACTGTTTGTTTTTCAGATTTAGCAGTGTCAATATCGGGGTGTAACAAGGTGTGATGCTTTCGATTGCATTTTCTATAGCTTCCCGATGTACAGTCTTCAACGCCGTGATTCAATCGTAGACAGTTAAAATAGGCGGAGACGTTTGTGATTCACCTAGTACGTTCACTAGGTGACATTGATAAGAATTTCACGCATGATGATACGGAGTGATCCTTTTTGCAGTGGATGCAATTTTGTTTAATTGTTGCAGCCGCGAATACTTCTGGGTTCGGGCTTAATTTCTGAGTGTTCGAATTGTTTTTCGGAATATTTTCATTTCGTAATGTTGACTTATTCTCTAACGTGGAACTGACCTTGAAGTCCTCAATTCGGGCGCGATGTGTTTGTTCTACCTTTTTCTTATCTACTTCTGATGCTGACCCTCGTAGTTTTTGGGCAATTTCTGTGAGCTCGAAATATTTTTCTTTAAGCTCAAGCGCGTATTCTCTACCTGGAACCCGAGTTAAATTTTCTTACTCTGTTTCTGTTTCCAGAAATGTCGTATATGCATCATCTACGCGCTGCATTCGATGATCTAGGTTAACTAGCAAATCCTTTCCGATGTCGAAGCGTTTCAGAAAACCTTCGCATAATGTTAGAACTCTTTTGCATTGCCCGCGTTGAGCGTTTAAATAATGAATTCTGGTCTCAGTATTTATTTCGACCTGAGATTTTTGACTCTCAATTCTGAAACGTATTTGACTCATTCACTGGCGTAGAACTGACTTTGGAGTCCTCGATTGGAGCGCGTTGCATTTGTTGAACCTTCCTTCCTCTTGTCTATTTCCGGTGCTGACTCTCGCAGCTTTCGGGTGATTTCTGTGAGCTCGAAATATTTGTCTTCAAACTCAATAGCGTATTCTTCATCCGTAAGCAGAGTTAAACTCTGTAACTCTTTTTCTGTTGCCAGAAATTCAGTGTGCAGATTGTTCACGCGCTGCATTTGATGATCTAGGGTGAATAGCGAATCCTTCCCGATTTCGAAGCGTTTCAGAAAACTGTCGCATAATGTTAGAGCTCTTTTGCATTGCCCGCGTTGAGCGTTTAAATAATGAATTCTGGTCTCAGTATTCATTTCGAGTTGAGATTGGTGACGCATAATTCTGAGAAACATGGTTCACTAATGAGAACAGAATTTGGCTTTGAAAAGAACTTGTATCAAGTAATTATAAATCCGCTTACAGATCACCGATAACTGAAGAGTTTTAATTGTATTGAAATAGACTGATCTAGTAAGAGAATTGTGAGAACAGGTGCTACCGATTAAAAAATATTTAACAGCTAATGATAAAATGATTAGTAAAAATAGAATTTTAATCGTTTGGAAATGGAATGAATCCTTAAGATATACTCAATATAAGTATTCTGTGTGTAGACTTGGTGTTGGAATTATTATCAGATATAACTAATAATATAGAGCAACAAACTAGATAAGAATCAAGTGGACTGTATTAAAAGATTGTATTAAATGTTGAACCTGATTTCAGGGATTGAAAGAATACTGCAAGTATAGAAAATATATTGAAATATAAAAAATATATGTCATAAAATGATAATGTATACAGAATTAACTTACTGTACTTCTTCTGTGTGTGCTGTTCAAATTTACTTTAAACAAGGAATTTTTAATTCACTAACAGGTACGTGGCAATTACGTCCCCAGAGTTCAACAATTTAGGCCTTTCAAATATGAATCATTTAATTCCTAGAAACCTAAACATCAATTATGAAACGAAGATATTACTCTCTTAGATTAATTCCTAGAAACCTTAACGGGACTAAACACCAATTATGAAACGAAGATATTTCTCCCTTAGATTATCCCTAGAAGCCCATTAGAACCGTTTTAGCCGTTTCAAGACTATTGTCGTATCGAAATTACCTGGGCCACCTTTTCGGACCCAAACCTTCTCTCTCGTTCGCCAGTCAGCAAAAAGGCACAGTCGAACACATCCCCTGCACTAGAGGTCACTACTCACCTTGTATAAAAAGTCACGCGATAAAAAAGTTCAGTTGAAGACAAGTTCTCGTCCCACGCACATTCCCTTGAAGTAAGCTCTCGTAACTTGTGAAACATTTTCATCTCTACGCTCGAATTATTTTATATTCGCATATTCATTTGTAATTAGATATTGAGTTGTGAAAAGTGAATTCAAAGGTAAAACCAATAACATTGAAGTCAACAATAGAAAAAATTCAAGAAAGAACTGTACCAGGATCAAGATAGTGTATCCAACTCAATCTGTCAACAACTCACCATTGTACACTTGTATTATATGTACTTCCGCTGACAATTCTCTACAAGGTCCCTACGAGTTGGATTACATTCCACATCTGATCAAGAAACAACTCCCTAAATTTGGGTAAAATAATTCAACTCTCTGAACTTCTATTATATGTATTTTAGGCTGTGAATAAAGCATTAAAAGTCTAATATACATCCCTCTTTCGCCCCCATTTGAAGTATGCTTAACCAAGAATTTGCATACTAATTGGTTAACGTTTGATCAATTACTTTCGAAGAATTCAAAAAGGTATCCCTACATACCAAGCCAATTCTTTACATGTGCTATGTTCCATAGTTTCTGGGAGACTGTGTGTGTTGGAAGCCACCGGTGTAGTGGAACCGTTCGGGAATACTGAATTGTGAATTATGTAGTGAATTGTGAATAGTGAGTCAATAGTTGACTTGGTACATCAAGAATTACATGAAATTTCGTCTATGGTTCCTGTAGTTATTCCTCTTTCATAGAGAAATTAAGTGAAATTGGAAGCAACCACCGTAGAAGGATTATACATCAAACAACAATATTGAAATACTATAGAATGTACATGCGCAAACATTTTGCGCATGAGGTTACATATTGTGGCGGCAGTTTGTGCCTTAACACTCTGCATGTTTTCGATTCAGCCTGTACTTGTCTACATTTATTTATCATGGATATGAAATTGTATTTGCCCAGACTCTTTTGATAATTTGAAAGTACTTCTATTTCATGCCGTATATCCAAATTTACATTTCCGACAATAACATGATGGTCGATATTAATAATTTTTTGTTTTTTCCAGGTAATCTTCAAGGTGTATAACAAAATCTTCCTCCTTTGTGGATGGAGTTCTGTACAGCATTGTTATCAGAGTTGTTGCCCTTCCAAGAGTTATCCTAACCTGTATTGCCCTGCATTTATCTATGTATATGAAATCATGATCGAATTTAATTTGTTCTTTAATAAATATAACAACACCATCAATCTTATTATGCTCACTTTCACTATATATCATTTGATAACCGACAATATTAAAGATGTCCCCACAGTCGGACATGTCGAAGGTTTCTGTTAAAAAATTCATATTGAACTTGACTACTACCTACTTCTAATGCTCCTTATATTCAGATGGAATATTCTCAAAAAGCCCCTGTCTTCCTCTTTATTGACCATGGCGTTATTTATATCTACCAGATTATCAAATTCAATAGTGTTTACTGGACTATAATTACAGTTGTTCATGAAATCATCCATAGTTCAATAAAACTTAAAACAACTAAAAATCAAAAGTGAGACAATAACAAACAAAAATCTCACACAGGTATAGTAGAAAAAGGACTATTTATTAGGCCGATAGCTTCTTGTGCCTTCCCTCACTAAAGCCCCTGTAGCTGCTATTTTCATGGTTTCCTCGGAGTCACTCTGCTTGGGAGTAATCGTGAGTATTTTCTCATTCAGTTCCTTGGAAGGCTCTTTAGACTTCTGTTTCCCTGCGGTTTTATGCTTCTGCTCCTGATCTCCAATTCTCTGTGTGTGAATTTCTTTTCCCACTTTTTCGATGTTAGATGTTGCAGGTGCGCTATATTCACGTTTCTCCGAACAGACGAGTTCCTGTAGTTCTTCGACAATATAGGGTTTATTGTTGATATATATATATATATATATATATATATATATACATATATATATATATATATATATATATATATATATCTATATACATTTATCTATATATATATACACATATATTGAATTGTGAATATAAGTGGTAATACTAAGGTCAATGTGATTTTTTGTTCATAGTGAACTAAAGATATCATTGATAATAGTGAATTGTATTAATGAGCCTGAATTCGTTACTGTGAAATAGTTTACATCTTTGAAAATTGTGGTTACCGTTTTGATTTCATTATTTCTACCGCAGATTAATAATAATTATGAAACTTCATATATTATTATGAAGGACAAAAAAACTGTTTTATAATAATATGACACTAACGTGAATAAGTTGACAAAGCGGTAGGTTTTTCGATTATTGACTTATTTCTAATTTGAAATGACATTCAGAAACGAAAATTTCGTGCTAGAACTTTGAAGTGTATACGTAAGGGAAATTATTCAATATTTACACCTAAATGGCCGATTTCTTTACAGTTAAAAGGTCTGCATGAGTATAAACTGGAGTTATATTTTAGATTTACTAATTTTTATCGTAGTTTACTAATAATTATAAAACAATATATGGTTTCTTCTAGAATATTATTCTAATGTGGCAAGTGTTTCATATAACTATGAACTATGGAAACAAGAGTCAATTTTTTCCAATATCAGTAGTTTTCTCCGATTGTTATATTAACATAACATATAAATATTTCAGTATTAGTTTTTAGATTAATTGAAAATTCGCAATTAGATTTGGCAACTGAAATTATGTGCTATGGACTTTGAGTGTATATCTAAATGTATTTAGTTATTATTTTTGTTAAAATAGTGATCTATATCTATAATGCATTTTCTATTTATATAAACTTAACATATAAATAATTCGTTATATGTATTTTGAATGATTCGAAATTTAGATGTGCAATCAGATTGGCAGAAAAGTGAAAATTTGTAACTTTCATTTGGGTCCAAATCTAATTTCCAGGTAACAGTGTACAGGTAGAATTTAGATAGTAAATTACTGGGTGGGGGAATATCAAGCCCCGGTACAAAACGAACTAACGAGTAGCTGAACCCTCAGTTTGTTGTTAGTTTAGAAAAGCCACTTATGTCTCCGATACTATTATTGCAGACATAAAGTTAGAATTGTTAATATAAGTGGTAATACTAAGGTCAATGTGATTATAGGTTCATAATGAACTAAAGAAATCATAGATTATAGAGAATTGTATTAATGTGCCTGAATTCGTTACTGTGAAATTATTTACTTGAGTGAAGTTAGTGGTTATAGTTTTGATTTCATAATATCTACCGTGGATAATGAAACTTCATATATTATGATAAGGCATAAAAAGCAGTTTTATAATAAAATGAAACTAAAGTGAATAAATTGCCAAAGCGGTAGTTTTTTCGAATATTATATTAATATAACTTACGAATCATTTCGTATATAAATATATTATAATATATATTTATATATATATATATATATATATATATTTATATATATATATATATATATATATATATATATATAAATATATATGAAAAATTTCGTGCTAGAACGTTGAAAGTACACTTATATGTATTTATTCATTACTTACACGTAAGTGCCTGAATTCACTTAGAATGTTTGCGTGAGTGAAATGTGTATTTATATTTTAGATATGATAATTTCTATTGTAGATTCATCATAATGATGAAATGTTTCTTCTAGAATATTCCAGATGTGGAAACTGTTTCAAAATATTATGAACTATGGATACAAAAATGAATTTGTTGCGATATCGACAGTTTTCTTGGATTTTTATATAAATTTAACATATAAATAATTCGGTATATGTATTTTGAATGATTCGAAATTTAGATGTGCAATTAGATTGGCAGAAAAGTGAAAATTTATAACTTTTATTTGGGTCCAAATCTAATTTCCAGGTAACAGTGTACAGGTAGAATTTAGATAGTAAATTACTGGGTGGGGGAATATCAAGCCTCGGATTAAAACGAATTAACGAGTAGCTGAACCATCAGTTCGTTGGTAGTTTTGAAAAGGCACTTATGTCTCCGATACTATTATTGCAGTCATAAAGTTAGAATTGTGAATATAAGTGGTAATACTAAGGTCAATGTGATTTTTGGTTCATAGTGAACTAAAGATATCATTGATAATAGTGAATTGTATTAATGAGCCTGAATTCGTTACTGAAAAAGAGTTTACATCAGTGAAAATTGTGGTTATCATTTTGATTTCATAATTTCTACCGCAGATTAATAATAATTATGAAACTTCATATATAATTATGAAGGACAAAAAAACTGTTTTATAATAATATGACACTAACGTGAATAAGTTGACAAAGCGGTAGGTTTTTCGATTATTGACTTATTTCTAATTTGAAATGACATTCAGAAACGAAAATTTCGTGCTAGAACTTTGAAGTGTATACTTAAGGGTAATTATTCAATATTTACAACTAAATGGCCGATTTCTTTACAGTTAAAAGGTCTGCATGAGTATAAACTGGAGTTATATTTTAGATTTACTAATTTTTATCGTAGTTTACTAATAATTATAAAACAATATATGGTTTCTTCTAGAATATTATTCTAATGTGGCAAGTGTTTCATATTACTATGAACTATGGAAACAAGAGTCAATTTTTTCCAATATCAGTAGTTTTCTCCGATTGTTATATTAACATAACATATAAATATTTCAGTATTAGTTTTTAGATTAATTGAAAATTCGCAATTAGATTTGGCAACTGAAATTATGTGCTATGGACTTTGAGTGTATATCTAAATGTATTTAGTTATTATTTTTGTTAAAATAGTGATCTATATCTATAATGCATTTTCTATTTATATAAACTTAACATATAAATAATTCGTTATATGTATTTTGAATGATTCGAAATTTAGATGTGCTATCAGATTGGCAGAAAAGTGAAAATTTGTAACTTTCATTTGGGTCCAAATCTAATTTCCAGGTAACAGTGTACAGGTAGAATTTAGATAGTAAATTACTGGGTGGGGGAATATCAAGCCCCGGTACAAAACGAACTAACGAGTAGCTGAACCCTCAGTTTGTTGTTAGTTTAGAAAAGCCACTTATGTCTCCGATACTATTATTGCAGACATAAAGTTAGAATTGTTAATATAAGTGGTAATACTAAGGTCAATGTGATTATAGGTTCATAATGAACTAAAGAAATCATAGATTATAGAGAATTGTATTAATGTGCCTGAATTCGTTACTGTGAAATTATTTACTTGAGTGAAGTTAGTGGTTATAGTTTTGATTTCATAATATCTACCGTGGATAATGAAACTTCATATATTATGATAAGGCATAAAAAGCAGTTTTATAATAAAATGAAACTAAAGTGAATAAATTGCCAAAGCGGTAGTTTTTTCGAATATTATATTAATATAACTGACGAATCATTTCGTATATAAATATATTATAATATATATTTATATATATATATATATATATTCATATATAAATAAATATATATATATATATATATATATATATATATGTTTATATATATATATATATATATATATACATATATATGAAAAATTTCGTGCTAGAACGTTGAAAGGTACACTTATATGTATTTATTCATTACTTACAAGTAAGTGCCTGAATTCACTTAGAATGTTTGCGTGAGTGAAATGTGTATTTATATTTTAGATATGATAATTTCTATTGTAGATTCATCATAATTATGAAATGTTTCTTCTAGAATATTCCAGATGTGGAAACTGTTTCAAAATATTATGAACTATGGATACAAAAATGAATTTGTTGCGATATCGACAGTTTTCTTGGATTTTTATATAAATTTAACATATAAATAATTCGGTATATGTATTTTGAATGATTCGAAATTTAGATGTGCAATTAGATTGGCAGAAAAGTGAAAATTTATAACTTTTATTTGGGTCCAAATCTAATTTCCAGGTAACAGTGTACAGGTAGAATTTAGATAGTAAATTACTGGGTGGGGGAATATCAAGCCTCGGTATAAAACGAATTAACGAGTAGCTGAACCATCAGTTCGTTGGTAGTTTTGAAAAGGCACTTATGTCTCCGATACTATTATTGCAGTCATAAAGTTAGAATTGTGAATATAAGTGGTAATACTAAGGTCAATGTGATTTTTGGTTCATAGTGAACTAAAGATATCATTGATAATAGTGAATTGTATTAATGAGCCTGAATTCGTTACTGAAAAAGAGTTTACATCAGTGAAAATTGTGGTTATCGTTTTGATTTCATAATTTCTACCGCAGATTAATAATAATTATGAAACTTCATATATAATTATGAAGGACAAAAAAACTGTTTTATAATAATATGACACTAACGTGAATAAGTTGACAAAGCGGTAGGTTTTTCGATTATTGACTTATTTCTAATTTGAAATGACATTCAGAAACGAAAATTTCGTGCTAGAACTTTGAAGTGTATACTTAAGGGTAATTATTCAATATTTACACCTTAATGGCCGATTTCTTTACAGTTAAAAGGTCTGCATGAGTATAAACTGGAGTTATATTTTAGATTTACTAATTTTTATCGTAGTTTACTAATAATTATAAAACAATATATGGTTTCTTCTAGAATATTATTCTAATGTGGCAAGTGTTTCATATTACTATGAACTATGGAAACAAGAGTCAATTTTTTCCAATATCAGTAGTTTTCTCCGATTGTTATATTAACATAACATATAAATATTTCAGTATTAGTTTTTAGATTAATTGAAAATTCGCAATTAGATTTGGCAACTGAAATTATGTGCTATGGACTTTGAGTGTATATCTAAATGTATTAAGTTATTATTTTTGTTAAAATAGTGATCTATATCTATAATGCATTTTCTATTTATATAAACTTAACATATAAATAATTCGTTATATGTATTTTGAATGATTCGAAATTTAGATGTGCAATCAGATTGGCAGAAAAGTGAAAATTTGTAACTTTCATTTGGGTCCAAATCTAATTTCCAGGTAACAGTGTACAGGTAGAATTTAGATAGTAAATTACTGGGTGGGGGAATATCAAGCCCCGGTACAAAACGAACTAACGAGTAGCTGAACCCTCAGTTTGTTTTTAGTTTAGAAAAGCCACTTATGTCTCCGATACTATTATTGCAGACATAAAGTTAGAATTGTTAATATAAGTGGTAATACTAAGGTCAATGTGATTATAGGTTCGTAATGAACTAAAGAAATCATAGATTATAGAGAATTGTATTAATGTGCCTGAATTCGTTACTGTGAAATTATTTACTTGAGTGAAGTTAGTGGTTATAGTTTTGATTTCATAATATCTACCGTGGATAATGAAACTTCATATATTATGATAAGGCATAAAAAGCTGTTTTATAATAAAATGAAACTAAAGTGAATGAATTGCCAAAGCGGTAGTTTTTTCGAATATTATATTAATATAACTTACGAATCATTTGGTATATAAATATATTATAATATATATTTATATATATATATATATATATATATTCATATATAAATATATATATATGAAAAATTTCGTGCTAGAACGTTGAAAGGTACACTTAAATGTATTTATTCATTACTTACACGTAAGTGCCTGAATTCACTTAGAATGTTTGCGTGAGTGAAATGTGTATTTATATTTTAGATATGATAATTTCTATTGTAGATTCATCATAATTATGAAATGTTTCTTCTAGAATATTCCAGATGTGGAAACTGTTTCATAATATTATGAACTATGGATACAAAAGTGAATAGTGTGCGATATCGATAGTTTTCTTGAATTTTTATATAAATTTAACATATAAATAATTCGGTATATGTATTTTGAATGATTCGAAATTTAGATGTGCAATTAGATTGGCAGAAAAGTGAAAATTTATAACTTTTATTTGGGTCCAAATCTAATTTCCAGGTAACAGTGTACAGGTAGAATTTAGATAGTAAATTACTGGGTGGGGGAATATCAAGCCTCGGATTAAAACGAATTAACGAGTAGCTGAACCATCAGTTCGTTGGTAGTTTTGAAAAGGCACTTATGTCTCCGATACTATTATTGCAGTCATAAAGTTAGAATTGTGAATATAAGTGGTAATACTAAGGTCAATGTGATTTTTGGTTCATAGTGAACTAAAGATATCATTGATAATAGTGAATTGTATTAATGAGCCTGAATTCGTTACTGAAAAAGAGTTTACATCAGTGAAAATTGTGGTTATCGTTTTGATTTCATAATTTCTACCGCAGATTAATAATAATTATGAAACTTCATATATAATTATGAAGGACAAAAAAACTGTTTTATAATAATATGACACTAACGTGAATAAGTTGACAAAGCGGTAGGTTTTTCGATTATTGACTTATTTCTAATTTGAAATGACATTCAGAAACGAAAATTTCGTGCTAGAACTTTGAAGTGTATACTTAAGGGTAATTATTCAATATTTACACCTTAATGGCCGATTTCTTTACAGTTAAAAGGTCTGCATGAGTATAAACTGGAGTTATATTTTAGATTTACTAATTTTTATCGTAGTTTACTAATAATTATAAAACAATATATGGTTTCTTCTATTATATTATTCTAATGTGGCAAGTGTTTCATATTACTATGAACTATGGAAACAATAGTCAATTTTTTCCAATATCAGTAGTTTTCTCCGATTGTTATATTAACATAACATATAAATATTTCAGTATTAGTTTTTAGATTAATTGAAAATTCGCAATTAGATTTGGCAACTGAAATTATGTGCTATGGACTTTGAGTGTATATCTAAATGTATTTAGTTATTATTTTTGTTAAAATAGTGATCTATATCTATAATGCATTTTCTATTTATATAAACTTAACATATAAATAATTCGTTATATGTATTTTGAATGATTCGAAATTTAGATGTGCAATCAGATTGGCAGAAAAGTGAAAATTTGTAACTTTCATTTGGGTCCAAATCTAATTTCCAGGTAACAGTGTACAGGTAGAATTTAGATAGTAAATTACTGGGTGGGGGAATATCAAGCCCCGGTACAAAACGAACTAACGAGTAGCTGAACCCTCAGTTTGTTGTTAGTTTAGAAAAGCCACTTATGTCTCCGATACTATTATTGCAGACATAAAGTTAGAATTGTTAATATAAGTGGTAATACTAAGGTCAATGTGATTATAGGTTCGTAATGAACTAAAGAAATCATAGATTATAGAGAATTGTATTAATGTGCCTGAATTCGTTACTGTGAAATTATTTACTTGAGTGAAGTTAGTGGTTATAGTTTTGATTTCATAATATCTACCGTGGATAATGAAACTTCATATATTATGATAAGGCATAAAAAGCAGTTTTATAATAAAATGAAACTAAAGTGAATAAATTGCCAAAGCGGTAGTTTTTTCGAATATTATATTAATATAACTTACGAATCATTTGGTATATAAATATATTATAATATATATTTATATATATATATATATATATATATTCATATATAAATATATATATGAAAAATTTCGTGCTAGAACGTTGAAAGGTACACTTAAATGTATTTATTCATTACTTACACGTAAGTGCCTGAATTCACTTAGAATGTTTGCGTGAGTGAAATGTGTATTTATGTTTTTGATATGATAATTTTTATCGTAGATTCATCATAATTATGAAATGTTTCTTCTAGAATATTCCAGATGTGGAAACTGTTTCATAATATTATGAACTATGGATACAAAAGTGAATAGTGTGCGATATCGATAGTTTTCTTGAATTTTTATATAAATTTAACATATAAATAATTCGGTATATGTATTTTGAATGATTCGAAATTTAGATGTGCAATTAGATTGGCAGAAAAGTGAAAATTTATAACTTTCATTTGGGTCCAAATCTAATTCCCAGGTAACAGTGTACAGGTAGAATTTAGATAGTAAATTACTGGGTGGGGGAATATCAAGCCTCGGTATAAAACGAATTAACGAGTAGCTGAACCATCAGTTCGTTGGTAGTTTTGAAAAGGCACTTATGTCTCCGATACTATTATTGCAGACATAAAGTTAGAATTGTGAATATCAGTGGTAATACTAAGGTCAATGTGATTTTTGGTTCATAGTGAACTAAAGATATCATTGATAATAGTGAATTGTATTAATGAGCCTGAATTCGTTACTGAAAAAGAGTTTACATCAGTGAAAATTGTGGTTATCGTTTTGATTTCATAATTTCTACCGCAGATTAAAAATAATTATGAAACTTCATATATAATTATGAAGGACAAAAAAACTGTTTTATAATAATATGACACTAACGTGAATAAGTTGACAAAGCGGTAGGTTTTTCGATTATTGACTTATTTCTAATTTGAAATGACATTCAGAAACGAAAATTTCGTGCTAGAACTTTGAAGTGTATACTTAAGGGTAATTATTCAATATTTACACCTTAATGGCCGATTTCTTTACAGTTAAAAGGTCTGCATGAGTATAAACTGGAGTTATATTTTAGATTTACTAATTTTTATCGTAGTTTACTAATAATTATAAAACAATATATGGTTTCTTCTAGAATATTATTCTAATGTGGCAAGTGTTTCATATTACTATGAACTATGGAAACAAGAGTCAATTTTTTCCAATATCAGTAGTTTTCTCCGATTGTTATATTAACATAACATATAAATAATTCAGTATTAGTTTTTAGATTAATTAAAAATTCGCAATTAGATTTGGCAACTGAAATTATGTGCTATGGACTTTGAGTGTATATCTAAATGTATTTAGTTATTATTTTTGTTAAAATAGTGATCTATATCTATAATGCATTTTCTATTTAAATCATTTTAACATATAAATAATTCGTTATATGTATTTTGAATGATTCGAAATTTAGATGTGCAATCAGATTGGCAGAAAAGTGAAAATTTGTAACTTTCATTTGGGTCCAAATCTAATTTCCAGGTAACAGTGTACAGGTAGAATTTAGATAGTAAATTACTGGGTGGGGGAATATCAAGCCCCTGTATAAAACAAACTAACGAGTAGCTGAACCCTCAGTTTGTTGTTAGTTTAGAAAAGCCACTTATGTCTCCGATACTATTATTGCAGACATAAAGTTAGAATTGTTAATATAAGCGGTAATACTAAGGTCAATGTGATTTTAGGTTCATAATGAACTAAAGAAATCATAGATTGTAGTGAATTGTATTAATTTGCCTGAATTCGTTACTGTGAAATTATTTACTTGAGTGAAGTTAGTGGTTATAGTTTTGATTTCATAATATCTACCGTGGATAATGAAACTTCATATATTATGATAAGGCATAAAAAGCTGTTTTATAATAAAATGAAACTAAAGTGAATGAATTGCCAAAGCGGTAGTTTTTTCGAATATTATATTAATATAACTTACGAATCATTTGGTATATAAATATATTATAATATATATTTATATATATATATATATATATATTCATATATAAATATATATATATATATATATATATATATGAAAAATTTCGTGCTAGAACGTTGAAAGGTACACTTAAATGTATTTATTCATTACTTACACGTAAGTGCCTGAATTCACTTAGAATGTTTGCGTGAGTGAAATGTGTATTTATATTTTTGATATGATAATTTTTATCGTAGATTCATCATAATTATGAAATGTTTCTTCTAGAATATTCCAGATGTGGAAACTCTTTCATAATATTATGAACTATGGATACAAAAGTGAATAGTGTGCGATATCGATAGTTTTCTTGAATTTTTATATAAATTTAACATATAAATAATTCGGTATATGTATTTTGAATGATTCGAAATTTAGATGTGCAATTAGATTGGCAGAAAAGTGAAAATTTATAACTTTCATTTGGATCCAAATCTAATTTCCAGGTAACAGTGTACAGGTAGAATTTACATAGTAAATGACTGGGTGGGGGAATATCAAGCCTCGGTATAAAACGAATTAACGAGTAGCTGAACCATCAGTTCGTTGGTAGTTTTGAAAAGGCACTTATGTCTCCGATACTATTATTGCAGTCATAAAGTTAGAATTGTGAATATAAGTGGTAATACTAAGGTCAATGTGATTTTTGGTTCATAGTGAACTAAAGATATCATTGATAATAGTGAATTGTATTAATGAGCCTGAATTCGTTACTGAAAAAGAGTTTACATCAGTGAAAATTGTGGTTTTCGTTTTGATTTCATAATTTCTACCGCAGATTAATAATAATTATGAAACTTCACATATAATTATGAAGGACAAAAAAACTGTTTTATAATAATATGACACTAACGTGAATAAGTTGACAAAGCGGTAGGTTTTTCGATTATTGACTTATTTCTTATTTGAAATGACATTCAGAAACGAAAATTTCGTGCTAGAACTTTGAAGTGTATACTTAAGGGTAATTATTCAATATTTACACCTAAATGGCCGATTTCTTTACAGTTAAAAGGTCTGCATGAGTATAAACTGGAGTTATATTTTAGATTTACTAATTTTTATCGTAGTTTACTAATAATTATAAAACAATATATAGTTTCTTCTAGAATATTATTTTAATGTGGCAAGTGTTTCATATTACTATGATCTATGGAAACAAGAGTCAATTTTTTCCAATATCAGTAGTTTTCTCCGATTGTTATATTAACATAACATATAAATATTTCAGTATTAGTTTTTAGATTAATTGAAAATTCGCAATTAGATTTGGCAACTGAAATTATGTGCTATGGACTTTGAGTGTATATCTAAATGTATTTAGTTATTATTTTTGTTAAAATAGTGATCTATATCTATAATGCATTTTCTATTTATATAAACTTAACATATAAATAATTCGTTATATGTATTTTGAATGATTCAAAATTTAGATGTGCAATCAGATTGGCAGAAAAGTGAAAACTTGTAACTTTCATTTGGGTCCAAATCTAATTTCCAGGTAACAGTGTACAGGTAGAATTTAGATAGTAAATTACTGGGTGGGGGAATATCAAGCCCCGGTACAAAACGAACTAACGAGTAGCTGAACCCTCAGTTTGTTGTTAGTTTAGAAAAGCCACTTATGTCTCCGATACTATTATTGCAGACATAAAGTTAGAATTGTTAATATAAGTGGTAATACTAAGGTCAATGTGATTATAGGTTCATAATGAACTAAAGAAATCATAGATTATAGTGAATTGTATTAATGTGCCTGAATTCGTTACTGTGGAATTATTTACTTGAGTGAAGTTAGTGGTTATAGTTTTGATTTCATAATATCTACCGTGGATAATGAAACTTCATATATTATGATAAGGCATAAAAAGCTGTTTTATAATAAAATGAAACTAAAGTGAATGAATTGCCAAAGCGGTAGTTTTTTCGAATATTATATTAATATAACTTACGAATCATTTGGTATATAAATATATTATAATATATATTTATATATATATATATATATATATTCATATATAAATATATATATATATATATATATATATATGAAAAATTTCGTGCTAGAACGTTGAAAGGTACACTTAAATGTATTTATTCATTACTTACACGTAAGTGCCTGAATTCACTTAGAATGTTTGCGTGAGTGAAATGTGTATTTATATTTTTGATATGATAATTTTTATCGTAGATTCATCATAATTATGAAATGTTTCTTCTAGAATATTCCAGATGTGGAATTTGTTTCATAATATTATGAACTATGGATACAAAAATGAATTTGTTGCGATATCGACAGTTTTCTTGGATTTTTATATAAATTTAACATATAAATAATTCGGTATATGTATTTTGAATGATTCGAAATTTAGATGTGCAATTAGATTGGCAGAAAAGTGAAAATTTATAACTTTCATTTGGGTCCAAATCTAATTCCCAGGTAACAGTGTACAGGTAGAATTTAGATAGTAAATTACTGGGTGGGGGAATATCAAGCCTCGGTATAAAACGAATTAACGAGTAGCTGAACCATCAGTTCGTTGGTAGTTTTGAAAAGGCACTTATGTCTCCGATACTATTATTGCAGACATAAAGTTAGAATTGTGAATATCAGTGGTAATACTAAGGTCAATGTGATTTTTGGTTCATAGTGAACTAAAGATATCATTGATAATAGTGAATTGTATTAATGAGCCTGAATTCGTTACTGAAAAAGAGTTTACATCAGTGAAAATTGTGGTTATCGTTTTGATTTCATAATTTCTACCGCAGATTAATAATAATTATGAAACTTCATATATAATTATGAAGGACAAAAAAACTGTTTTATAATAATATGACACTAACGTGAATAAGTTGACAAAGCGGTAGGTTTTTCGATTATTGACTTATTTCTAATTTGAAATGACATTCAGAAACGAAAATTTCGTGCTAGAACTTTGAAGTGTATACTTAAGGGTAATTATTCAATATTTACACCTTAATGGCCGATTTCTTTACAGTTAAAAGATCTGCATGAGTATAAACTGGAGTTATATTTTAGATTTACTAATTTTTATCGTAGTTTACTAATAATTATAAAACAATATATGGTTTCTTCTAGAATATTATTCTAATGTGGCAAGTGTTTCATATAACTATGAACTATGGAAACAAGAGTCAATTTTTTCCAATATCAGTAGTTTTCTCCGATTGTTATATTAACATAACATATAAATATTTCAGTATTAGTTTTTAGATTAATTGAAAATTCGCAATTAGATTTGGCAACTGAAATTATGTGCTATGGACTTTGAGTGTATATCTAAATGTATTTAGTTATTATTTTTGTTAAAATAGTGATCTATATCTATAATGCATTTTCTATTTATATAAACTTAACATATAAATAATTCGTTATATGTATTTTGAATGATTCGAAATTTAGATGTGCAATCAGATTGGCAGAAAAGTGAAAATTTGTAACTTTCATTTGGGTCCAAATCTAATTTCCAGGTAACAGTGTACAGGTAGAATTTAGATAGTAAATTACTGGGTGGGGGAATATCAAGCCCCGGTACAAAACGAACTAACGAGTAGCTGAACCCTCAGTTTGTTGTTAGTTTAGAAAAGCCACTTATGTCTCCGATACTATTATTGCAGACATAAAGTTAGAATTGTTAATATAAGTGGTAATACTAAGGTCAATGTGATTATAGGTTCATAATGAACTAAAGAAATCATAGATTATAGAGAATTGTATTAATGTGCCTGAATTCGTTACTGTGAAATTATTTACTTGAGTGAAGTTAGTGGTTATAGTTTTGATTTCATAATATCTACCGTGGATAATGAAACTTCATATATTATGATAAGGCATAAAAAGCAGTTTTATAATAAAATGAAACTAAAGTGAATAAATTGCCAAAGCGGTAGTTTTTTCGAATATTATATTAATATAACTTACGAATCATTTCGTATATAAATATATTATAATATATATTTATATATATATATATATATATATATATATATATATATATATATATATATATATATATATATATATATATATATATATATATATATAAATATATATGAAAAATTTCGTGCTAGAACGTTGAAAGTACACTTATATGTATTTATTCATTACTTACACGTAAGTGCCTGAATTCACTTAGAATGTTTGCGTGAGTGAAATGTGTATTTATATTTTAGATATGATAATTTCTATTGTAGATTCATCATAATTATGAAATGTTTCTTCTAGAATATTCCAGATGTGGAATTTGTTTCATAATATTATGAACTATGGATACAAAAATGAATTTGTTGCGATATCGACAGTTTTCTTGGATTTTTATATAAATTTAACATATAAATAATTCGGTATATGTATTTTGAATGATTCGAAATTTAGATGTGCAATTAGATTGGCAGAAAAGTGAAAATTTATAACTTTCATTTGGATCCAAATCTAATTTCCAGGTAACAGTGTACAGGTAGAATTTACATAGTAAATGACTGGGTGGGGGAATATCAAGCCTCGGTATAAAACGAATTAACGAGTAGCTGAACCATCAGTTCGTTGGTAGTTTTGAAAAGGCACTTATGTCTCCGATACTATTATTGCAGTCATAAAGTTAGAATTGTGAATATAAGTGGTAATACTAAGGTCAATGTGATTTTTGGTTCATAGTGAACTAAAGATATCATTGATAATAGTGAATTGTATTAATGAGCCTGAATTCGTTACTGAAAAAGAGTTTACATCAGTGAAAATTGTGGTTTTCGTTTTGATTTCATAATTTCTACCGCAGATTAATAATAATTATGAAACTTCACATATAATTATGAAGGACAAAAAAACTGTTTTATAATAATATGACACTAACGTGAATAAGTTGACAAAGCGGTAGGTTTTTCGATTATTGACTTATTTCTTATTTGAAATGACATTCAGAAACGAAAATTTCGTGCTAGAACTTTGAAGTGTATACTTAAGGGTAATTATTCAATATTACACCTAAATGGCCGATTTCTTTACAGTTAAAAGGTCTGCATGAGTATAAACTGGAGTTATATTTTAGATTTACTAATTTTTATCGTAGTTTACTAATAATTATAAAACAATATATAGTTTCTTCTAGAATATTATTCTAATGTGGCAAGTGTTTCATATTACTATGATCTATGGAAACAAGAGTCAATTTTTTCCAATATCAGTAGTTTTCTCCGATTGTTATATTAACATAACATATAAATATTTCAGTATTAGTTTTTAGATTAATTGAAAATTCGCAATTAGATTTGGCAACTGAAATTATGTGCTATGGACTTTGAGTGTATATCTAAATGTATTTAGTTATTATTTTTGTTAAAATAGTGATCTATATCTATAATGCATTTTCTATTTATATAAACTTAACATATAAATAATTCGTTATATGTATTTTGAATGATTCGAAATTTAGATGTGCAATCAGATTGGCAGAAAAGTGAAAATTTGTAACTTTCATTTGGGTCCAAATCTAATTTCCAGGTAACAGTGTACAGGTAGAATTTAGATAGTAAATTACTGGGTGGGGGAATATCAAGCCCCGGTACAAAACGAACTAGCGAGTAGCTGAACCCTCAGTTTGTTGTTAGTTTAGAAAAGCCACTTATGTCTCCGATACTATTATTGCAGACATAAAGTTAGAATTGTTAATATAAGTGGTAATACTAAGGTCAATGTGATTATAGGTTCATAATGAACTAAAGAAATCATAGATTATAGTGAACTGTATTAATGTGCCTGAATTCGTTACTGTGAAATTATTTACTTGAGTGAAGTTAGTGGTTATAGTTTTGATTTCATAATATCTACCGTGGATAATGAAACTTCATATATTATGATAAGGCATAAAAAGCTGTTTTATAATAAAATGAAACTAAAGTGAATGAATTGCCAAAGCGGTAGTTTTTTCGAATATTATATTAATATAACTTACGAATCATTTGGTATATAAATATATTATAATATATATTTATATATATATATTCATATATAAATATATATATATATATAAATATATATATATATATGAAAAATTTCGTGCTAGAACGTTGAAAGGTACACTTAAATGTATTTATTCATTACTTACACGTAAGTGCCTGAATTCACTTAGAATGTTTGCGTGAGTGAAATGTGTATTTATATTTTTGATATGATAATTTCTATCGTGGATTCATCATAATTATGAAATGTTTCTTCTAGAATATTCCAGATGTGGAAACTGTTTCATAATATTATGAACTATGGATACAAAAGTGAATAGTGTGCGATATCGACAGTTTTCTTGGATTTTTATATAAATTTAACATATAAATAATTCGGTATATGTATTTTGAATGATTCGAAATTTATATGTGCATATAGATTGGCAGAAAAGTGAAAATTTATAACTTTCATTTGGGTTCAAATCTAATTCCCAGGTAACAGTGTACAGGTAGAATTTAGATAGTAAATTACTGGGTGGGGGAATATCAAGCCTCGGTATAAAACGAATTAACGAGTAGCTGAACCATCAGTTCGTTGGTAGTTTTGAAAAGGCACTTATGTCTCCGATACTATTATTGCAGACATAAAGTTAGAATTGTGAATATAAGTGGTAATACTAAGGTCAATGTGATTTTTGGTTCATAGTGAACTAGAGATATCATTGATAATAGTGAATTGTATTAATGAGCCTGAATTCGTTACTGTAAAATAGTTTACATCAGTGAAAATTGTGGTTATCGTTTTGATTTCATAATTTCTACCGCAGAGTAATAATAATTATGAAACTTCATATATTATTATGAAGGCTAAAAAAACTCTTTTATAATAATATGAAACTAAAGTGAATAAGTTGACAAAGCGGTAGGTTTTTCGATTATTGACTTATTTCTAATTTGAAATGACATTCAGAAACAAAAATTTCGTGCTAGAACTTTGAAGTGTATACGTAAGGGTAATTATTCAATATTTACACCTAAATGGCCGATTTCTTTACAGTTAAAAGGTCTGCATGAGTATAAACTGGAGTTATATTTTAGATTTAATAACTTCTATCGTATTTTACTAATAATTATAAAACAATATAATGTTTCATCTAGAATATTATTCTAGATGTGGCAAGTGTTACATATTACTATGAACTATGGAAACAAGAGTCAATTTTTTCCAATATCAGTAGTTTTCTCCGATTGTTATATTAACATAACATATAAATAATTCAGTATTTGATTTTAGATTAATTAAAAATTCGCAATTAGATTTGGCAACTGAAATTATGTGCTATGGACTTTGAGTGTATATCTAAATGTATGTAGTTATTATTTTTGTTAAAATAATGATCTATATCTATAATGCATTTTCTATTTATATAAACTTAACATATAAATAATTCGGTATATGTATTTTGAATGATTTGAACTTCATATATTATTATGAAGGATAAAAAAGCTGTTTTATAATAACATGAAACTAAAGTGAATAAGTTGACAAAGTGGTAGGTTTTTTGATTATTGAATTATTTCTAATTTGAAATGATATTCAGAAACGAAAATTCCATGCTAGAACTTTGAAGTGTATACTTAAGGTAATTATTCAATATTTACACCTAAATGGCCGATTTCTTTACAGTTAAAAGGTCTGCATGAGTATAAATTGGAGTTATATTCAATTTCAATTTTTTCCGATATCAGTAGTTTTCTCCGATTGTTATGTTACCATATTATATAAATAATTCAGTATTAGTTTTTAGATTAATTAAAAATTCGCAATTAGATTTGGCATCTGAAATTATGTGCTATGGACTTTGAGTGTATATCTTAATGTATTTAGTTATTATTTTTGTTAAAATAATGATTTATATCTATAATGCATTCTCTATTTATATAAACTTAACATATAAATAATTCGGTATATGTAGTTTGAATGATTCGAAATTTAGAGGTGCAATCAGATTGGCAGAAAAGTGAAAATTTGTAACTGTCATTTGGGTCCAAATCTAATTTCCAGGTAACAGTGTACAGGTAGAATTTAGATAGTAAATTACTGGGTGGGAGATTATCACGCCTCGGTATAAAACGAATTAACGAGTAGCTGAACCATCAGTTCGTTGGTAGTTTAGAAAAGGCACTTATTTCTCCAATACTATTATTGCAAACATAAAGTTAGAATTGTGAATATAAGTGGTAATACTAAGGTCAATGTGATTTTTGGTGGCTTCGATCAACGGCTTCGATCGAAGATAACGTCGATAAAATTAAGGAAAGAGTGCTGGAAAACCGTCGTACCAGCTTGAGAGAGATAGCACATGATCTTAATATATCCCACGAGTCCGCACGTACGATTTTGATTGATATTTTGGGCATGAGAAAGGTGGCCGCACGACTCGTACCGAAAGACCTGAATTTTCTTCAAAAACGTCATCGCGAACAGGTTGCTTCAGACATGCTGGATCGCTGTAATTCCGATTCTACATTCATGGAATGCATTATAACTGGTGATGAGACCTGGGTCTACGAGTACGATATGCAAACAAGCCAGCAATCATCGGAATGGGTGGCAAAAAATGAGCCGAAACCGAAAAAACCACGCCGAAGCCGCTCGAAAATGAAGGTGATGCTCATTGTTTTCTTCGATATCCGTGGCGTGGTGCACTATGAATTCTTTCCAGAGGGTCAGACGGTAAACAAGGAGTATTACCTAGGCGTTATGAAACGTTTGCGTGAGCGTATCCGTAAGAAGCGGCCAAATTTGTGGGCGAACAACTCATGGATTTTGCATGATGATAACGCGCCTCCTCACCGAGCTACGATTGTGACTGACTTTCTCGCCAAAAACTCAACAAACGTGCTTCAGCAACCACCGTATTCGCCGGATTTGGCTCCCTGCGACTTTTTCCTCTTCCCAAAACTAAAATTGCCCCTTCGTGGCACCCGTTTTGAGTCGAATGAAGCCATAAAACAAAATTCGGCGCGAGAGCTAAAATCCATCCCGGAAAGCGCCTATAAAAAATGTTTCGATAATTGGAAGTGACGTTGGCATATATGTATTGGAGCAAATGGAGCCTATTTTGACGGCGACCCAATAAATTTTGACGATGAAAGGTAAAAATGTTGTTTTAATTGAAAATTCCCGGTACTTTCTTGACAGAGTAGTATATATATATATATATATATATATATATTTATGAAAAATTTCGTGCTAGAACTTTGAAAGGCACACTTAAATGTATTTATTCATTACTTTCACCTGTACCTGAATTCACTTCGAATGTTTGCGTGAGTGAAATGTGTAGTTATATTTTTGATTTGATAATTTTTATCGTAGATTCATCATAGTTATGAAATGTTTCTTCTAGAATATTCCAGATGTTGAACCCCACAATATTATGAACTATGGATACAAAAGTGAATTTATTGCGATATCGACAGTTTTCTTGGATTTTTATATAAATTCAACATATAAATAATTCGGTATATGTATTTCGAATGATTCTAAATTTAGATGTGCAATAAGATTGGAAGAAAAGTGAAAATTTATAACTTTCATTTGGGTCCAAATCTAATTTCCAGGTAACAGTGTACAGGTAGAATTTAGATAGTAAATTACTGGGTGGGGGAATATCAAGCCTCGGTATCAAACGAATTAACGAGTAGCTGAACCATCAGTTCGTTAGAAAAGGCACTTGTCTCCGATACTAGTATTGCAGACATAAAGTTAGAATTGTGAATATAAGTGGTAATACTAAGGTCAATGTGATTTTTGGTTCATAGTGAACTAAATTTTGATTGATAATAGTGAATTGTATTAATTAGCCTGAATTCGTTACTGTAAAATAGTTTACATCAGTGAAAATTGTGGTTATCGTTTTGATATCATAATTTCTACCGCAGATTAATAATAATTATGAAACTTCATATATTATTATGAAGGATAAAAAAACTGTTTTATAATAATATGAAACTAAAGTGAATAAGTTGACAAAGCGGTAGGTTTTTCGATTATTGAATTATTTCTAATTTGAAATGACATTCAGAAACGAAAATGCCGTGCTAGAACTTTGAAGTGTATACTTAAGGGTAATTATTCAATATTTACAACTAAATGGCCGATTTCTTTACAGTTAAAAGGTCTGCATGAGTATAAACTGGAGTTATATTTTAGATTTAATACTTTCTATCGTAGTTTACTGATAATTATAAAACAATATATGGTTTCATCTAGAATATTATTCTAGATGTGGCAAGTGTTTCATATTACTATGAAATATGGAAACAAGAGTCAATTTTTTCCAATATCAGTAGTTTTCTCCGATTGTTATATTAACATAACATATAAATAATTCAGTATTTGATTTTAGATTAATTAAAAATTCGCAATTAGATTTGGCAACTGAAATTATGTGCTATGGACTTTGAGTGTATATCTAAATGTATGTAGTTATTATTTTTGTTAAAATAATGATCTATATCTATAATGCATTTTCTATTTATATAAACTTAACATATAAATAATTCGGTATATGTATTTTGAATGATTGGAAATTTAGATGTGCAATTAGATTGGCAGAAAAGTGAAAATTTGTAACTTTCATTTGGGTCAAAAACTAATTTCCAGGTAACAGTTGTCAGGTAGAATTTAGATAGTAAATTACTGGGTGGGAGAATATCACGCCTCGGTATAAAACGAATTAAGGAGTAGCTGAACCATCAGTTCGTTGGTAGTTTAGAAAAAACACTTATGTCTCCGATACTATTATTGCAAACATAAAGTTAGAATTGTGAATATAAGTGGTAATACTAAGGTCAATGTGATTTTTGGTTCATAATGAATTTAATGAATTTAGATAATATGTGAATTGTATTAATGAGCCTGAATGCGTTACTATGAAATAGTTTACATCAGTGAAAATTGTGGTTATCGTTTTGATTTCATAATTTCTACCGCAGATTAATAATAATTATGAAACTTCATATACTATTATGAAGGATAAAAAAGCTGTTTTACAGTAATATGAAACTAAAGTGAATAAGTTGACAAAGCGTTAGGTTTTTCGATTATTGAATTATTTCTAATTTGAAATGACATTCAGAAACGAAAATTTCGTGCTAGAACTTTGAAGTGTATACGTAAGGGTAATTATTCAATATTTACACCTAAATGGCCGATTTCTTTACAGTTAAAAGGTCTGCATGAGTATAAACTGGAGTTATATTTTAGATTTAATAATTTCTATCGTAGTTTACTAATAATTATAAAACAATATAATGTTTCATCTAGAATATTATTCTAGATGTGGCAAGTGTTTCATATTACTATGAAATATGGAAACAAGAGTCAATTTTTTCCAATATCAGTAGTTTTCTCCGATTGTTATATTAACATAACATATAAATAATTCAGTATTTGATTTTAGATTAATTAAAAATTCGCAATTAGATTTGGCAACTGAAATTATGTGCTATGGACTTTGAGTGTATATCTAAATGTATGTAGTTATTATTTTTGTTAAAATAATGATCTATATCTATAATGCATTTTCTATTTATATAAACTTAACATATAAATAATTCGGTATATGTATTTTGAATGATTCGAAATTTAGATGTGCAATTAGATTGGCAGAAAAGTGAAAATTTGTAACTTTCATTTGGGTCAAAAACTAATTTCCAGGTAACAGTTGTCAGGTAGAATTTAGATAGTAAATTACTGGGTGGGAGAATATCACGCCTCGGTATAAAACGAATTAAGGAGTAGCTGAACCATCAGTTCGTTGGTAGTTTAGAAAAAACACTTATGTCTCCGATACTATTATTGCAAACATAAAGTTAGAATTGTGAATATAAGTGGTAATACTAATGTCAATGTGATTTTTGGTTCATAATGAATTTAATGAATTTAGATAATATGTGAATTGTATTAATGAGCCTGAATGCGTTACTATGAAATAGTTTACATCAGTGAAAATTGTGGTTATCGTTTTGATTTCATAATTTCTACCGCAGATTAATAATAATTATGAAACTTCATATACTATTATGAAGGATAAAAAAGCTGTTTTACAGTAATATGAAACTAAAGTGAATAAGTTGACAAAGCGTTAGGTTTTTCGATTATTGAATTATTTCTAAATTGAAATGACATTCAGAAACGAAAATTTCGTGCTAGAACTTTGAAGTGTATACGTAAGGGTAATTATTCAATATTTACACCTAAATGGCCGATTTCTTTACAGTTAAAAGGTCTGCATGAGTATAAACTGGAGTTATATTTTAGATTTAATAATTTCTATCGTAGTTTACTAATAATTATAAAACAATATAATGTTTCATCTAGAATATTATTCTAGATGTGGCAAGTGTTTCATATTACTATGAAATATGGAAACAAGAGTCAATTTTTTCCAATATCAGTAGTTTTCTTCGATTGTTATATTAACATAACATATAAATAATTCAGTATTAGTTTTTAGATTAATTAAAAATTCGCAATTAGATTTGGCAACTGAAATTATGTGCTATGGACTTTGAGTGGATATCTAAATGTATGTAGTTATTATTTTGGTTAAAATAATGATCTATATCTATAATGCATTTTCTATTTATATAAACTTAACATATAAATAATTCGGTATATGTATTTTCAATGATTCGAAATTAAGATGTGCAATTAGATTGGCAGAAAAGTGAAAATTTGTAACTTTCATTTGGGTCCAAATCTAATTTCCAGGTAACAGTGTACAGGTAGAATTTAGATAGTAAATTACTGGGTGGGGGAATATCAAGCCCCGGTACAAAACGAACTAACGAGTAGCTGAACCCTCAGTTTGTTGTTAGTTTAGAAAAGCCACTTATGTCTCCGATACTATTATTGCAGACATAAAGTTAGAATTGTTAATATAAGTGGTAATACTTAGGTCAATGTGATTATAGGTTCATAATGAACTAAAGAAATCATAGATTATAGTGAATTGTATTAATGTGCCGGAATTCGTTACTGTGAAATTATTTACTTGAGTGAATTTAGTGGTTATAGTTTCGATTTCATAATCTCTACCGTGGATAATGAAACTTCATTTATTATGATAAGGCATAAAAAGCTGTTTTATAATAAAATGAAACTAAAGTGAATAAATTGCCAAAGCGGTAGTTTTTTCGAATATTATATTAATATAACTTACGAATCATTTGGTATATAAATATATTATAATATATATTTATATATGTATATATATATTCATATATATATACATATATATATATATATATATATATATATATGAAAAATTTCGTGCTAGAACATTGAAAGGTACACTTAAATGTATTTATTCATTACTTACACGTAAGTGCCTGAATTCACTTCGAATGTTTGCGTGAGTGAAATGTATAGTTATATTTTTGATATGATAATTTCTATCGTAGATTCATCATAATTATGAAATGTTTCTTCTAGAATATTCCAGATGTGGAAACTGTTTCATAATATTATGAACTATGGATACAAAAGTGAATTTGTTGCGATATCAACAGTTTTCTTGGATTTTTATATAAATTTAACATATAAATAATTCGGTATATGTATTTTGAATGATTCGAAATTTAGATGTGCAATTACATTGGCAGAAAAGTGAAAATTTGTTACTTTCATTTGGGTCCAAATCTAATTTCCAGGTAACAGTGTACAGGTAGAATTTAGATAGTGAATTACTGGGTGGGGGAATATCAAGCCTCGGTATAAAACGAATTAACGAGTAGCTGAACCACCAGTTCGTTGGTAGTTTAGAAAAGGCACTTATGTCTCCGATACTATTATTGCAGACATAAAGTTAGAATTGGGAATATAAGTGGTAATACTAAGGTCAATGTGATTTTTGGTTCATAGTGAACTAAAGATATCATTGATAATAGTGAATTGTATTAATGAGCCTGAATTCGTTACTGTAAATTAGTTTACATCAGTGAAAATTGTGGTTATCGTTTTGATTCCATAATTTCTACCGCAGAGTAATAATAATTATGAAACTTCATATATTATTATGAAGGATAAAAAAACTGTTTTATAATAATATGAAACTAAAGTGAATAAGTTGACAAAGCGGTAGGTTTTTCGATTATTGACTTATTTCTAATTTGAAATGACATTCAGAAACGAAAATTTCGTGCTAGAACTTTGAAGTGTATACGTAAGGGTAATTATTCAATATTTACACCTATATGGCCGATTTCTTTACAGTTAAAAGGTCTGCATGAGCATAAACTGGAGTTATATTTTAGATTTGATAATTTCTATCGTAGTTTACTAATAATTATAAAACAATATATGGTTTCATCTAGAATATTATTCTAGATGTGGCAAGTGTTACATATTACTATGAACTATGGAAACAAGAGTCAATTTTTTCCAATGTCAATAGTTTTCTCCGATTGTTATATTAACATAACATATAATTAATTCGGTCTTAGTTTTTAGATTAATTAAAAATTCGCAATTAGATTTGGCTACTGAAATTATGTGCTATGGACTTTGAGTGTATATCTAAATGTATGTAGTTATTATTTTTGTTAAAATAATGATCTATATCTATAATGCGTTTTCTATTTATATAAACTTAACATATAAATAATTCGGTATATGTATTTTGAATGATTCGAAATTTAGATGTGCAATTAGATTGGCAGAAAAGTGAAAATTTGTAACTTTCATTTGGGTCAAAATCTAATTTCCAGGTAACAGTGTACAGGTAGAATTTAGATAGTAAATTACTGTGTGGGAGAATATCAGGCCTCGGTATAAAACGAATTAACGAGTAGCTGAACCATCAGTTCGTTGGTAGTTTAGAGAAGGCACTTATGTCTCCGATAATATTATTGCAGACATAAAGTTAGAATTGTGAATATAAGTGGTAATACTAAGGTCAATGTGATTTTTGGTTCATAGTGAACTAAAGATATCATTGATAATAGTGAATTGTATTAATGAGCCTGAATTCGTTACTGTAAAATAGTTTACATCAGTGAAAATTGTGGTTATCGTTTTGATATCATAATTTCTACGGCAGATTAATAATAATTATGAAACTTCATATAGTATTATGAAGGATAAAAAAACTGTTTTATAATAATATGAAACTAAAGTGAATAAGTTGACAAAGTGGTAGGTTTTTCGATTATTGAATTATTTCTAATTTGAAATGACATTCAGAAACGAAAATTTCGTGCTAGAACTTTGAAGTGTATACTCAAGGGTAATTATTCAATTATTCAATATTTACACCTAAATGGCCGATTTCTTTACAGTTAAAAGGTCTGCATGAGTATAAACTGGAGTTATATTTTAGACTTAATAATGTGTATCGTAGTTTACTAATAATTATAAAACAATATATGGTTTCATCTAGAATATTATTCTAGATGTGGCAAGTGTTTCATATTACTATGAACTATTGAAACAAGAGTCAATTTTTTCCAATATCAGTAGTTTTCTCCGATTGTTATATTAACATTACATATAAATATTTCAGTATTAGTTTTTAGATTAATTGAAAATTCGCAATTAGATTTGGCAACTGAAATTATGTGCTATGGACTTTGAGTGTATATCTAAATGTATTTAGTTATTATTTTTGTTGAAATAGTGATCTATATCTATAATGCATTTTCTATTTATATAAACTTAACATATAAATAATTCGTTATATGTATATTGAATGATTCGAAATTTAGATGTGCAATCAGATTGGCAGAAAAGTGAAAATTTGTAACTTTCATTTGGGTCCAAATCTAATTTCCAGGTAACAGTGTACAGGTAGAATTTAGATAGTAAATTACTCGGTGGGGGAATATCAAGCCCCGGTATAAAACGAACTAACGAGTAGCTGAACCCTCAGTTTGTTGTTAATTTAGAAAAGGCACTTATGTCTCCGATACTATTATTGCAGACATAAAGTTAAAATTGTGAATATAAGTGGTAATACTAAGGTCAATGTGATTTTTGGTTTATAGTGAACTAAAGATATCATTGATAATAGTGAATTGTATTAATGAGCCTGAATTCGTTACTGTGAAATAGTTTACATCAGTGAAAATTGTGGTTATCGTTTTGATTTAATAATTTCTACCGCAGAGTAATAATAATTATAAAACTTCATATATTATTATGAAGGATAAAAAAACTGTTTTATAATAATATGAAACTAAAGTGAATAAGTTGACAAAGCGGTAGGTTTTTCGATTATTGACTTATTTCTAATCTGAAATGACATTCAGAAACGAAAATTTCGTGCTAGAACTTTGAAGTGTATACGTTAGGGTAATTATTCAATATTTACATCTAAATGGCCGATTTCTTTACAGTTAAAAGGTCTGCATGAGTATAAACTGGTGTTATATTTTAGATTTAATTATTTCTATCGTAGTTTACTAATAATTATAAAACAATATAATGTTTCATCTAGAATATTATTCTAGATGTGGCAAATGTTACATATTACTATGAACTATGGAAACAAAAGTCAATTTTTTCCAACATCAGTAGTTTTCTTCGATTGTTATATTAACATAACATATAAATAATTCAGTATTTGATTTTAGATTAATTAAAAATTCGCAATGAGATTTGGCAACTGAAATTATGTGCTATGGACTTTGAATGTATTTAGTTATTATTTTAACATATCTATAATGCATTTTCTACAGTACATTATCATTGTCACCTGGGTATAATTGTAGCTATCAGAAACCAGGTAGATATTGGATTTTAAATAATGTGGTTTAAATTCAAGCGTGGGTATAAAACAATGTATCGACTAGCTGAAATATCAGTTCGTAGGTACTTTCGAAGAAGGACTTTTGTCACCGATACTATTATTGCAGACATAAAGTTAGAATTGTGAATATAAGTTGTAATTCTAAAGTCAATGTGATTTTTGGTTCATGATGAACTAAAGAAATCATAGATTATAGTGAATTGTATCAATGTGCCTGAATTCGGTACTGTGAAATTATTTACTTGAGTGAAGTTAGTGGTTATAGTTTTGATTTCATAATATCTACCGTGGATAATGAAACTTCATATATTATGATAAGGCATAAAAAAGCTGTTTTATAATAAAATGAAACTAAAGTGAATAAATTGCCAAAGCGGTAGTTTTTTCGAATATTATATTAATATAACTCACAAATCATTTGATATATAAATATATTATAATATATATATATATATATATATATATATATATTCATATATAAATATATATATATATATATATATATATATATATATAAGTATTTATTCATTACTTACACGTATGTGCCTGAATTCACTTCGAATGTTTGCGTGAGTGAAATGTGTAGTTATATTTTTGATATGATAATTTCTATCGTAGATTCATCATAATTATGAAATCTTTCTTCTAGAATATTCCAGATGTGGAAACTGTTTCATAATATTATGAACTATGGATACAAATGTGAATTTGTTGCGATATCGACACTTTTCTTGGATTTTTATATAAATTTAACATATAAATAATTCGGTATATGTGTTTTGAATGATTCGAAATTTAGAAGTGCAATTAGATTGACAGAAAAGTGAAAATTTATAACTTTCATTTGAGTCCAAATCTAATTTCCAGGTAACAGTGTAGAGGTAGAATTTAGATAGTAAATTACTAGGTGGGGGAATATCAAGCCTCGTTATAAAACGAATTAACGAGTAGCTGAACCATCAGTTCGTTGGTAGTTTAGAAAAGGCACTTATGTCTCCGATACTATTATTGCAGACATAGTGTTAGAATTGTGAATATAAGTTGTAATACTGAGGTCAATGTGATTTTTGGTTCATAATGAACTAAAGAAATCATAGATTATAGTGAATTGTATTAATGTGCCTGAATTCGGTACTGTGAAATAGTTTACATCAGTGAAAATTGTGGTTATCGTTTTGATATCATAATTTCTACCGCAGATTAATAATAATTATGAAACTTCATATATTATTGAATTGTATCAGTCCTTACTTGGTGAAAATCCTTATTGAATAATTTGAAATAAGGTTATTCTGATTTTCACAAATTTATATTGTTAAACTCACAACAATTGTTTCGCTATCACAGTAGCATCATCAGGCAAAATCACATTTTGAATAACTAAGCTTGTTTCCGAAATCCGTGGCTATTTATATTACAGTAAGTACAATAAATTTTTATTGAGCACTAAAACCCAAAAAAGGGTCCCTGCAAATTCCAGCTTATCTGAATATATTTAACAGAGGTGAGCTATTTAAATCTATTTGTTCGTTAAGTAATATTCCAAATTTATTATGTTTATGTATCTCTAGGGATTCTAACAGATTTAAGGCATAACTTTTGCTTTCTATATTTAGAATTTCAAAGTTATGGTTGAAAGTATGTCCTGTTTCTAACAAATGGTTGGAATATGTAGAATTGCTTTTATTATTGAGGAAACTCTTTAAATGTTCACACATCCTCTGACGGAAAGTTCTTCCAGTCTGACCTATGTAAACTTTAGGGCAATCACCGCAGGTTACCTTATAAACCCAAATTTATCATCTTTATGTGTGAAGTCTTTATTATTTTTGATGAATTTACTCAAGTTTGAATTAGTTTTAAATGAAGTTCACAAATTATATTTATTTTTGAGGTATGTAGCAATTTTCTCAGAAATACCTTTAGTGTATTTTAAGGAAATGTATTTAAAATTTTCTTTTATATTAGGAAACACCATATTTAAAGCTATTTCATTATTTTTATTCATCAATAATTTGTCTATCAACTTTGGATCATAGTCATTATTAATAGCTATTTGTGTAATTATGTAAAGTTCTGAAATATAATTTTCTCGATTCATGGGAATATTAACTAATCTATGGATCATACAATTAAATGCTGATAATTTTTGATTTAGAGGATGATTTGATTTATTGTGTATGAAAGAATCCATATAGATTGGTTTGTGAAATATTGAAAAATCATGTGAATTATTTATTCGAGTAACAGTTAAATCAAGAAAATTAATAGAATTATTAAGTTCGGTTTCCATAGTGAATTTAATTGAAGGATGTATTTCATTGATGAATAAAAAGAATTTTTTCAAAAGTCTGTCTGTATCTGTGAAGCAACAGAAAATATCGTCTACATATCTATACTAATATAAAAAGTATTTCTTAAGGGGATTTTGGTGAATTTGACTTTCAATATTGTCCATGAATATTTCTGCTAATAAAGGACTTAAGGGATTTCCCATAATCAAACCGTTTTCAGATTTATAAATTTTATTTTTAAATTGAAAATAATTTTTTTTAGTGCAAATATCTAGACATTCTAAAATATCTTCTTTGATAATTGTATTGCATCTGTTGTTGATTAATAGATTATCTACTAGTTTAATTGTTTCGTTTGGTGGTATACTTGGAAATAAATTTTGTACGTCAAATGAAATGAATTTAGCATTATGAGGTAAGTGGATATTTTTTATTTTGTTTATTAGCTGTAGTGAATTTTTTATCGAATATTTAGCTTGGAATTTAGTTTCTTTTAAAATAATCTGAATAAGTTCTTTCGAAAGTTTAAATGAAGGTGCACTAACGAACGAAACAACCGGTCTAATAGGATAATCTTCCTTGTGTAATTTAATCAAAGAAGACATTTTTGGAGGTTGTGGATTCATTAAAATTAATTTATTTTTTGGGGTATTCCGAAAAAGACTGGATTCCGGGGTTATTAGGGATTTAATTTGATTTTGGAAAATTGTCGTTGGATTGTGTTTGATTAATTGAAAATTGTTTAATTCTAGGAAAGTAACTGATTTGCTAATATAATCACTTTCCGTTAAAGCAATAATAGTGTTATCTTTATCGGCTCGGGTGAAAACTTAATTATTTTCCGTGATTTTCTGATTTATAGTTTTAATAGTTTTATATTCTTCTTTCATTCTGGAATTTCTATTAGGTAATTTATGATGGTTTGTAATCATATTGGTAATAATATGTTTGTCGATATTTGTGTTCTTGTAATTTTTAAGTGCTAGTTCTGAACCTATTGCTACATATTCTAAGTCTTTTTTGTTATAACGTAAATAGAGGTCATTCTCGAAGACGAAGGGTGAGTTTAAATATGTGTTATTAATTGATTTTATATTTATTGAATATGAATATTTGAATACTGATGAGCAAAGTCGATTTTAAAACTTGTTTTTCAGTAATGTTTTGCATATCTTGAGTTTTTGTATAAAGTACCTTGGTTAGATATCCAATAATATTGAATAGTCTAAGTAAGATAGTTTTGTGATAAAATTCTTAGGATTATGTTGGATATTCTTGAAAGATATTGGTTTTCATAGGATTGATAAGCAGAAACAAAATTTTGTCTATTCAAAATGTTTAATTTATAGGATTTTAGTTAATAATTTTTATTTATTGGATTTTGTTATACCATTTGGATATCTTATAATGAATGTTTATTTTATGTCATGATATAAGTGGTACTTATACGACATTATTTTAATTTATTTTCAGAAGTTATAATCATTGAATATAATCTTTTGGAGTTAAATATGTAGAAGGCTAATTTTTTAAAATTGTTTAAAATTTTTTAAAATATTTATATTATTTTATATACCTTCTATCAAGAATGACCTCTATTTACGTTATTTTATTTATAATATATAATTATATGGTTTACCCAAACATTCATACAGATAGTCCTTGTGTTATAGCAAAGGCCATTAAATTTGTCTTTCAATCTTCTAGATCAGGTTAAACCACAGAGATATTTCTGTCTGTAATGGATACCTATTTAAGGTTCTCATTTTTTAAATAGAACTTTTTCTCGAAGACGAAGGGTGAGTTTAAATATGTGTTATTAATTGATTTTATATTTATTGAATATGAATATTTGAATACTGATGAGCAAAGTCGATTTTAAAACTTGTTTTTCAGTAATGTTTTGCATATCTTGAGTTTTTGTATAAAGTACCTTGGTTAGATATCCAATAATATTGAATAGTCTAAGTAAGATAGTTTTGTGATAAAATTCTTAGGATTATGTTGGATATTCTTGAAAGATATTGGTTTTCATAGGATTGATAAGCAGAAACAAAATTTTGTCTATTCAAAATGTTTAATTTATAGGATTTTAGTTAATAATTTTTATTTATTGGATTTTGTTATACCATTTGGATATCTTATAATGAATGTTTATTTTATGTCATGATATAAGTGGTACTTATACGACATTATTTTAATTTATTTTCAGAAGTTATAATCATTGAATATAATCTTTTGGAGTTAAATATGTAGAAGGCTAATTTTTTAAAATTGTTTAAAATTTTTTAAAATATTTATATTATCTTTTTTGTTATTTGAATTAATATTATATTTGAATCCTTTATTCAAAAGATTAATTTCTGTTTCATCAAATTCTGGTCCGGAAAAATTTTTGAATCTAGGGTAAAATATGTGTTTTGAAAATTTTTTTGATTTTGTTGAAATTTTTTTATTTTTATGAATTTTATCTGATACTGATTTGGTTATTTTCTTCTTCTGAATCAAGAGTTTTTTATATATAATATTAGCGACTTTTTCTCTTGCATTTTGATCTATAGAATCAAAGATGATATTATGGAGTCTATAAGTTAATTCTGAGTGTATTACCTTGAGATATTCGTTGAGGGCATTTCGTTTGGCATATATAACCTCCAAAAATGTATTCTTTGATTAAATTACACAAGGAAGATTATCTTATTAAACCGGTTGTTTCGTTCGTTAGTGCACCTTCATTTAAACTTTCGAAAGAACTTATTCAGATTATTTTAAAAGAAACTAAATTCCAAGCTAAATATTCGATAAAAAATTCACTACAGCTAATAAACAAAATAAAGAATATCCACTTACCTCATAATGCTAAATTCATTTCATTTGACGTACAAAATTTATTTCCAAGTATACCACCAAACGAAACAATTAAACTAGTAGATAATCTATTAATCAACAACAGATGCAATACAATTATCAAAGAAGATATTTTAGAATGTCTAGATATTAGCACTAAACAAAATTATTTTCAATTTAAAAATAAAATTTATATATCTGAAAACGGTTTGATTATGGGAAATCCCTTAAGTCCTTTATTAGCAGAAATATTCATGGACAATATTGAAAGTAAAATTCACCAAAATCCCCTTAAGAAATACTTTTATATTGGTATAGATATGCAGACGATATTTTTTGTTGCTTCACAGGTACAGACAGACTTTTGACAAAATTCTTTTTATTCATCAATGAAATACATCCTTCAATTAAATTCACTATGGAAACCGAACTTAATAATTCTATTAATTTTCTTGATTCAACTGTTACTCGAATAAATAATTCACATTATTTTTCAATATTTCACAAACCAACCTATACGGATTCTATTATACACAATAAATCAAATCATCCTCTAAATCAAAAATTATCAGCATTTAATTGTATGATCCATAGATTATTTGATATTCCCATGAATCGAGAAAATTATATTTCAGAACTTTACATAATTACACAAATAGCTATTAATAATGACTATGATCCAAAGTTGATAGACAAATTATTGATGAATAAAAATAATGAAATAGCTTTAAATATGGTGTTTCCTAATATAAAAGAAAATTTTAAATACATTTCCTTAAAATACACTAAAGGTATTTCTGAGAAAATTGCTACATACCTCAAAAATAAATATAATTTGTGAACTTCATTTAAAACTAATTCAAACTTGAGTAAATTCATCAAAAATAATAAAGACTTCACACATAAAGATGATAAATTTGGGTTTATAAGGTAACCTGCGGTGATTGCCCTAAAGTTTACTAAGGTCAGACTGGAAGAACTTTCCGTCAAAGGATGTGCGAACATTTTAAGAGTTTCCTCAATAATAAGAGCAATTTTATGATAGATTGGGCCGTTGCTTGATAGAAATCAGTTGTAATTGTCATTATAAAATAAAACACTTGTTTACATTTTCTACTTTATTTTAAAATAAATAAAGTAGAAAATGTAAACAAGTGTTTTATTTTATAATGACAATAAGAGCAATTCTACATATTCCAACCATTTGTTAGAAACAGGACATACTTTCAACCATAACTTTGAAATTCTACATATAGAAAGCAAAAGTTATGCCTTAAATCTGTTAGAATCCCTAGAGATAAATAAACATAATAAAATTGGAATATTACTTAACGAACAAATAGATTTAAATAGCTCACCTCTGTTAAATATATTCAGATAAGCTGGAATTTGCAGGGACCCTTTTTCGGGTTTTAGTGCTCAATAAAAATTTATTGTACTTACTGTAATATAAATAGCCACGGATTTCGGAAACAAGCTTACTTATTCAAAATGTGATCTTGCCTGATGATGCTACTGTGATAGCGAAACAATTGTTGTAAGTTTAACAATAAAAATTTGTGAAAATCAGAATAACCTTATTTCAAATTATTCATATATTATTATGTAGGATAAAAAAACTGTTCTATAATAATAAGAAACTAAAGTGAATAAGTTGACAAAGCGGTAGGTTTTTCGATTATTGAATTATTTCTAATTTGAAATGACATTCAGAAACGAAAATTTCGTGCTAGAACTTTGAAGTGTATACTTAAGGGTAATTATTTAATATTTACACCTAAATGGCCGATTTCTTTACAGTTAAAAGGTCTGCATGAGTATAAACTGGAGTAATATTTTAGATTTAATAATTTCTATCGTAGTTTACTAATAATTATAAAACAATATATAGTTTCATCTAGAATATTATTCTAGATGTGGCAAGTGTTTCATATTACTATGAACTATGGAAACAAGAGTCATTTTTTCCAATATCAGTAGTTTTCTCCGATTGTTATATTAACATGACATATAAATAATTCAGTATTAGTTTTTAGATTAATTAAAAATTCGCAATTAGATTTGGCAACTGAAATTATGTGCTATGGACTTTGAGTGTATATCTAAATGTATTTAGTTATTATTTTTGTTAAAATAATGATCTATATCTATAATGCATTTTCTATTTATATAAACTCAACATATAAATAATTCGTTATATGTATTTTGAATGATTCGAAATTTAGATGTGCAATCAGATTGGCATAAAAGTGAAAATTTGTAACTTTCATTTGGGTCCAAATCTAATTTCCAGGTAACAGTGTACAGGTAGAATTTAGATAGTAAATTACTGGGTGGGGGAATATCAAGCCCCGGTATAAAACGAACTAACGAGTAGCTGAACCCTCAGTTTGTTGTTAGTTTAGAAAAGGCACTTACGTCTCCGATACTATAATTGCAGACATAAAGTTAGAATTGTTAATATAAGTGGTAATACTATGGTCAATGTGATTTTTGGTTCATAATGAACTAAAGAAATCATATATTATAGGGAATTGTATTATTGTGCCTGAATTCGTTACTGTGAAATTATTTACTTGAGTGAAGGTAGTGGTTATAGTTTTGATTTCATAATATCTACCGTGGATAATGAAACTTCATATATTATGATGAGGCATAATAAAGCTGTTTTATAATAAAATGAAACTAAAGTGAATAAATTGCCAAAGCGGTAGTTTTTTCGAATATTATATTAATATAACTTACGAATCATTTGGTATATAAATATATTATAATATATATATATATATATATTCATATATAAATATATATATATATATATGTATATGTATATGTATATATATATATATATATATATATATATATATATATATATATATTCGTGGACCGTTCCGTTTGGCGCCTTGACCGTTTAAACTTATACACCTTTAGATGTATAAAATCGTTTAAAAAATGTAGGCGGTAGTTTTTTCGAATATTATATTAATATAACTTACGAATCATTTGGTATATAAATATATTATAATATATATTTATATATATATATATATATATATATATATATATATTCATATATAAATATATATATATATATATATGTATATATATATATATAAATATATATATATATGTATATATATATATATGTATATATATATATATATATATATATATTCGTGGACCGTTCCGTTTGGCGCCTTGACCGTTTAAACTTATACACCTTTAGATGTATAAAATCGTTTAAAAAATGTATATTTGGAGTAGTTTGGCGCCTCTGCCAGGTGTTTAAATTTATACTCTAAGAATATATTGAATTGTTTGGCGCCTTCGGAACATGTATTAATTTATACTCAAAGAATATATCGACTCGTTTGGCGCCATAACTACGGCTTTATCTAATGTACCTCAATAATGAGTAAGGAACATCGAACCTTTCAGTTTCTTTCGTTAGTGCTTCAAATAATTCGTTTTATGCATTCTCAATGAATATTTTTCGAAGCTGTTCCGAACGCAGGTTGAAGACAGAATGGAAATTTCTTCCAAAAATCCCGTGTTCAAATATCAATACCAAAATGAAATCAAACTTACTTTTACTGAATCTAAACTATTTTACTCTCCTAAAGAACGACTTGGAGCAGGTCCTTTTTCACGCTTGTTTATATTATTGGAATAGAATATTAATTGAGAAAGTGATAAATCAAATGTGTATATTATGAAAACTATGAAACTTGTTTTGTCTATTTTCGAATTTAACTTTCGTGTTCATGCCTAAAACTTTAAAGTTTTCAAGGTAGGTTTTCTTAAACAGGAAATTTGAATTCGTAAATAGGCAAAATGAGTTGCATATTTGTTTAGATATACACATTTGAATTACCATTTCCCCAATATTTTCAGAAATACAAGTCGGATAGATACTAAATTCAGCATTTGTAATAACGGCGTGTAAAAGCTATTCGAGTAATATGAACAAGCGCGCAAAAGCTTCTGACACTGGGGGGTTTTTTCTAGAATTTTTTGATTCTTTGTTTTACTTCAAAAATGAATTGAAAAATTTGAAACAACTGTAGTGTTCTGGGGGCATGAAAATGATTAATACTATCAAAAACTTTTAGTGTGAAATATCTTCAGAAACCGAATACATGATCAAGATAGTCGAAAAGGGTGTTTTGTTGTGGTGGGATTAACCCACGCCTCCGAATAGACTAGTGCCCAAATATGCCGTCATAGAGATCTGGATCACGCAAACGTTTTTATATTAGTACGATGGATGTGAATATTAGCATGTAATCCATGCTTTTCATTATAATTATTTTTTCATTATTCATGCTTCTAGAGAAAAGATCTAAACGAAATTTCGTACAGTCAAGGGCACCAATTTATTGCTGAATATTAACCTTCCTAGAAATATCAACAGAATACTTTCTAATATTTCACTTGCATGAAAATGCTGAAAATAAAATTTTGAATGTATATAACTTTTGGTATCGGTTTTTTTCAGCAACCGTCTTATGAGTGCAACGTAACTGACTAGAACAAATCTTAATTAATACAGGTTTGAATATTTGTTGGGACATGAGTATTGAACAGATTATCTTTTAACTCTTATTGATAATAATGGAAATTATTCGTTATCGATTTAAAACTACTCAGATCATCTGAAGCGAATAGATTTGAAAATTTTCATTAGCCTTTTTTACAAGTCTCCAAAAACTGAAAAGTTTCATTTATTGAGGCGTTTTATCTTTGATACCAATAACTAACTGAAATCGATAAAATCCATTGTTGTATGAGCGGAACACACGGAAATTTTCAAAGATTTTACAGGTGAATAAGATGAGTTTTCACAAAAACTGAATACTTTGTTACATATTCCTGCATAGTTGCCTGTATTATCTATCATACCAACAATAAATTCTTAACAACAAAATTCATTGTCGGGCAGAAAGGCTCAAACACGGTGGGTTGACAATTTGTCATAGAAAGCTAAAGAGCAAAAAAAAACAGAATGAAGCTGATATTTCATGAATATTTATGAAATTGCGTGAATATCATCTTTACTATTGATCTATAAGTGGTATAATTACTAGAAATGGTTACAATTCAACTAATAAACTGTCAAAACGGATCATTTTATTTAGAAAATTCTACAAAAATCCAAAAGTTTCTCCAGCTCATACTGCATCCTTTTCGATCTTCTTGATTTGATTGCTGACTCATAATTTCATTGTGCTTCGGTTTTCTTCTTCAATTTAGGGTTATTTTTTACTACCTCTCGGCAAGTACCTAATGATGGTAATATACCCTCAGCGATATTTCTGTGGAAAATATCCCGAACAACAGTCAATTCTGCAGAATTCCAGGAAATTCCTTTTATGCTAGTTTCTAGAAATCATTATAATATTATTTTTGTGTATCCGCACCTGAAAAAAAATCTTTTTTCTCCTTATGTTCAAGAAACCAACATAAAAAATAAGTTCAATATGTAAAAATAACAATGAAATAAGAATTACTGAATGATAAATTTTAAAGATTTCATGCTTTTAATTAAAATAAGAATTATAAGTGTGGTAGTATATCTATTATGTTGATATCTTGAAATACCGGGTATTAAAAAACAAAGTTTCAGTATATTGGGAGCTGATTATAGACCTCAAAATAGGTAAAAAATTTCATATAAACATGATTCTGCAAATGAGCCTTCTTGGAGATATAAACGATTTTCGGTTTTCAAATTAAACACTAGCGCAACCAAATACGATATTCGATTTATTTTCATCTTTCAGATGTCTTGTTTACTGAACTCACAATTAAAATGTTTTTCATTAAGAAAAATCACGGCTGGCATCAAACATTTGGTTTTCATATGACATTTACGTACTTTTAGTGAGTATTATGCATCCGATTAGAGTTGTTTAGTTTTTTTCACTAGAAATTGTTATTATTCCTAAATCTGAAATGCCTTATTCTTATATTGAAATGTGTGATATGGCTTTGATGTATGAACGTAACAAATGGAGTAATCCTGAATCATGTCGCCTTTATGCAGAGACTTATCCTTATCGTCAACTTCCTTCTCTCCTTCAATCAAATTTTTTAGACGAATTGGTTCCTTAAAAAACCCTCGTGATACTGGACGGCCAAGATCCATCTGTAAGTACTCCAGAAGTTGAAGAGCAAATTTTGAATATTGTGACTGAAAATCCCGGTACAAGTGTAAGAAGAATTTCAGCAGAAATAGGAATAAGTAGCCCCCTTGTCTGGAAAATTATGCATCAAGAACTTCTCTATCCATTCCATATTCAATGCATGCAAGCTCTTAATCCTCCTGATCATCAAGCCAGAAGGACATTCTGTCAATGGGTTTTAACAAAGATTGCTGAACATCCGCATTTTACTTATAAGATCCTTTCCACTGATGAAGTCGGCTTTACCTAAGATGGAATTTTTATCTTTCATGATAGCCATATTTGGGTGGATGAAAAATCACACGCCATTCATGCATTCAGTCATCAACAGCTTTCAGTATAAATATGTGGCTATAAATTTAAGGAGATCGTTTCTTAGGACCAGTAGTTTTACCATGGAATTTAATAGGAGCCGTATTCCTCAACTTTCTTCAAATTACCTTGCCCGATTTTCTAGACGTGGTATCTTTAAATCAGAATATTTGGTTTATGCAAGATTGGGTGCCCCCCACATTATACACTTGCTGTTAGGGGACATTTAGATCAAACATTTCTCAGAAGATGGATAGGACGAGGAGACCCAGTGCCGTGGCTCGCTAGATCTCCCGATTTGAATCCTTTAGATTTTTGTATTTGGGTTTATTTGGAGAATTTAGTGTATGCAACATCAGTGAATAACATCGAAGAGTTGCAACATCGGATTGAACTATCCTATCAAACGATCCGAACACAACGAAGTCTTTTCGGGATAGTACGTAATTCCTTCATGCGACGATGTACTTCCTGCATTGAAATGCAGGGTGGCCATATGGAAAATCCTCTGTAATTTATCGTATTTGGTTGCGCTAGTAGTCAATATTTTAAAAACCGAAAATCGGCCATATCTCCAAAACGGCTCCTTTGTGGACACATGTTGATATGAAACTTTTTACTTATTTTGTGGTCTTGAATAAGCTCCCAAAATATTGAAACGTTGTTTTTTAACACCCGGTATAAACATATGGTATATCATATATAAAAATTGCAGCATCACGTATAAGTAGAGAAAACAAATACAATATCATAAAATCATATTCAAAATAATAAGAATCTTTGCAATACCTCTACCAATTCTCTTTTATTTCATCGACAACCATACTTTCATTTGTTCTAGACTTCTCAGGTAAATTTCAGGATAGATCACTCGTACTCTTTCACATTGAGCCAATGTTGATAAATTTCCGGATATAAAATGGTCCTTGAAACAATCTTCAACAATCTTTCTTTCGGGTGTTTGCCAAGAACTCCTTTGCATTTTTTCCTTTAGGAGATGCTGCAAAATTTGACAATATTTAGTACTTTCTGTGTGCATATTTTAGGAAATCTATACAAAAGTTTGTAACTTATACAAATAGTGTGAAATTTTTGACTGGAGTCCGCGATGAAGAATCCGTGCTCAAATATAATTCTGTTCGTTCTGGCGTCTGCAAACGCGATAAATTACGAATTAAATACTTAAAATCAAAATCTGGGTATGAGGTTTGAAGTTTTATTTTTCTTATATTTTCAAAACTACGGATAGGATTGAGTTTAAATTCGGTATTTGGGTTTAATAGAGCAAATCTAAGGTTTATGTGAAATTTCATGGAGTACTTTCACTGGAAGAATTATAAAAAAATCATCTATGCCGGTAACAAGATCTCATTTTTTTTAGTTTTATATTAATACTAACTTGACCTCTTCTTTTTAGCATAGAAAATCAAGTTTTACCAAGGATTGTTCACCAGAAAAAATTCGAAAATTATAGTCATTTCGGCAAATTTGGTTCAGAAAAACAAGCCCGCCACAAATACAACAACTAAAGAGGAATAATTTTTTGAATAGTTACTTCCTTGAGCCATTTCCAGTAGCCTAGACATTATAGTGATTTCTCTGGTGGCAATGGGAGTTCGGTAATGTTCCCTATGAATTTTCTCTGCGTGACCCATGAAATTGGCTAGTTCTGATACTTCGGTGTCGTTTAAATTCAACAATATTAAATGGATTGCAACATGCTGTCTTAGAGTTTTAGGCTTATTCGCCCCACATGCAATGGAAAACTCTCGCATCAATGAGCAGGTATCCATGCAGGAGTTAAGAGCTCCAGACATTTCAAATATATATATATAGATTTCTTTCCAAATCTCTCTCTTTTCTTGAATCAATCAGCAATTTGATATAATTCACCAGCTGATCATAGAGATCATAGAGCTTCAAGATAGAGCAAATTTAGGTTTGGAATATTTCAACATTTCGTCATAATCTTGTGAGCCATATTAATGCAAAGGACAAGCAGCTAACACAAAAGTTGATATATCATTCGAAAGCACACTAAATGAGGTATTTTTTGTTCAGAAGAAAACATAATTCCATAATTAATAATTTTTCATCGATAAAACAATTATAAAAGTATGACTGATTTTGTTCACTACAGAATCCTTATATTCATCTCCTTACCACGCCCGCAATAAGAATTTTTTGGCACATAGAGCTTCTTATCTTGTAGCAAATTTAATGATTTTTATAGATATGTGGTCAAATTTGATGAGGCTACAAGGATAACTGAAGTAATCGATAACTGAAGATTTTGTCGAAAAACTTGAAATATTTCGTGAAATCAAGAAATGTTGAAATGAAAAATATGTATCCATATTTCGACCATGTGTTATTAACATTTTTGGTTACAAATAACTTGTTTGATTTCCCCTTGAAGTTTGGCCCTTTTAAAAGTAGACACCCTGTATAGACAAACTGTAAAGACAAATTAAATCAAGATGGTTTCTCTTAAGATTTCTTACCTGAAAATTCTTCAAGCAGTTCTCTCCAGAAGCCTTCTGTTTTTTGCTAGAACGCTTTGAATTCCCTCAAATTTTTCCCAAATAAAAGAGTACCTTGAAATGACCAAAGAAAAATCAGTGAAACATAATTGTATGTTCCAAGAACATCATACAACCAAAAATGTTATATATTTCTAGAGAAAATATGAAAAACACGATAATTCTCTTAAATCTCAAATATATGTCTTGTGAAACTGTATTCACTTTTTCACTAAAAAGCTGGATCGACAAACTTCTCACGACTGAATTGTGAAATGAGGCAAAAATCTAAATTCACCCATATTTATATAATCTATCTGACGCCAAATGTTTTCATTGTCAGGAGAAAATAAAACGGGGGAGAATATGCCCTAACGGTCAGTTGCAAGAAAGTCTATAATAATTTAATGAGACAAATATCATGCAACTGACCCTATGAGTAATAAAAACTGAAATCATTTAGATTTACCATCATCCCAGATTTAATACCTTAGAAGGATAGTCAATTTATTACACAGGAATTTTCTCATGATATGAGGATGCGATGCGACATTGCCGCATTCATCCTGAAATTCTTGATTCTTTCGGCCTCTACTACTAACGGAAATTTATCGTATATGATTTGAAGTAAAATAATTTTTTTTCGCTAATATAAATTATTAGCGTTTAGTTTTACTTCAAATCATCCTGAAATGTTAAACACATGGAAACCTGGAATAAAAACATAACAATACATGCACCATGTGAACTAGTGGTAAATCCAAGTCGTTCTAATTGTTGAGATATTGAATTTGGTTTTTTGCATCTAATTACACGATCCTCACAATATTTTGCATAAACCTCAAGAAGAACCTAAATATCACGTTTGAGCTGGATCAAATATATATTCTTGGAAATATTGAGGGTAAAAAATTCCGATTGTTAAATATCAGGAGCCACTAGGTGGATTTAGCGGACCTATGTTGCAAATTTAAACTCTCTAGCTCATTTCGTTCGAGAGTTATCGTGCTCACGGCCGGACCACCAATTTCAATTGAATAATATCATGCATCAATAATTGCGCAAAAGCAGTCTTTTTGTTACAAAGAAATTCCGTAATGTGAAATCAATAAATTAATTCGAAAATTTTTTCTTTTCATTTATTTGAATGAGTTTTTCTACATCCGCTTTCGATCAAACTGTACGTTGTAGAGTTGAAGTAATTATCCTTCACCCGAATTTCAATCGAAGTCCCCCTGCAAATTTCAATTCTTTAGATTGTTTTGTTCGAGAATTATCGATATTATGGACGGATGGTTGAAAATAATTGTATTCAAAAAGAATTCTTCATCATTGAATCCCTATTTATCGTTTGAGATTATTATTAGCCAAAAAATAACGAAAAACATTTGTTCAAACCGATAGCTTACTGAAAAATTGAGCAATAATTATTTCGTTTCACTACGAAATACCAACGGAAATCCTAAGAATACCTTTACCCACATATTGTTGCAGCATTTCGATAACATTGCATTATGGTTCTAGGCGGTGTATTTGAAGTAACCCCATGTTCCAGTAAACAAAACTGAGTTACTTGTTAATTGGTGTCACGCGTGACTGATTTATTGGATCTAAGATAAAGAGGAAATATTTCAGTTGTCAGTTAATCTGATTTTATGCCTTGATTTATATCTAACGGTCAAAATTCAGAACTTCCAATTTTCACCCTTACATATCCATGTATAAAATCCCAATACAAAAAAATTTCAAGAAAGCACTCACCTGGTGTCAGGTGCTTTTGTGCCTAATAACGCATGGATATGAAATCTTCAGATTTTCAGAATAGTTTTCGAAGATGAATTTTCAGATTGTGTTCGAAAATGAATGGAATAGATCGAGTGGTTTCGGACTAATTGATATTTTAAATTTAGAAATAATGTGTTTTCTTTCGATTTTTTTGATCGTTGGCAGGGTAGATATAGAGCATTTTTAAATGGAAAAAGGTAGAAAGAAGGAATTATCTAATGGTTCCGACTTTTTTCCCGAAAAAATTCGGCATCTATTTTAAAATGATACATAAACTTCTCTAAAAACGCCGATTTCGACAAAAAGCCAAATCGTACAACCCTAAGGATTTTATTTCTAGGGTACAGTACCGATATATTTCGGTGCGGATTGGAAGCCAAAGAATTGAACCATCCATCCGTCTTTCTTTTTTTCAGTAACAATTTGCTAATTCAGACATATACGGAATTCACCTGACGTTTCACATATATAAATGGAACACAGAAATGAGAAATTTCAAACTAGAGAGTCAGAAATTGATATTGTACTTGAAATATCGAAAAAGTGTTAAGCTTCGGGTTTTTAACCATAAGGTTATAGGGTTTCAAAAATTATATTGCTGTTTTGAATTATTTCCCGACCGACTATTTAAAATGATTCTTTCACTTTTAGGAATAATGATGAAAATGTATCGATTGCACGACTCTACAAAAAAATTTTCGTTCTTTGTCCTAAAGTTTATACTATTATTTTCCAGTTAGTTATGCACAAAAACGAAAAGAAAATACCTTTTTTCGGTATAAAGTTTGCTTTTGTGATAGTTATAATAATAATACTCATTTTTCAATTTTTTCATAAATTTTAATTGATTTTAATATTTTCAAAAAGACCGCGCGGTGAGAGTGGGGTATTAACGTTAACACTGTGCCGCTAGATGGCACCCGAGTGATAAACAACCATCAGGTGTTGTTTACAAGCCCAGAATAACTTAAAATGTCGTCACGAAAGTGCAAATACGATGCTGATGCATTTTGTTTTATATGTGGTCAATTTATTAAAGTTCGAGACGTGAAATATGAACTAAAGACATCTCACGTTCTCTGTGAAGCCTATGAAGCATATTTTGACTGTCCTGTACGGAATCAAGATAAGCCATGGGCTCCACATGTTGCTTGTAGTTATTGTAAAAGGTGTTTGGAAGGTAAGCAATTTTTATTTAATCAAGCGATGAATCCAAAATAATAGACATATTAATTTTTATTTTTATATTTTTAGGTTGGTATCGAGGTGAGAAAAGGTCTATGAAATTTGCAATACCAAGGATTTGGCGAGAACCAAAAGACCATATTACTGACTGCTACTTTTGTATGGTGAATCCGAGTAAAAGACGTAGAGGTAAAAATGCAAAACCTATTGAATATCCTGACCTCGAATCTTCTTCTGCTCCAATTGCTCACGACCTGACACGACCAGTACCTGAGCCACCAAAAAAATTATCGCAGAAAAGTAGCTCATCTTTTAGTTCTTATAAAAGTAATTCCGATAAGGAGTTTTTGCCTACACCTGAACAACCAAAACACTATCTCATTACTTCAGAAGATTTTAACGATCTAATTAGAGATTTAAATTTGCCAAAAAATAAAGCAGGGCTTCTAGGCTCTCGGTTAAAACAGTGGAATTTGATTAATGATGTTAAGATCACGGATCAGCGAACTAGGCATGAAATGTTTGCAACGTTTTTCACGAAGGAGGATGGACTTTGTTTTTGTAATGACATTAAAGGTATGTTTGAAGCAATTGGCATACCCTGTGTCCCTAGCGAATGGCGTTTATTCATTGACAGCTCTACAAAAAGTTTAAAAGCAGTTCTATTGCACAACGGAAATAAATTTCCGTCTCTTCCAATTGCTCACTCAGTACATCTTAAAGAAAATTATGAAAGTGTCAAAATTTAGCTTGAATCTGTAAAGTATCGTGAGTATAACTGGGAGCTGATTGGAGATTTTAAAATGGTGGGGTTTTTAATGGGGCTACAAGGTGGATATACAAAATATCCGTGTTATTTGTGTTTGTGGGATAGCAGAGCGGATTCTAAACACTATATTCAACAGTCATGGCCTGTAAGAACAGAATTGTGTGTCGGAAAACAGAACGTCAAATTTGAGCCGATTGTTGAAGCGGAAAAAGTGTTAATGCCGCCTTTGCACATTAAGTTAGGGTTGATGAAACAATTTGTTAAAAAACTGGATGAAACTTCAGAAGCTTTTGGATACTTAAAAAAATTTTTTCCGAAGTTATCGGAAGCAATGGTTAAAGCTGGGGTTTTTGTTGGTCCGCAAATAAGACAGATTTTCGCCGATGAAAAATTTCCAACGTTGCTGAATCGTACTCAAAAAGCAAGTTGGAACAGTTTTAAAGCAGTAGTTTCTGGATTTTTAGGAAATAATAAAGCTGAAAACTACGAAAAGTTGGTTGAGGATATGCTTACAAATTTTAAGGCCATGGGCTGCAGGATGTCATTAAAAGTACATATGCTGCATGCTCATTTGGATAAATTTAAAAACAATATGAGAGCCTATTCCGAAGAGCAAGGAGAACGTTTCCATCAGGACATCATGAATTTTGAACAACGCTATCAAGGCCAATACAATGAAAACATGATGGGCGACTATATTTGGGGTTTATTGAGAGAAAGTAGCTATGAACATAAAAGAAAAAGTAAAAGTGTGCACTTTTAAGTTATTTTCCACTTTTCTGTAAGCTAATTTGATAGTAAAACTTAATGAAAATAATAAACATTTTTATTTCAATAGTTTTATTTTCAATCAAAAATTAAAATCCGAGATTTTTAAAAATTTCGTTCAATTAGACTTCTAAGCACAAAAGCAAAGTTTTTCATGCCATATATTTTTTTTCCGTCTTATTACGACCTAAACTACCGAAATTTAATGCTTTGCAATCAAAATCAAATTTCATGTTGACCCGTGTTATATATAAATACCATGAGTAGAATTTAAGATTTGTGTTCAGAACGGATTTTCGACAATAAATCTACAGAGTGTCTCTACGAATTGACCTTTGTTATTTTCCATGATTCGTGAATTATGAGTTTCGATGATATACAGAGCGTGCCTATGAATATTGTATACGAGTAATTTGAATTATGAATGTCGTCACTAATGGGTGTCTCTACATATATAATGTTGATTTAATTTGTTTTGTGACCGATCGAGTTGAAATTAAATGCTTGATTGTAAAGTGATTTCTTTTCTATGAATTTCTTTTGATAATTTGCAGGATGTCTCTATGAATAATATATGGAAGGAATATAAACTCGTGTTTTAGGCTATGAGTTTTTAACGATAATGTTACAGGGTGTCTCTAGAATTATATTGCTGTTTTGAAATATTATGTGATCGATTTATTAGGAATGAAATCCTTGGTTGAGAATATTTTTTCATTTTTACGAATGCTGACGAGTAGGTTTCGTTGATATACTGTCTGGGCGTCTCTATGAACAATGTATGGTAAGAATTTGAATTTCTGTTTTAAGCTATCAGTTTTCTACTATAATATTACAGGATTACTCTACGAAAAAAAATTCGAAATATGCACTGACGAACAGCAGCTTTTGCGCTCACGTTCATATATAAATATATATTTATCTCTGAATCGTTGGAATCGTTGCGAAGTCCAATTCCTGAATGTTCAAAATACTTCTAACGATTCCGAGATATAAATATAAGCATGCGTGTAAAAGCTCCTGACACCACGTCAGTGCTTTTTCCGAATTTTCCATTAAAAAAACGCTATGTATCGAGCCTGCGAAATCGAAATAAAATACCCCATTCGCAAATTTCAAATAACACTTACTTCGAAACTCAATCTATTTCGTTCGTTTCGAACACAATCTGGAAATTCATATTTGAACTCTATTCTGAAAATCTGAAGACATCATCTTCATCCGTTCCGAAGTTATTATCAGTTATGTGTTCCCGCCATTTACCCGCGCTTACTTGGATTATTTGATAATTATTTTCAGGCAAATCAAGATACATATCAAAGATATATAGTCGAAATTTGAGGTCAAAACGTTATATACGTTTCGAGATATTGAACTTTTCAAGAACACATTTTAAATGTCAATAACTCGAAAACCACCGAAGCGATTTCGTTCGCTGACAGATGCAATCCATAAATTTGCAGTCTGAACACATCCCGAAAAATTTCACGTCAACAGCTCCTTCCGTTTGAAAGATATAATGGCTTTTGTTTTCCTGATGTTCACCCAAGCTCATCTGAATTATTAAAAAGCTGTTTTCTCCCCTCTCAGTTGAGCTGTGGGAATGAATTTTTGGTGACTTCATAGGATTGATATCACGCATATATGTACCAAGTTTGATCTAATTCTGACAGATCTTTTCCGAGACATCGAAATTTTCATCAAAATTTCTAATGTTAATAACTCCGGAACCACCTGACCGATTTGGCCCATTAACGAACTTAATTGAGATATTCGGGCTACAAACCTTTTCTGCATGTTCCATAGAACACGCGTGCAAAACAACTAAAATACTTTATATGAAGAAACGCTCAGTAATAGGTTTGTTTCAGCGGCGTTTTTCTGGAGTGTTACAGCATAATGAATATATCCAGTATCATTTTTCCGAACATTTTGTGAAAGTTCCCCTACAAATGTTCGGACGTATGACCACGAAATAACAGAATAACACACAGGAATCACTCACTACGCTTATGAATGAAACCGTACCGCTCAGAACTTTGTTCTTGAATTGGCCAATGATCATTTTTAGTAGGACTTGGGGGTGCCAATGAAATCGCAGTATTTCATCACGTGATTCTCATAGGTGTAGCCACGGAAGGGTAATGGGTACTGTTATTCTTTATTATATTTTATAAAATCGTAACTTGTATGTTTGAAAACCTCATAGAAGGGAAGTTATTGTTAGTATTTATTGTACACTAAGTAAAATAAATGATAATTGCATCCTTTGTTAGCTAAGCGAAACAATAAGTTAAATATGGCTCGAATATTGCTAGTTGCAATTATTATTATTATTATCCTGATACTCCTAGACCTTCTATAAAGATCCCTCAGAAGCTTTTTCAGCTTGTGCGAGTTAGAAGTTCAGTTGTGTTCTTTGTAAGGCTTTGTTACTGTGATCTTGCGCCACTTTAGGTCACAGCACTGTTAATTTTTGACCCAACAGTGAAATGGTGGCAGAAACCCGTCCAACTGAAAAATTTCTTTTCCACCTGAACAGGATTTGAACCCGGACCTCCCGGTCACGAGTCCGATGCTCTCCCGCTGAGCTATCCACACACAAATTTGCAATGAAGATATAATTGGATAAATGAAATTAATTTGTTTACTAGCACTATTTTTATTTAAGTTTTTACAGTGACTCGATTTTGGTAGAACTACTATATTTTCAAACAGATGTATTGCAAATTGTGTATCAATGTTTTGAAATGTTTTTGAAAGCTCATTCCTTGAGAATTTCGAAAAACCTTGATACACAATTTGTAATACACCAGTATGAAAATATAGTAGTACTACGAAACTCGATTCACTGTAAAATTTTTAGATGCGTTTTCAAGTTTGGATTTCTTCATGCGTAATTTTCTTATGACATCGTTATGGGACTGAAATACTGAGAGCTAATGATAAAATTCAGCTATTATATTCATTTTTACCTTTATAATTTTTGTCAATTTTTTTTTTTGTTTTTGTTGGGATAGTTGCATTGCAGTTTGGATTTCTGAGTGTTGTACTTCTTTGGTCGGCTCAATATCCGTTTGAGTATCAACTGTTCATAGAAGCACTATCACAATAATTTCAATTAAGTTTTGTAGCTTTTAGAAAAGCCTTTCGTAATAACTTTAGAAAAATAATTTGATTTCAGTTGTTGGTATTCGAAAAGAATAGAATGAGCGTCAAATCAAATCGACAATTTACTTAAGGACGAAATTCGCTCCTCTGTCGATTTTACTACGGAGTGCGGAGCTCCTATTGGCGTATATTGTGTTCTGTATTACCCCCTCTTCGCGCTTCTACCTACTGAAAGTTATCAAACAACTTGTTCTTGAGAAACTTGGTTATCGCCACTGTCTCGAAAAGGGTCGCTGCATGTAGATTCAGGTTCCTGCGTATGATTTTGAAGACATCTAGTAGTGACGTACCGTACATGTGCCGTTTGTTTCCTAGATCGATACAGGAATCGAATAATCAGTCATCTATTACTGAAATGACGGTTTTCGAATTTAAAATTTAAATAAATGACGAATGGAAGGAAGAATACTTCCTAATTTTTTTCTAACAGCCCTTATAATTGGAATGTTTGCCTAATCACTTTAATAGACGAAATATTCAACTGAACTCTAGCTATCTGAAATGAATGTCTAGTGCCTATTCTATTTGTAGATCGTTCAAGTGCGCTTTCATATTATTTCGAATTTATTTTCGAACGCAATTCATTCAACTATTTTATTTATCTCAATAAGGTACATCCAAGTACTTTTTTAAAATCTATTTAAGTTATTGAAAAAGTCATATTTCAAATAAGTATAAGAATAAACGATAATTTTATTAAAGTCAAAAATTGAATATAACTATATTCACTTTTACTATTGTAATTTTAGAGTGTAATGAAGCCTTGTGAAAAAATATAACATATTTACGAGTAACAAAATAAAAATATCTGTAAAATCAATATTTCAAAGTTCTTGAGAAGATTGCAATTCACTTTCTTTTTTTCCCTGTTTATGCTTTACTTCTGAACTCTGAAATTGTTCCAAGGTGAGAGAACATACTTCTAATGGTACATTACTCAGAAAATGACTAGGTATCTCATTTTTCTCAATCAGTATCTAGCAAGCTGAAATCGAAATGTATGTAATTTTAGAATTTTTTGCCGAAAATGGTCTTAAACGTTTGGGTAAGACCAAGTGATTCCGTTATACCCCTATAACTATTTTTTCCAATATTTCTGAAAAATATATTCGATACAAACTTAGTATTTAGGTTCAGAATAATGTACACAAGGTTTGTGCAAATTGTGAAGAAAGTGCAAATGGAACCTAGAAAACTTAATTCTTTACTTCAACAATTAGAACTAAATCTTCATAATTGAAATTGGTTCAGTGACTAAGCATCTCCACACTATGTGGTAGTTCGAATCCACGCCAGTTGAATATGTTTTTTTTTTTCAGAATTCCATGTCATAATGAATTTTTGTCAGGATTGTTTACTTATCAAGTTTGTTCCGAAACAAAAAATTCGAATGTACAGGGGCGATCGAGCCAGTTTGTACGGAGTGGAAATCGGGTTAAAGAGTTGACGAGAAGGCAAATTTCGAATGCGGAATTATGAAATATTCGAATCGGAATGAACGTTCATTGGGCAAGGGGAAGGTGGGTGGTGTCGTTTCAGATCACACGAACAGCCGTGTGGGGTATCTGCATGCGAGAAGTGGAATGTAGTTTTTGAAATGTCTTTAGCTACCGGATCCTCATGGGGTAGTCCTAGGGCTAATATCTTGTAATGACCTTGTCCATTCTAATTTATGTCAGTCCTGCGCATGAGCAGATGGACGTAAAGTTTAAAGTGGAACTGGATATAGAGTTGAAAGTTGAGTTGGAGATGGAATTTGATATAGAGTTGGGGTTAAGGTGGTGTTGTATATTGAGTTGGGTTTGCAGTTGGAGGTTAATTCAGGAATGGGTTGGAGGTGGAACGGATACGTTATGCGTATCACAAGGTGCTTCGCTGAGGAGAATCAACCCTAGTATATCCCATTCAATAAAATACAAAGCTTCAATGAGGTAGTTTTCTAGCTGACACGCAATTGAAAAAATTGTGTTTGTACTTTAATTTGAACTTTTCGTATCTTCATATATATTATCTGAATGAAGTATTGAAATGTATACATTCTTATATCCATTTTCCTACGCTAATAAAATCCTAAATTGAAAGTAGCTGAAAAACACAACATACATTGACTGTTTGGCGGTACGAAATTTGCCTGGTTAGCTAGTTATGATATGTATTTCCTCGAATATAAGTACCTTACATGTTCATTAGTTATTCATAAGACCCCATTTATACCCTCTAGTATGAATTTGTCCCTCATTTCAGAATGTTGTTAGACTCCTTCAGAGCACTAAAGGTTCCCTTTCACTATAAACTCTTAAAAATTCCAACCTCCTGAGGCTGTATCTCGAAACTTGCAATAAAAGTTAGCGCCCATTAACAGTGAGCTAGATCGATTCAATTCGGTCCGTCCGGCCGTATCGCCCCCCATAACAGTAGAGCTTGGCGCACTGGGGGCACTTGTCAAGACTAGGACCCTAGTTTCATACCGGTGAAACGGAGGGTTGAGTTTTGGTGCCTAACGTAATGATACTTGCGCCAGTAACTGGACACGTGTGGGGGAAAATCGATCACCGTAAGTTGTAATGGAGGGCTGAGCTACGTTGATCAACTCAGTGACAAGAATGTCCGTCACAGCATATGGCCTCTCCCTTAAAACTAGCGTATTCTACCCTATTGCAGTAAATCTCCGGATTTTTCTGTCCAATGGCCGAGTGCGTTATGTAGCATACTGCATTACCTTGGGATAATGGATGCCTATAGGTGGTACTTGTACCACTTGGCCACTCGATTGGTGTTGGACTCGAGGGGGTAGTGGTTGAAAGTCCGCATGATGGACTAGGGAGGTATTTCGTTTATCTCTTCGCAGACACTCGTTCGGGCCATTCTCATGAAACGTCTCAGGGTTTAGCGGGACTTGACGGTTCGTCCGGCGTCGTCCTGAACCTGGATCTATTGTGATACGTTTCTGGGTTTGTGGATCTCGACGAAACGGTTAGTCAATTGGCGCTTAACGCCAGGATCAATTGAAAGACTTCACATGGGTTCGTGGGTCTTGACGTACAGGCCGGATTGACGGTGCTCGTACCAGGATCAATTGAGGCATCATTCTTGAGGTTACCTTAGTTCATGACTGCGTTCGGATGGATGGATAAGAAGCCCTTTCGGCGTGTGAATTGCGTCCCAAATAACTCGGGTACTGACCATGTAGAGCCAGTAGAGGTTGGATAGTGCTTCGCTGCTACCAGTCAGACGGTTGACGGTCAGACGGTCGAACTGAGGCCCAAACTGCAAGCTAGTGGTTTCATTTCTTCGGAGGGATTCTCACCTCGTGCGATGATAAGGCGTAACCTTTATAACACTTTCTGCCTCTGAGGGCAGACTGTGGAGACTGCTGAGTAGTAACTTGTTGAAAAAGCTACGCTCACATACCAAAACAACTAACAGAATTCACGTCCGGCCGTATGCACGATATATAACTCTCGAAGTTAATGATGTAGAGACTTGAAATTTGCGGGGCAGGTTTGAATTTCGAAAGCCATGGTGAAATGCGTTGCAACCTTCACTTCATTATTATAAATTTATATGAACTTACTAGTGAACTATTACTTTGCACATCGGCAGCTTTTGTAGTGTTTGGTGAGTTGGGTCGTGAATACCAAAATCAAACTTACAAGAAAATTTGGGCGCCACCAGATTTGTTAAAAATAAATGAACGTTTATAGCAAGTTCTTTTAATACACCCAAATCTGGAAAGTGTATGTGGAATGAAATGAATATATCCTAGACTAGCAAATAATGGAAGATAAATAGCATATGAAAAAATAATATTCGCACATATTTTATATGTGCAATTCTGACATGCCAAGGTACCTTGTAAAAGACCTAAATCTACCCCTAATCTTAATTATTCTGTACTGAAATTCTAAATTCCTAATAACTAATGTGAGAGTTTATATATGTAGAATTTTTCACACACCACAGATCTGACCTTTTAGTCCGGATTGTCACTTGTGCGATTTACGCAGAAGTTTGTTTGATATATTCCTAGAAAATAAATTACTAGGTTTCCTATATGTTGGGAGGTAATAGTAGTAATGATTTCAATCCAGGTAACAGTATTTCCATTAGGTAAAGGTATATATTTCGTAAGTTCCTCTTTTTTAAGAAGAACGTTCTATAAAAAAAATGTCGGGCTGACACTCAAAAATGACAAGTCGTGGGTAGCTATCAAAATCGACAGATTTCAATTTTTTAATCGAACGAAAATTTAGATATTATAAGAAGATATGATACGAAATAACATCAAAAGATATTAAGCAAGTACTTGAGTCTTCCTCAAAGCTCATCTCATTTTCTTTCTTCGTGAAGTCGATGAAACCCCACACACGACGCGTCAACGCACGCTCGTATTTGTAAAATATAAAAATGAAATATTTGAATGTTACGTTAATGGGTAGAATTTGCCGAATGTTTCCAAAGTTATATCTATTCGAAATATAATTTTCCTGATAATTTATAAACGACTTATCTAATCAGGTTGAAACTTCGTGAGTAAATGTAGAATATCAGTTAAATGTTTCGTGTGAAATTCCATCTAGCTTGGTTCACTAAAAGTATCAAAAATTTGAGAAAAGCAATTGCATTTGGTCAGCAGCTTTTGCGCACTTGTTCATATTACTGGAATAACTTCCACAAGCCATTATTTCACATTCATATACTGAATTTTATCTCTATCCGACTTGTATTTTTGGAAATATTGGGAACAGATAATTCACATGTACATATCCCGAGAACAATTGAACTCATTTGGCCTATTTAAGAATTCAACTTTCGTGTTCAAGCCCTTAACCTACTCTTGAAAGTTTTCTACGTAGCTTTACGGCTCGAAAACGAAAGTTGAATTCGTAAATAGACAATGTGAGGTCAATTGTTTTGAGACATGCACATTTGAATTATCATTTTTCCAATATTTCCCAAAATATGAATCCGATAGAGATGAATAAAAGGACAATTTTCTTTTTCTGAATGAAAGCTACTCAGCTGAATTTTTGTGCACTTGATTTTATCGATATCCAATATATATAATACATTTCAAATTTCAGCCGAATATGTCGATAAGTCCAGCAATATCGAATTCAAAAAAATATTTTTTTGAAAATTTTTCAGTGTTTCAGGAATCTCGCTCCAAACCTACCCTGAAAATGTCAAGTCTGTACGATTTTTTTGCGAAAGTTACAGTGTTTACGGCCATACGGACCGACGAGTCCTACCGAGTAGTTTGAGATCGTTTTCGGCTCTAAATTCGACAAAAAGAGACATTTGGGAAAAATGACAGCACGCTGCCCTCAGGAAAAAGTGCGAAAATGAAAGTGGAATATCTTAAATTATTCGGTTGATATTTCCAGAAGGGTAAACTGAATTCAGTTAAAATTTCGAATTCAACAAGAAAATTATATCTTTGATGTGCATATCTCTTATCTAGAAGTATAATAATAAACAGAATAATAATAATAATAAACATGGATTGCATGCTAATAATTCTTTCCATAGCACTAATAGGAAAACGTTAGCGTGACATGGATGTCTAAGGTGCTGAATTTTAGGCATCAGTCCATTCTGTGGCGTGAGTTCGAATCCCACCACAGGAAAGATAAATTTTTATATGATCTTTATCCGTTTTTTGAGATAGTTCACACTGAAAATTTTCGTAAGTATTCATTGTTTGTTTGTGCCCCCAAGGCACAACTTATTTATGTAAAACCAACAGAGTGGAAGCCCAATCATGCTGTTCATTCAGTTATTACCCCGCCAGAGATTCTACCTAGAATCGCCCTATTGATAGTTATGAATAAACTAGCTGGCGCATATATCGCAAACTTCGTTTGCGATATATCTTATGGATATGTTTGTGTTTGAGAAGAAAGAAAAAATCTAATCACCACAGAAATTCCTATTTTCCATAAGTGAAAGAAGTTTGAGAATCGGTTCAGTAAAGATATTTTATTTTGGAGCTCCTGACACTACGTCAGGAATTACCGAACTAAATATAGCATATAACCACCACAAAAAGTCCTTTTTTCCATAAGTGAAAAAAAATTGAGAATCGGTTCAGTAGAAAAAATATTAAGTCTGAAGCTTCTGACACATCAGGAATTTACGAATTAAATATAGCCTATAACAACCACAGAAAGTCCTATTTTTCATAAGTGAAAAGAATTTGAGAATCGGTTCAGTAGAAAAAATAATAATCTGAAGCTCTTGATTCCACATCAGGAATCAACGAACTCAATAAAACCTATAACAACTACAGAAAATTCTATTTTCTAGAAGCGAAAAAAATTTGAGAATTGGTTTAGTAGAAAAATTTATAATCATAAGCTCCTGACTCCACATCAGGAATTAAGCAGAGCTATGAAGCTTCTCACTCCACATCAATGCTTTGAGTTTTTCTGATAGAGAGTCTTATTTTTTTGGCTCATAAAGGAATTTACGAGGAAAAATCAAAGGACCGAAAGAGCTTTGAACATAATGAAACCTACTTTGAACACAAACATTTGTAATTTGGAATCCTGGAAAAGGTGCCATACTACTCATTATATATAAACCTAATGTGGTAGTTTGGCACCCCGAAATATTCAGTCACGTATTGGTCACTTTGGCAACTTTTGCAAAGTGACGGCGCCGAAGTGACCATTATTTTAATCTGGCATTTCGGCGCCCGGCGCCAAACAACACAAAAGGCGCCAAACTACCCGCAAGCTATCACGAAAAGGCGCCGAACAACCCACTCCACGTATATATATATATATATATATATATATATATATATATATATATATATATATATATATATATATATATTTATATATTTATGAAAAATTTTGTGCTAGAACTTTGAAAGGTACACAAATGTATTTATTCATTACTTACAAGTAAGTGCCTGAATTCACTTCGAATGTTTGCGTGAGTGAAATGTGTAGTTATATTTTTGATATGATAATTTCTATCGTAGATTCATAATTATGAAATGTTTCTTCTAGAATATTCCAGATGTGGAAACTATTTCATAATATTATGAACTATGGATACAAAAGTGAATTTCTTGCGATATCGACAGTTTTCTTGGATTTTTATATGAATTTAACATATAAATAATTCGGTATATGTATTTTGAATGATTCGAAATTTAGATGTGCAATTAGATTGGCAGAAAAGTGAAAATTTATAACTTTCATTTCGGTCCAAATCTAATTTCCAGGTAACAGTGTACAGGTAGAATTTAGATAGTAAATTACTGGGTGGGGGAATATCAAGCCTCGGTATAAAACGAATTAACGAGTAGCTGAACCATCAGTTCGTTGGTAGTTTTGAAAAGGCACTTATGTCTCCGATACTATTATTGCAGACATAAAGTTAGAATTGTGAATATCAGTGGTAATACTAAGGTCAATGTGATTTTTGGTTCATAGTGAACTAAAGATATCATTGATAATAGTGAATTGTATTAATGAGCCTGAATTCGTTACTGAAAAAGAGTTTACATCAGTGAAAATTGTGGTTATCGTTTTGATTTCATAATTTCTACCGCAGATTAAAAATAATTATGAAACTTCATATATAATTATGAAGGACAAAAAAACTGTTTTATAATAATATGAAACTAAAGTGAATAAGTTGACGAAGCGGTAGGTTTTTCGATTACTGACTTATTTCTAATTTGAAATGACATTCAGAAACGAAAATTTCGTGCTAGAACTTTGAAGTGTATACGTAAGGGAAATTATTCAATATTTACAACTAAATGGCCCATTTCTTTACAGTTAAAAGGTCTGCATGAGTATAAACTGGAGTTATATTTTAGATTTAATAATTTCTATCGTAGTTTACTAATAATTATAAAACAATATATAGTTTCATCTAGAATATTATTCTAGATGTGGCAAGTGTTTCATATTACTATGAACTTTGGAAACAAGAGTCATTTTTTCCAATGTCAGTAGTTTTCTCCGATTGTTATATTAACATAACATATAATTAATTCGGTATTAGTTTTTAGATTAATTAAAAATTCGCAATTAGATTTGGCAACTGAAATTATGTGCTATGGACTTTGAGTGTATATCTAAATGTATGTAGTTATTATTTTTGTTAAAATAATGATCTATATCTATAATGCATTTTCTATTTATATAAACTTAACATATAAATAATTCGGTATATGTATTTTGAATGATTCGAAACTTAGATGTGCAATTAGATTGGCAGAAAAGTGAAAATTTGTAACTTTCATTTGGGTCAAAATCTAATTTCCAGGTAACAGTGTACAGGTAGAATTTAGATAGTAAATTACTGGGTGGGAGAATATCAGGCCTCAGTATAAAACGAATTAACGAGTAGCTGAACCATCAGTTCGTTGGTAGTTTAGAGAAGGCACTTATGTCTCCGATACTATTATTGCAGACATAAAGTTAGAATTGTGAATATAAGTGGTAATACTAAGGTCAATGTGATTTTTGGTTTATAGTGAACTAAAGATATCATTGATAATAGTGAATTGTATTAATGAGCCTGAATTCGTTACTGTGAAATAGTTTACATCAGTGAAAATTATGGTTATCGTTTTTATTTCATAATTTCTACCGCAGATTAATAATAATTATGAAACTTCATATATTATTATGAAGGATAAAAAAACTGTTTTATAATAATATGAAACTAAAGTGAATAAGTTGACAAAGCGGTATTTTTCGATTATTGAATTATTTCTAATTTGAAATGACATTCAGAAACGAAAATTTCGTGCTCGAACTTTGAAGTGTATACGTGAGGGTAATTATTCTATATTTACACCTAAATGGCTGATTTCTTTACAGTTAAAAGGTCTGCATGAGTATAAACTGGAGTTATTTTTTAGATTTAATAAAGTGTATCGTAGTTTACTAATAATTATAAAGCAATATATGGTTTCATCTAGAATATTATTCTAGATGTGGCAAGTGTTTCATATTACAATGAACTATGAAAACAAGAGTCAATTTTTTCCAATATCAATAGTTTTCTCCGATAGTTATGTTAACATAACATATAAATAATTCAGTATCAGTTTTTAGATTAATTAAAAATTCGCAATTAGATTTGGCAACTGAAATTATGTGCTATGGACTTAGAGTGTATTTCTAAATGTATTTAGTTATTATTTTTGTTAAAATAATGATCTATATCTATAATGCATTTTCTATTTATATAAACTTAACATATAAATAATTCGGTATATGTATTTTAATGATTCAAAATTTAGATGTGCAATTAGATTGGCAGAAAAGTGAAAATTTGTAACTTTCATTTGGGTCCAAATCTAATTTCCAGGTAACATTTAGATAGTAAATTACTGGGTGGGGGAATATCAAGCCCCGGTATAAAACGAACTAACAAGTAGCTGAACCCTCAGTTTGTTGTTAGTTTAGAAAAGGCTCTTATGTCTCCGATACTTTTATTGCAGACATAAAGTTAGAATTGTGAATATAAGTGGTAATACTAAGGTCAATGTGACTTTAGGTTCATAGTAAACTAAAGATATCATTGATAATAGTGAATTGTATTAATGAGCCTGAATTCGTTACTGTGAAATAGTTTACATCATTGAAAATTGTGGTTATCGTTTTTATTTCATAATTTCTACCGCAGATTAATAATAATTAAGAAACTTCATATATTATTATGAAGGATGAAAAAACTGTTTTATAATAATATGAAACTAAAGTGAATAAGTTGACAAAGCGGTATTTTTCGATTATTGAATTATTTCTAATTTGAAATGACATTCAGAAACGAAAATTTCGTGCTAGAACTTTGAAGTGTATACCTAAGGGTAATTATTCAATATTTACACCTATATGGCCGATTTCTTTACAGTTAAAAGGTCTGCATGAGTATAAACTGGAGTTATATTTTAGATTTAATAATTTCTAACGTAGTTTACTAATAATTATAAAACAATATATGGTTTCATCTAGAATATTATTCTAGATGTGGCAAGTGTTTCATATTACTATGAACTATGGAAACAAGAGTCAATTTTTTCCAATATCAGTAGTTTTCTACGATTGTTATATTAACATAACATTAGTCATTCAGTATTAGTTTTTAGATTAATTAAAAATTCGCAATTAGATTTGGCAACTGAATCTATGTGCTATGGACTTTGAGTGTATATCTAAATGTATTTAGTTATTATTTTTGTTAAAATAATGATCTATATCTATAATGCATTTTCTATTTATATAAACTCAACATATAAATAATTCGTTATATGTATTTTGAATGATTCGAAATTTAGATGTGCAATCAGATTGGCAGAAATGAAAATTTGTAACTTTCATTTGGGTCCAAATCTAATTTCCAGGTAACAGTGTACAGGTAGAATTTAGATAGTAAATTACTGGGTGGGGGAATATCAAGCCCTGGTATAAAACGAACTAATGAGTAGCTGAACCCTCAGTTTGTTGTTAGTTTAGAAAAGGCACTTACGTCTCCGATACTATTATTGCAGACATAAAGTTAGAATTGTTAATATAAGTGGTAATACTATGGTCAATGTGATTTTTGGTTCATAATGAACTAAAGAAATCATATATTATAGGGAATTGTATTATTGTGCCTGAATTCGTTACTGTGAAATTATTTACTTGAGTGAAGGTAGTGGTTATAGTTTTGATTTCATAATATCTACCGTGGATAATGAAACTTCATATATTATGATGAGGCATAATAAAGCTCTTTTATAATAAAATGAAACTAAAGTGAATAAATTGCCAAAGCGGTAGTTTTTTCGAATATTATAGTAATATAACTTACGAATCATTTGGTATATAAATATATTATAATATATATATTTATATATATATATATATATATATATATATATTCATATATAAATATATATATATATATATATATATATATATATATATATATATATATATATATATACTTATATATTCATGAAAAATTTCGTGCTAGAACTTTGAAAGGTACACTTAAATGTATTTATTCATTACTTACACGTAAGTGCCTGAATTCACTTCGAATGTTTGCGTGAGTGAAATGTGTAGTTATATTTTTGATAGGATAATTTCTATCGTAGATTCATCACAATTATGGAATGTTTCTTCTAGAATATTCCAGATGTGGAAACTATTTCATAATATTATGAACTATGGATACAAAAGTGAATTTCTTGCGATATCGACAGTTTTCTTGGATTTTTATATGAATTTAACATATAAATAATTCGGTATATGTATTTTGAATGATTCGAAATTTAGATGTGCAATTAGATTGGCAGAAAAGTGAAAATTTATAACTTTCATTTCGGTCCAAATCCAATTTCCAGGTAACAGTGTACAGGTAGAATTTAGATAGTAAATTACTGGGTGGGGGAATATCAAGCCTCGGTATAAAACGAATTAACGAGTAGCTGAACCATCAGTTCGTTGGTAGTTTAGAAAAGGCACTTATGTCTCCGATACTATTATTGCAGGCATAAAGTTAGAATTGTGAATATAAGTGGTAATACTATGGTCAATGTGATTTTTGGTTCATAGTGAACTAAAGATATCATTGATAATAGTGAATTGTATTAATGAGCCTGAATTCGTTACTGTAAAATAATTTACATCAGTGAAAATTGTGGTTATCGTTTTGATTTCATAATTTCTACGGCAGAGTAATAATAATTATGAAACTTCATATATTATTATGAAGGCTAAAAAAACTGTTTTATAATAATATGAAACTAAAGTGAATAAGTTGACAAAGCGGTAGGTTTTTCGATTACTGACTTATTTCTAATTTGAAATGACATTCAAAAACGAAAATTTCGTGCTAGAACTCTGAAGTGTATACGTAAGGGAAATTATTCAATATTTACACCTAAATGGCCGATTTCTTTACAGTTAAAAGGTCTGCATGAGTATAAACTTGAGTTATATTTTAGATTTAATAATTTCTATCGTAGTTTACTAATAATTATAAAACAATATATAGTTTCATCTAGAATATTATTCTAGATGTGGCAAGTGTTTCATATTACTATGAACTATGGAAACAAGAGTCATTTTTTCCAATATCAGTAGTTTTCTCCGATTGTTATATTAACATAACATATAAATAATTCAGTATTAGTTTTAAGATTAATTAAAAATTCGCAATTAGATTTGGCAACTGAAATTATGTGCTATGGACTTTGAGTGTATATCTAAATGTATTTAGTTATTATTTTTGTTAAAATAATGATCTATATCTATAATGCATTTTCTATTTATATAAACTCAACATATAAATAATTCGTTATATATATTTTGAATGATTCGAAATTTAGATGTGCAATCAGATTGGCAGAAAAGTGAAAATTTGTAACTTTCATTGGGTCCAAATCTAATTTCCAGGTAACAGTGTACAGGTAGAATTTAGATAGTAAATTACTGGGTGGGGGAATATCAAGCCCCGGTATAAAACGAACTAACGAGTAGCTCAACCCTCAGTTTGTTGTTAGTTTAGAAAAGGCACTTATGTCTCCGATACTATTATTGCAGACATAAAGTTAGAATTGTTAATATAAGTGGTAATACTAAGGTCAATGTGATTTTTGGTTCATAATGAACTAAAGAAATCATAGATTATAGTGAATTGTATTAATGTGCCTGAATTCGTTACTGTGAAATTATTTACTTGAGTGAATTTAGTGGTTATAGTTTTGATTTCATAATATCTACCGTGGATAATGAAACTTCATATAGTATGATAAGGCATAAAAAGCTGTTTTATAATAAAATGAAACTAAAGTGAATAAATTGCCAAAGCGGTAGTTTTTTCGAATATAATATTAATATAACTTACGAATCATTTGGTATATAAATATATTATAATATATATTTATATATATATATATATATATATTCATATATAAATATATATATATATATATATATATATATATTTATATATTTATGAAAAATTTCGTGCTAGAACTTTGAAAGGTACACTTAAATGTATTTATTCATTACTTACACGTAAGTGCCTGAATTCACTTCGAATGTTTGCGTGAGTGAAATGTGTATTTATATTTTTGATATGATAATTTCTATCGTAGATTCATCATAATTATGAAATGTTTCTTCTAGAATATTCCAGATGTGGAACCTGTTTCATAATATTATGAACTATGGATACAAAAGTGAATTTGTTGCGATATCGACAGTTTTCTTGGATTTTTATATAAATTTAACATATAAATAATTCGGTATATGTATTTTGAATGATTCGAAATTTAGATGTGCAATTAGATTGGCAGAAAAGTGAAAATTTGTTACTTTCATTTGGGTCCAAATCTAATTTCCAGGTAACAGTGTACAGGTAGAATTTAGATAGTAAATTACTGGGTGGGGGAATATCAAGCCCCGGTATAAAACGAACTAACGAGTAGCTGAACCCTCAGTTTGTTGTTAGTTTAGAAAAGGCACTTATGTCTCCGATACTATTATTGCAGACATAAAGTTAGAATTGTGAATATAAGTGGTAATACTAAGGTCAATGTGATTTTTGGTTCATAGTGAACTAAAGATATCATTGATAATAGTGAATTGTATTAATGAGCCTGAATTCGTTACTGTAAAATAATTTACATCAGTGAAAATTGTGGTTATCGTTTTGATTTCATAATTTCTACCGCAGAGTAATAATAATTATGAAACTTCATATATTATTATGAAGGATAAAGAAACTGTTTTATAATAATATGAAACTAAAGTGAATAAGTTGACAAAGCGGTAGGTTTTTCGATTATTGACTTATTTCTAATTTGAAATGACATTCAGAAACGAAAATTTCGTGCTAGAACTTTGAAGTGTATACGTAAGGGTAATTATTCAATAATTACACCTATATGGCCGATTTCTTTTCAGTTGAAAGGTCTGCATGAGCATAAACTGGAGTTATATTTTAGATTTAATAATTTCTATCGTAGTTTACTAATAATTATAAAACAATATAATGTTTCATCTAGAATTTTATTCTAGATGTGGCAAGTGTTACATATTACTATGAACTATGGAAACAAGAGTCAATTTTTTCCAAAGTCAGTAGTTTTCTCCGATTGTTATATTAACATAACATATAATTAATTCGGTATTAGTTTTTAAATTAATTAAAAATTCGCAATTAGATTTGGCAACTGAAATTATGTGCTATGGACTTTGAGTGTATATCTAAATGTATGTAGTTATTATTTTTGTTAAAATAATGATCTATATCTATAATGCATTGTCTATTTATATAAACTTCACATATAAATAATTCGGTATATGTATTTTGAATGATTCGAAATTTAGATGTGCAATTAGATTGGCAGAAAAGTGAAAATTTGTAACTTTCATTTGGGTCAAAATCTAATTTCCAGGTAACAGTGTACAGGTAGAATTTAGATAGTAAATTACTGGGTGGGGGAATATCAAGCCCCGGTATAAAACGAACTAACGAGTAGCTGAACCCTCAGTTTGTTGTTAGTTTAGAAAAGGCTCTTATGTCTCCGATACTATTATTGCAGACATAAAGTTAGAATTGTGAATATAAGTGGTAATACTAAGGTCAATGTGATTTTTGGTTCATAGTGAACTAAAGATATCATTGATAATAGTGAATTGTGTTAATGAGCCTGAATTCGTTACTGTAAAATATATGATAGATTGGGCCGTTGCTTGGTAGAAATCAGTTGTAATTGTCATTATAAAATAAAACACTTGTTTACATTTTCTACTTTATTTTTGGTATTGACGTACGTTTCGTCTTTGCTAGAAAGACTTCATCAGAATACGAAGTAACAGTTGTTGTACAATGAATTTATAAGATTTTTTACAGAAGGTGTACATGTGTTTTTAATTGTTCGTCGGGTTGGTTTTCTCAAAGAATATTCCCTTCAGAATCGTGTTCACTCGATCCCTTGTAAATATTGAATAGAGGGGTGTAATAAAAATCTATTTGTTCATTTACTAGGTTATTGCTGTTTTTATGTTTATTTATTTCGTAAATTTCCCATAAGTTCAATTTTAGACCTCTATTTTCAACATGTAGAATTTCTATTTCTTTTGTGAAAGAATGGTTATTTTCAAGAAGGTGTTTAGCATAATGTGAATCTTTTTTATTTTTATGGAAACTTCTTTTATGTTCTGTTAGGCGTGTACCGAAATTTCTACCTGTTCTACCAATATAAATCTTTGGGCAATCTGGGCAAGTGAGTTTGTATACACCTGATAATTGAAGTTTATCCATACTGTTTTTATTGTTTTTGATGTATTTGCTAATAGGATTGTTTGTCTTGAAAGAGACTTTAATATTTTCTTTTTTGAGTAGGTTTTTTAGTTGAATACTAATGTTTCCGAGATATGTGAGGCTAACGTATTTGTGTTCAGATAGATCAGATGTTACTGGATAAATTTCTTTTATTGTGTTTTTGTGTATACGATGGTTAATTAAATTATCTATTAGAGATGTATTATATCCATTGTTGTAAGCTATTTGTTTAATTATACATTTTTCTTTTTGGAAATTGACTTGGTTTAGTGGAATGTTCAATAAACGGTATATCATACTATGGAGAGCTGCTAGTTTGTGTTGGAATGGATGAAAAGAATTACGGTGTATAATGGTATCTGTTTGTGATGGTTTATGATAAATTGCGAAGTTATGTTTATTGTTTTCTCTAGTTATCGTGAGGTCAAGAAAGTTGATGGATTCATTATGTTCTATTTCTGAAGTGAAAACTATTTTTGGGTGGAGATTATTTATAAAATTCTCAAATGTTGATATTTGTCTGTTAGTACCTACGAAACATGCAATTATATCATCCACATACCTATACCAATAAAGCATGTATTTTTTGAACGGATGTTTATGAATTTTGTTTTCTAGGAAATCCATGAAGATTTCCGCGAGTAAAGAGCTTAGTGGATTTCCCATGATTAAACCTTCTTCGCTAGTATATAAAGTATTGTTAAATTTGAAGAAATTTTGGTTTATACAAATATTTAATAAGTGTATTATTTCTGATTTTATGACGGGGTTTACTTTGTTATAATTTAAAAGTTCTTCTATCAGTTTTAATGTTTCCATTGGGGGGACACTAGGAAAAAGGTTTTTAACATCCCAGTCCTAGTGTCCCCCCAATGGAAACATTAAAACTGATAGAAGAACTTTTAAATTATAACAAAGTAAACCCCGTCATAAAATCAGAAATAATACACTTATTAAATATTTGTATAAACCAAAATTTCTTCAAATTTAACAATACTTTATATACTAGCGAAGAAGGTTTAATCATGGGAAATCCACTAAGCTCTTTACTCGCGGAAATCTTCATGGATTTCCTAGAAAACAAAATTCATAAACATCCGTTCAAAAAATACATCCTTTATTGGTATAGGTATGTGGATGATATAATTGCATGTTTCGTAGGTACTAACAGACAAATATCAACATTTGAGAATTTTATAAATAATCTCCACCCAAAAATAGTTTTCACTTCAGAAATAGAACATAATGAATCCATCAACTTTCTTGACCTCACGATAACTAGAGAAAACAATAAACATAACTTCTCAATTTATCATAAACCATCACAAACAGATACCATTATACACCGTAATTCTTTTCATCCATTCCAACACAAACTAGCAGCTCTCCATAGTATGATATACCGTTTATTGAACATTCCACTAAACCAAGTCCATTTCCAGAAAGAAAAATGTATAATTAAACAAATAGCTTACAACAATGGATATAATACATCTCTAATAGATAATTTAATTAACCAACGTATACACAAAAACACAATAAAAGAAATTTATCCAGTAACATCTGATCTATCTGAACACAAATACGTTAGCCTCACATATCTCGGAAACATTAGTATTCAACTAAAAAACCTACTCAAAAAAGAAAATATTAAAGTCTCTTTCAAGACAAACAATCCTATTAGCAAATACATCAAAAACAATAGAAACAGTATGGATAAACTTCAATTATCAGGTGTATACAAACTCACTTGCCCAGATTGCCCAAAGATTTATATTGGTAGAACAGGTAGAAATTTCGGTACACGCCTAACAGAACATAAAAGAAGTTTCCATAAAAATAAAAAAGATTCACATTATGCTAAACACCTTCTTGAAAATAACCATTCTTTCACAAAAGAAATAGAAATTCTACATGTTGAAAATAGAGGTCTAAAATTGAACTTATGGGAAATTTACGAAATAAATAAACATAAAAACAGCAATAACCTAGTAAATGAACAAATAGATTTTTATTACACCCCTCTATTCAATATTTACAAGGGATCGAGTGAACACGATTCTGAAGGGAATATTCTTTGAGAAAACCAACCCGACGAACAATTAAAAACACATGTACACCTTCTGTAAAAAATCTTATAAATTCATTGTACAACAACTGTTACTTCGTATTCTGATGAAGTCTTTCTAGCAAAGACGAAACGTACGTCAATACCAAAAATAAAGTAGAAAATGTAAACAAGTGTTTTATTTTATAATGACAATTACTGTAAAATAGTTTACATCAGTGAAAATTGTGGTTATCGTTTTTATTTCATAATTTCTACCGCAGATTAATAATAATTATGGAACTTCATATATTATTATGAAGGATAAAAAAACTGTTTTATAATAATATGAAACTAAAGTGAATAAGTTGACAAAGCGGTATTTTTCGATTATTGAATTATTTCTAATTTGAAATGACATTCAGAAACGAAAATTTCGTGCTAGAACCTTGAAGTGTATACGTGAGGGTAATTATTCTATATTTATACCTAAATGGCTGATTTCTTTACAGTTAAAAGTTCTGCATGAGTATAAACTGGAGTTATTTTTTAGATTCAATAATGTGTATCGTAGTTTACTAATAATTATAAAACGATATATGGTTTCATCTAGAATATTATTCTAGATGTGGCAAGTGTTTCATATTACAATGAACTATGAAAACAAGAGTCAATTTTTTCCAATATCAATAGTTTTCTCCGATAGTTATGTTAACATAACATATAAATAATTCAGTATTAGTTTTTAGATTAATTGAAAATTCGCAATTAGATTTGGCAACTGAAATTATGTGCTATGGACTCAGAGTGTATTTCTAAATGTATTTAGTTATTATTTTTGTTAAAATAATGATCTATATCTATAATGCATTTTCTATTTATATAAACTTAACATATAAATAATTCGGTATATGTATTTTAATGATTCAAAATTTAGATGTGCAATTAGATTGGCAGAAAAGTGAAAATTTGTAACTTTCATTTGGGTCCAAATCTAATTTCCAGGTAACAGTGTACAGGTAGAATTTAGATAGTAAATTACTGGGTGGGGGAATATCAAGCCCCGGTATAAAACGAACTAACGAGTAGCTGAACCCTCAGTTTGTTGTTAGTTTAGAAAAGGCACTTATGTCTCTGATACTATTATTGCAGACATAAAATTAGAATTGTTAACATAAGTGGTAATACTAAGGTCAATGTGATTTTTGGTTCATAATGAACTAAAGAAATCATAGATTATAGTGAATTGTATTAATGTGCCTGAATTCGTTACTGCGAAATTATTTACTTGAGTGAAGTTAGTGGTTATAGTTTTGATTTCATAATATCTACCGTGGATAATGAAACTTCATATATTATGATAAGGCATAAAAAGCTGTTTTATAATAAAATGAAACTAAAGTGAATAAATTGCCAAAGCGGTAGTTTTTTCGAATATTATAGTAATATAACTTACGAATCATTTGGTATATAAATATATTATAATATATATTTATATATATATATATATATATATATACATATATATATATATATATATACATATATATATATATATATATATATATATATATGAAACATTTCGTGCTAGAACTTTGAAAGGTACACTTAAATGTATTTATTCATTACTTACACGTAAGTGCCTGAATTCACTTGGAATGTTTGCGTGAGTGAAATGTGTGGTTATATTTTTGATATGATAATTTCTATCGTAGATTCATCATAATTATGAAATGTTTCTTCTTGAATATTCCAGATGTGGAAACTGTTTCATAATATTATGAACTATGAATACAAAAGTGAATTTGTTGCGATATCGACAGTTTTCTTGGATTTTTATTTAAATTCAACACATAAATAATTCGGTGTATGTATTTTGAATGATTCGAAATTTAGATATGCAATTAGATTGATAGAAAAGTGAAAATTTATAACTTTCATTTGGGTCCAAATCTAATTCCCAGGTAACAGTGTACAGGTAGAATTTAGATAGTAAATTACTGGGTGGGGGAATATCAAGCCTCGGTATAAAACGAATTAACGAGTAGCTGAACCATCAGTTCGTTGGTAGTTTTGAAAAGGCACTTATGTCTCCGATACTATTATTGCAGACATAAAGTTAGAATTGTGAATATCAGTGGTAATACTAAGGTCAATGTGATTTTTGGTTCATAGTGAACTGAAGATATCATTGATAATAGTGAATTGTATTAATGAGCCTGAATTGGTCACTGTAAAATAATTTACATCAGTGAAAATTGTGGTTATCGTTTTGATATCATAATTTCTACCGCAGATTAATAATAATTATGAAACTTCATATATTATTATGGAGGATAAAAAAACTGTTTTATAATAATATGAAACTAAAGTGAATAAGTTGACAAAGCGGTAGGTTTTTCGATTATTGAATTATTTCTAATTTGAAATGACATTCAGAAACGAAAATTTCGCTAGAACTTTGAAGTGTATACGTAAGGGTAATTATTCAATATTTACACCTAAATGGCCGATTTCTGTACAGTTAAAAGGTCTACATAAGTATAAACTGGAGTTATATTTTAGATTTAATAATTTCTATCGTAGTTTACTAATAATTATAAAACAATATAATGATTCATCTAGAATATTATTCTAGATGTGGCAAGTGTTACATATTACTATGAACTATGGAAACAAAAGTCAATTTTTTCCAACATCAGTAGTTTTCTTCAATTGTTATATTAACATAACATATAAATAATTCAGTATTTGATTTTAGATTAATTAAAAATTCGCAAATAGATTTGGCCATCATAATTATGAAATGTTTTTTCTAGAATATTCCAGATGTGGAAACTGTTTTATAATATTATGAACTTTGGATACAAAAGTGAATTTGTTGCGATATCGATAGTTTTCTTGGATTATTATATAAACTTAACTTATATGTAATTCGGTATATGTATTTTGAATAATTCGAAATTTATATGTGCAATTAGATTGGCGGAAAAGTAAAATGGTTGCCAAATCGGTATTTTTTTTCGATATTTTTATTAACATAACATACTAATCGTAAAAATAATATTTAAGTTTATTCAAACATTATTTATACATATTTAAAATGTATTTCAACTTCAAATTATAACTTTCATTTGTGTCCAAATCTAATTTCCAGGTAACAGTGTACGGTTAGAATTTAGATAGTAAATTCCTGTGTGGGTAATATCAAGCCTCGGTATCTAACGACTTAACGAGTTGGCGAACAATCAGTTTGTTGGTAGATTAGAAAAAGCACTTTCGTCTCCGATACTATTATTGCAGACATAAAGTTAGAATTGTGAATATAAGTGAAAATACTAAGGTCAATGTGATTTTTGGTTTATAATGAACTAAAGATATCATTGATAATAGTGAACTGTATTAATGAACCTGAATTCGTAACTGTGAAATTATTTACTTGAGTGATATTAGTAGTTATAGTTTTGATTTCATATCTACCGTAAATTATTAATAATGAAATTTCATATATTATGATAAGGGATAAAAAAGCTGTTTTATAATAAAATGAAACTAAAGTGAAAAAATTGCCAAAGCGGTAGTTTTTTTGATTATTATATTAACATAACTTATGAATCATTTGGTATATATATATATATATATTTATATATATATATAGATATATATATATATATATATATATATATATATATACAATATATATGAAAAATTTCGTGCTCGAACTTAGAAAGGTACACTAAAATGTATTTATTCATTACTTACACGTAAGTGCCTGAATTCACTTCGAATATTTGCGTGAGTGAAATGTGTAGTAATATTTTTGATATGATAATTTCTATCGTAGATTCATCATAATTATGAAATGTTTCTGCTACAATATTCTAGATGTGGAAACTCTCTCATAATATTATGAGCTATAGATACAAAAGTGAATTTGTTGCGATATCGATAGTTTTCTTGGATTTTTCTATAAACTTTACATATAAGTAATTCGGTATATGTGTTTTGAATAATTCGAAATTTAGATGTGCAATTAGATTGGCAGAATAGTGAAATTGTTGCCCAATCGGTAGTTTTCTTCGATATTTTTATGAACATAACATATTAATCGTTCGGAGTATTTAGAAAAATTTATAATTTGAAACTAGATTGATAGATTATAATTTCGTGATAAATCCTTCAAATAATATTTAAGTTTATTCAAACATTATTTATACAAAATTTGATTATTGAAACAAATTGAAATATGTTTATCTTCTACAATTTTAATTTCAAAAAATTTTTTATTCAAAAAACTTTTAGAATTTAATTTATGTCTAGAACACATTCTAAAAGTTTTTTGAATAAAAAATTTTTTGAAATTAAAATTGTAGAAGATAAACATTTTTCAATTTATTTCAATATTCAAATTTTGTTATATTTCTTCTATCAAGTAAAAGGCCTTTCTATTTTATTTTATATCATTTATTCATATTTAAAACGTATTTTAAACTTTAAATTATAACTTTCATTTGTGTCCAAATCTAATTTCCAGGTAATAGTGTACAGATAGAATTTAGATAGTAAATTTCAGGGTGGGGAAATATCAAGCCTCGGTATATAACGACTTAACTAGTAGCTGAACCATCAGTTTGTTGGTAGTTTAGAAAAGGAATTTTTGTCTCCGATACTATTATAGCAGACATAAAGTTAGAATTGTGAATATAAGTGATAATACTAAGGTCAATGTGATTTTTGGTTCATAATGAACTAAAGATATCATTGATAATAGTGAATTGTATCAATGAACCTGAGTTCGTTACTGTGAAGTAGTTTACATCAGTGAAAATTGTGCTTATTGTTTTGATTTCATAAGTTCTACCGTAGATTAATAATAATTATGAAACTTCATATATTATTATGTAGGACTAAAAAACTGTTTTATAATAATATACAACTAAAGTGAATAAGTTAACAAAACGGTAGTTTTTTCGATTATTGAATTATTTCTAACTCGAAGTGACATTTGTTATTTCGTTGTAGATCTTTGAAATGTGTACTTAACGGTCATTATTCAATATTTACACCTAAATGACCGATTTCGTTACAATTAGAAGGTCTGCATGAGTAAAAACTGGAGTTATATTTTAGATTTAATAATTTCAATTGTGGTTTACTAATAATTATAAAACAATATAATGTTTCATCTAGAATATTATTCTAGATGTGGCAAGTGTTTCATATTAGTATGAACTATGGAAACAAGAGTCAATTTTTTCCAATATCAGTAGTTTTCTCCGATTGTTATATTAACATAACATATAAATAATTCAGTATTAGTTTTTAGATTAATTAAAAATTCGCAATGGACTTTGAGTGTATATCTAAATGTATTTAGTTATTATTTTTGTTAAAATAATGATCTATATCTATTATGCATTTTCTATTTATATAAACTTAACATATTAATAATTCGTTATATGTATTTTGAATGATTCGAAATTTAGATGTGCAATTAGATTGGAAGAAAAGTGAAAATTTGTAACTTTCATTTGGGTCCAAATCTAATTTCCAGGTAACAGTGTAAAGGTAGAATTTAGATAGTAAATTACTGGGTGGGGGAATATCAAGCCTCGGTATAAAACGAACTAACGAGTAGCTGAGCCCTCAGTTCGTTGGTAGTTTAGAAAAGGCACTTATGTCTCCGATACTATTATTGCAGACATAAAGTTAGAATTGTGAATATAGGTGGTAATACTAAGGTCAATGTGATTTTTCGTTCATAATGAATTTAAGATATCATTGATATGTGAATTGTATTAATGAATTGGTTACTGTGAAATAGTTTACATCCGTGAAAATTGTGGTTATCGTTTTGATTTCATAATTTCTACCGCAGATTAATAATAATTATGAAACTTCATATATTATTATGAAGGATAAAAAAACTGCTTTATAATAATATGAAACTAAAGTGAATAAGTTGACAAAGCGGTATTTTTCGATTATTGAATTATTTCTAATTTGAAATGACATTCAGAAACTAAAATTTCGTGCTAGAACTTTGAAGTGTATACTTAAGGGTAATTATTCAATATTTACACCTGAATGGCCGATTTCTTTACAGTTAAAAGGTCTGCATGAGTATAAACTGGAGTTATGTTTTAGATTTAATAATTTCTATCGTAGTTTACTTATAATTATAAAACAATATAATGTTTCATCTAGAATATTATTCTAGATGTGGCAAGTGTTACATATTACTATGAACTATGGAGACAAAAGTCAATTTATTCATATATATTCATATAAATAATTCAGCATTTGATTTTAGATTAATTAAAAATTCGCAATTAGATTTGGCAACTGAAATTATGTGCTATGGACTTTGAATGTATTTAGTTATTATTTTAACATAACTATAATGCATTTTCTACAGTACATAATCATTGTCACATGGGTATAATTGTAGCTATCAGAAACCAGGTAAACATTGGATTATAAATAATGTGGTTTAAATTCAAGCGTGGGTATAAAACAATGTAACGACTAGCTGAAATATCAGTTCGTAGGTACTTTCGAAGAAGGACTTTTGTCTCCGATATTATTATTGCAGACATAAAGTTAGAATTGTGAATATAAGTTGTAATACTAAGGTCAATGTGATTTTTGGTTCATAATGAACTAAAGAAATCATAGACTATAGTGAATTGTATTAATGTGCCTGAATTCGTTACTGTGAAATTATTTACTTGAGTGAAGTTAGTGGTTATAGTTTTGATTTCATAATATCTACCGTGGATAATGAAACTTCGTATATTATGATAAGGCATAAAAAAGCTGTTTTATAATTAAATGAAATGAAAATTTATAACTTTCATTTGGGTCCAAATCTAATTTCCAGGTAACAGTGTACAGGTAGAATTTAGATAGTAAATTACTGGGTGGGGGAATATCAAGCCGCGGTATAAAACGAATTAACGAGTAGCTGAACCATCAGTTCGTTGGTAGTTTAGAAAAGGCACTTATGTCTCCGATAATATTATTGCAGACATAAAGTTAGAATTGTGAATATAAGTGGTAATACTGAGGTCAATGTGATTTTTGGTTCATAGTGAACTAAATATATCATTGATAATAGTGAATTGTATTAATGAGCCTGAATTCGTTTCTGTGAAATAGTTTACATCAGTGAAAATTGTGGTTATCGTTTTGATTTCATAATTTCTACTGCAGATTAATAATAATTATGAAACTTCATATATTATTATGAAGGATAAAAAAACTGTTTTATAATAATATAAAACTAAAGTGAATAAATTGACAAAGCGGTAGTTTTTTACGATTATTATATTATCATAACTCATGAATCTTTTGGTATATATATATATATATATATATATATATATATATATATATATATATATATATATATATATATATATATATTTATACATCTGCCGAACTAGCTGGCATCCGTACAAAAAGGGTATCGGCCTGCATCCTCGTGTATACTTCGTGTATATTCGGACTTTTTTTTCCGCACAAGATGACTTCCGGTATAGATAGCGATCGAGTTGGCATCCGTATACTTATTTACCTATAATGGTATAAGTTGGCTGTCGTATAATTTAGTACCAGCCAAGGTGGCACACTGAAATGTTGCCATACTGCTGTATTTGTCTGGTGTAATGAATGGTGATATTCAAGCGGTAAATATTACACAGAACGATTGCTAGCATGAAGGGGATTTTTTCAGGGTTCGCTGTTATTCTGTTGCTTCGGATAAGTAATACGGTACGCGAGTTTTGATGGTTCATTATTGTGAATTATTGAATTGATTGATTAGTTGAATTTCTCGTGAACTTTATTGAATAATTAATATTTGTTTAGAATTTTATCATATAGTTTAATCTAATCTATTTCCTTATATGTTTTTCCATATTCTCATATTCAAAACTCTCTCTGTTTGAATAAATTTCAATATTTTTTTCTGTCTTGTTCTATGAACATAACGCGTTGTCGATTCATCCAAATACCTGTAATTTCATAATTTTGAGCCGAAAATGGCCTCAAACGACTGAGTTGGAGCTACCGAAAGAATTCGTGGTCGAATTCATTTCTGTCTGACGGTTGCTCTCAAGCACGATAACTTTCTAAAAAAAAGACCTAGTGACTTCAAACTTGCAGATACTTTTATAGTCTAAATGTCTGACTCGATTTCGATGATTCAGCAGAACTGCTAAACTGCACACCAGAGGTAAAAAAAAATATTATGTTTGAAAAGTCAATATTTCGGAAATTACTTACCGAAAGTTGCTCAAATTGTTTGTGGATGTAGAGGATATTGATGAAATGATTTCCAACATGTAGTCCAGAAGACTCTTCCATGAAAAGAAAAGGCTTTTTATTCTTATCGGATTTTGGCCAAAAGTATATGTATAAAGTTTAGTTCAATATATTCTTTTTCCAGTATGTCTTGCCAATATGTATTGATTAGAGGCGGAAAAGTGGAGCCTTTCAAGTGTGCATTCTTTATTTTGTTGAGATTTTATGTTTTGTTACAGGAAGAGTTCAAGAATTGCCAAAAATTACGTGTTTTCAAGTTAAATCTACTGATGATACATTTTTTGTTGATCCTTCTCCAAAATGTACAATATTCCCGATAGGAGATTAGTTTTTAAACACATCTTTCATTATTAAGGAAGTGAAAAGTTTTTTCGTAACGACAAGATAAATGTAACACTGATCAAAAATAAAAGTTTCTCCTCAGAATTTAACTTTCCTATTTTCAGTCGACTTCAAAGTTTTTTTGTGCTAGGTTGTGTATAAATCCTGAATATTTCCGTGTTCGAATTGAAATACCGATACCATCCTAATGGAAATTTTAATTTTTCATTGCAGAATTGGAAGCTTAACATCATTCAATGTAGAAAAAGATAAAAGAGAAAAAAATCTATACTCAAATAAACTCGACAAGGTTTTGTGATCAACAAAACCTTGTGAATTAAGTGATTGATTATTACTGCTTTTTCTTGCTAAATAAATTTTAAATGTGAATGATATAACAAAAAATATTGTTCAGAAAGGCTTCACCCATGGTTACTAGACTTGATCGATCGCGCACGGGAAAAGCTCACTTTTAGGACTGATAATGAAATATACTTTTAATGAGATGAATGGAGTTTGCGGTTGGCTCTAGGTGAAATGGTTAGGAGATCGGTTGTGGTCTGTGTGGGTCTTGTTACTGTTTCCTTACGCCACTTCAGAAACAGCGTTGATTGTTTACCCAAAAGCGAATAATTGCACGGATATCGGTATAGAAAAATCAGAATTGAAACTTCTAATGAGATTTTTTCGATGATTAACATTTTTGCAAATTTAGAATTGTTTTTCTGAAAAAACGGAGAATCACATGAAAAAAAAATACACGGTTAAGTTTCAATTCGATTCCTTGACATTCCTGTCGACTCAAAAGTTTTTTCACATTATGATATATTTCAGGTTTCGGATGAGATCAGTTGGAGGGTGATGGTACTGTTAATCATATGAGCCTTTTTCAAGAAGTCACTGACAGATTTGAAATTGTTAGAGTAAATTTGAAGTTTAAATCGACAGATGAATAAGCAAGCGGTCAAAAGCTCCTAAAGTCACATCAGTGCTTACTAGAATTTTTCTCCAGAATTCCTGAATACGAGCTAAGTGTAATTCGTTGTTATTTACAAGAGAGCTGGTTCACAATATTTCAAATTAGAAATTACGTTTCATTTTAGATGTTTCAGTTAAAATTTAGGTGTCTTTTATTTGAGATGGTCCGAAAATGAATAACCAGCAGTTCTTCTTATTGATTTTCCGCAGAAATCTGATGAAATAATCGAAAACTAGTGAGAATGTTCGATGCGTAACCCCGCACATTAAATCTCAGACTTGGCCGTTGTTGTCGAAAGGAGTCTACTCTGTATGAGATGTCCGGTGCGTGGTTTCGATGCACTTCGAATCGCAGACTAGGCGATATCGATATCGCCAGAAGATTATGGTTTCTGGAAGATTTCCGAAACCGCTGTTAAGTAATTACAATTTGGGATTTAATTTTTTCGCGGTTTCCAACGTCACAGAACTTGTAAAGTTTTCGTTCAAACGTTGTTAAATTTCGAATTCTGGCGGAAAAATATTCTCGAAAAAAGGTGAATTCAAGTAAGTCACATCTGTTGGCGAATCTTCTTTGCGTGTTGACATAACAGTAGTTGTTAAGGGGTTTATATTCTTTTTAACCTCTTTTCGTCACCTGTTTCACCTGTACAAGCATAAATACTCTGTCCTGCTTGTTGAGTTTTCAGTTGTCTGAAGAAGGAATATTTATTTCTCGAAACTTGAGTTACAAAAAATGTGTAAAATATCAATTTATTGGTAGTAAAACAGTAATTTCTAATAACTTGTTTTGATGTATTTTATATCCAAATACGAAATTTCAATTCGAAGGAGCTGACGTGCCCTCACCCATCAAGGTTCTGGTAGCGTTCGATTTTCTTTACTGACGTTGCTCTACTCACATAATATTTATTTTTTTATTTCATAATTATACGATTCTCACGAAATTCATCTGTACCCTATCGCACGCCCCCCAGGCATAAGATCTTGACGTGATGGGGGCGCTCTCCTGACTAGGACCCTAAATTCGCCCCGGCGAATTGGAGGGTTAAGTCTTGGTGTCTAACGTAATGCCACTTCGCGCCAGTCACTGGACCTGTATGGTGGAAGATCTCCGAATGGGGCCCTAGTTTTACTCAGGTGAAATGGAGGGCTGAGCCGGTTGATTAACTCAGTGACAAGGGAGTCTGTCGCAGCACAGGGCTTCTCCCTTAAAACTGGCGTACTCTACCCTATCGCAGTATAAATCTCCGGATTCTGTGTAATGGCCGAGTGCGTTATGTAGCATACTGCGTTACCTCGGGGGGGTGGACTTGCCCTCAGGTGTTACTTGTACCACCTGGCCACCCCACTTGGTGTTGGACTCGAGGGGGCAGTGGTTGAAAGTCCGCATGCTGGACTAGGGGGGTATTTCATTTATCTGTTCGCAGACCCCCATTTTCGGGATATTCTCATGAAACGACTCGGGGTTTAACGGGACTTGACGGTTCGACCGGCCTGTCCTGGCCCCTGGATCTGTGCGTAACTATTTAGGGTTTGTGGATCTCGACGAAATGGATCCGCCATTAGTGCTTGACGCCAGGATCAATCAAATGACTTCACATGGGTTCGGTGGGTCAGGACGTATAGTCCGCTAGACGGTGCCCGTACCAGGATCAATTGTAGTCATCAATCTTGAGTTTATCTTAGTTCTTGGGACTGCGTTCGGGTGGATGGATAAGAATTCCCTCCGGCGGGTGAGTTGCGTCTCAAACAACTCGGGTACTGACCTGCAGAGCCAGTAGAGGTTGGATAGTGCTTTCGCTGCTACCAGTCAGACGGTTCTGGCTTTCGAGTCGGGGCCCAAACTGGAAGCTGGTGGGTTCATCTCTTCGGAGGGGTTCTCGCCACGCGCGATGATATGGCGTAATCCTTATCACACTTTCTACCTCTGGGTGGACTGTGGAGACTGCTTGGTAGTCACTTGGAAAAGAGGCCATGCCTCAAATAGCCAATAACTATTCTGGTAGAATTCACCTGTACCCTATCGCAGTATATATCTCCGGATTCTGTGTAATGGCCGAGTGCGTTATGTAGCATACTGCGTTACCTCAGGGGGGTGGTCTTGCCCTCAGGTGTTACTTGTACCACCTGGCCACCCCAATTGGTGTTGGACTCGAGGGGGCAGTGGTTGAAAGTCCGCATGCTGGACTAGGGGGGTATTTCATTTATCTGTTCGCAGACCCCCATCTTCGGGATATTCTCATGAAACGACTCGGGGTTTAACGGGACTTGACGGTTCGACCGGCCTGTCCTGGCCCCTGGATCTGTGCGTAACAATTTAGGGTTTGTGGATCTCGACGAAATGGCTCCGCCATTAGTGCTTGACGCCAGGATCAATCAAATGACTTCACATGGGTTCGGTGGGTCAGGACGTATAGTCCGCTAGACGGTGCTCGTACCAGGATCAATTGTAGTCGTCAATCTTGAGTTTATCTTAGTTTATGGGACTGCGTTCGGGTGGATGGATAAAAATTCCCTCCGGCGGGTGAGTTGCGTCTCAAACCAACTCGGGTACTGACCTGCTGAGCCAGTAGAGGTTGGATAGTGCTTCGCTGCTACCAGTCAGACGGTTCTGGCTTTCGAGTCGGGGCCCAAACTGGAAGCTGGTGGGTTCATCTCTTCGGAGGGGTTCTCGCCGAGCGCGATGATATGGCGTAATCCTTATCACACTTTCTACCTCTAGGGGTGGACTGTGGAGACTGCTTGGTAGTCACTTGGAAAAGAGGCCTTCCTCAAATAGCCAATAACTATTCTGGTAGAATTCACCTGTACCCTATATCACATCGACCGGATCATTAGTTTTGGAAATACGGGAAAAATAAAGTTTCAAATGTCAACAACTCCTAATCTATTCGACGGGTGTTGCCAACGAACTCAGCCGAGATACATATTTATGCTTTGAAATTTCAAAAATCTGGGTTTTTTCATTCTTAAGTTGCTGTCTTTACATTCGGCAGGACATAATCACTTAACCACTAATTTTTCATGGGTACGTCCAATCTAGCCGTTTGAGACTCTCTTCAGCTGAACATCTCAAAATTCCAGATATTTGAACACAACATTGTTCCCTGAAACATGCGCGCAAAAACATTTTGAATAAGTCATTTTAGTTGAGTAAATGTAAAATTTTATGCAGAATTCCATTTGGATTATAACATGAAAAAAATTTTGAAAAAGCCGTCATTCTTTAACTTCTTGTCAAACTTTAATTTGAGTGGATCTCTGTTCTTTGAGATATTGGAAAAATTACACCAGCCGTTTACCCGCCGTTTACGAATTTCTTCATGGATGAACAAGCGCGTGGAAGCTAGTGATCTCAAGTCAGTGCTTTTTAAAAAAAAATTATGTTCAGCACTAATTTATTTTGACGCCGAATAAGAAAGGACATTCGATGTCATATGTGAAAATATTATTGATTGCACAAAGGTTGGATGATTCGTTCAGATTGTATTAGGAGAGAATCTAACTGAAATATATAATAATGACTATTGACAAAATGACGTTTTTTTTCTGATAACCACTGAATTTTTCCAGGAATTAAAAAAATTCAAATTCAAATCGAAGCATCCATATTCTTGTAGATTTTTATTTTTTTTTTGATTGACAATATTTTCCTTCGTGTTAATTCAATGAAACAGTCGTTGGAAAATGGCAGTGCTTGAAGGCATTTTTATCGAATGTATATAGATAACTAAGTGAATAAATATTATTATTACTAGGAATTAGCTCAGAGATTTCAAATTTTCACGTAGATTTCAAGTCCAAATGGGCAATGCAAAATCTGCAAATATTTTTGGAAATTATTCAAACAGTTAATAGCAGATATTGAGCGAGCTGAAAATACTTTTTTGATTTAGTGACAGATTATATTATGGGAAGTCAGAAAAAATGATATGATCATTTATCTCCTCTGATTAACTATTAGGAGTACAAATAAGTTTCCGCCGTTTTATTGTAGATGGCGCGGCACGGAGTTTCGGTTAGCTTTCGCAGATGATAACCGGCTTAAAAAATACTTTGGACATTCAAGAACAACATAACCTATTATATCATTGATTTTATATTGGTAAAATATAATTTTTATAAGTTGAAAATGTCAAAATTTGAGCCAAGTAAGCGTCATTTGCGGGAAATATTAGTTTACTTCTTTAATTTAAAGAAATCTGCTGCTGAGGCACATCAATTGCTCGTAGAAGCATATGGTGGGGGTGCTTTGAGTGAGAGAACGTGTCGAGTGTGGTTTCAAAAGTTCAAAAACGGTGATTTCGACGTAGAAGACAAAGATCGTAGTGGAAGGCCAAAAATTTACGAGGATGCAGAATTGGAGGAAGATTCATCTCAAACACAAAAAGAACTTGCTCTTACATTAGAAGTCACTATATTACCGTTCTTCTATAATAAATATTTAATTTGTGTTAAAAAACGGCGGAAACTTATTTGTACTCCTAATATTACTTTTCATCATTATCACATTGTATGGAAACGAAATAAATTAAATCAGATAACAGGAGGGAAATATTACAATGGAAACTTACTGCTCTTGTTCATCCCATTGAATTTATTTTTACTTATTCATTTTTTTTTGACTAATCTACCAATATTATTTATTATTCGAGGAAATCAGAAAATTTCTTTCCTGACCCTGGATTCGAACTTTCAACGTTACGGTATGAGTCCATTAGGCCAGGCGCTGGCAAGAATATTACGGATAAAAGATTGGAATTGCTTTTAATTTTTTTCGGCATTAACGGATTTTTCCGTAATATAATTAATTTATTTTTGAGATTTTCGTGATTTGTTTGACATAATCAAATGTTGATTTATTAACACTCAATCTGCACATTTTTATATCAAAACTAACGGAAAGGCAGCTCGAAATCTCATTCCAATCCTAAGGGTTGCATTCGAATATCTTGGCGATCCTTCGTTAGTTGACTAACGAGAAAATTTTTGAATTTTTCCTAACCTACATCGTCTGATTTGATGATGAATGACAATTCGGCATCTCATTTAGATCCTGAATATCATGTCGAACCGATGATTTTTTATAATTTTCAATATACATGAATTCATTTACTCAAATCCATTATCAACATCGCTCATAGAATTGGGATACACAAAAAAACTATGTGCAAGGATTGGCTATGAGGTCATGGTGACGCATGAAAATTGGAACGAAAAGAGGATTTCTTTGTAGAAATGAATGTTTGTTCAAACTTGAAATATAGCTTTCAAATTTTCGAATCAAATTCTAGAGTCGTGGCGAATAATAGTCATTACCAAGTTGGTAGTATTCGAGAGAAACTTTTTTCTTCAGAAGAAGATATTAGGAGTCTGCGGAATGAAGAAAAATCTTAATATTGAATTGTTAAATAAATAAAGTAACTTTGGTGAAAAATACTCCTAAACTTCGAAGGTGAGCCGTAATATAGCATTCAAAGAATCTGTTTATTCAATCAAATTCAATCGCCGAGCATTAACGAATAAAACTTTCGATAACAGCGATAATTATCTTCCACTTGACTTAAATTCATCCGAATCACGTTAAACCGCCATTTTACAGAAACAAATGATGTATTTTATAAAATCGATACAAAACGCCTGTATTTATTCAAACGATGAATGAGAAAAAAAAGCTTCATGAATTTAACGCAATCAAATATATTTCTAATTCGAATACCGCTCTAATCCCAAAAGTTTACGTATCAGCCGAGTGGTTTATTCCTAAAGTTTCAATTACTGAGCTGCAAAAACGCATAAACCTTTCAACGAAATCAACGAAAATGTATAATCAGTTACACAAAATCGATATGAACTGATATGAAATATTAGGGGAAAACCTTGATTTGAATATATTTTTTTTAATTTCCAGATTATGTGAACCCGACGAAATTTTTCACAAACGTATGCGTTATAAATTTTACTATTTTATACCACATTCCAATTCGAAAAGATCTGCAGTTTCGAAAATATTGTAAAAAATAAGAAAAAATTTCGAATATCAATAACTTCGAAATCAAGAGAACTAAACTGCTTACGTATCGATCGAACGGAAAAAGCCATCTTCACCTTCTACTCTTATTAATTCCAAGAACGAATGCAAGATAATTGCAAAGTAAACAAATCCACGTTGTCAAATGTAGTGGATGCCAAGTGAACCGTTGTTTCGATAGCCCCATGATATACAAAGTATACACGAAATCGACCCGAGCGCCACCATGATAAAACTCGGTGAACCTAAAGTATCCACGGCAGTCTAGATAGGTCCAAAAAGGGTCAATTTGGCATCATGCTGAAAATTAGCGCAAACGATAAAGGATGTTCCCTTATAATATAATATATATATATATATATATATATATATATATATATATATAAACATCTGCCGAACTAGCTGGTATCCGTACAAAAAGGGTATCGGCCTGCATCCTCGTGTATACTTCGTGTATATTCGGAGTTTTTTTTCCGTACAAGATGACTTCCGGTATAGATAGCGGTCGAGTTGGCATCCGTATACTTTTTTACCTATAATGGTACAAGTTGGCTGCCGTATACTTTAGTACCAGCCAAGGTGGCACACTGAGATGTTGCCATACTGCTGTATTTGTCTGATGTAATGAATGGTAATACTCAAGCGGTAAATATTACACAGAACGATTGCTGGCATGAAGGGGATTTTTTCAGGGTTCGGTGTTATTCTGTTGCTTCGGATAACTCATACGGTACGCGAGTTTTGATGGTTCATTATTGTGAATTATTGAATTGATTGATTAGTTGAATTTCTCGTGAATATTATTGAAGAATCGATATTTTTTTAGAATTTCATCATAAGGTTTAATCTAATCTATTTCCTTATATGTTTTTCCATATTCTCATATTCAAAACTCTCTCTGTTTGAATAGATTTCAATATTTTTTCCTCTCTGATTCTATGAACATAACGCGTTGTCAATTCGTCCAAATACCTGTAATTTTATAATTTTGAGCCAAGAGTGGCCTCAAACGACTGAGTTGGACCTATTCAGCAGAACTGCGGAATCATCTTACCAGAGGTAAAAAAAAATATTTTTTTTGAAAAGTCAATATTTCGGAAATTACTTACCGGAAGTTGCTCAAATTATTTGTGGATGTAGCGGATATTGATGAAATTATTTGCAACATGTAGTCCAGAAGACTCTTTCATGAAGAGAAAATGGCTTTTTTTCTCATCGGATTTTGGCAAAAAGTATATGTATAAAGTTTTGTTCAATATATTCTTTTTCCAGTAAGTCTTGCCAATATGTATTGATTAGGGGCGGAAAAGTGGAGCCTTTCAAATGTGCATTCTTTATTTTGTTGAGATTTTATGTTTCATTACAAGAAGAGTTCAAGAATTGCCAAAAATTAAATGTTTTCAAGTTAAATCTATTGATGATACATTTTTTGTTGGTCCTTCTCAAAAATGAACAATATTCCCAATAGGAGATTAGTTTTTAAACACATCTTTCATTATAAAGGAAGTGAAAAGTTTCTGCATAACGACAAGATGAATGTAAAACTGATCAAAAATGAAAGTTTTTCTTCAGAATTTAACTTCCTTATTTTCAGTCGACTTCAAAGGTTTTTTGTGCTAAGTTGTGTATAAATCCTGTATATTTCCGTGTTCGAATTGAAATACCGATACCATCCTAATGAAAACTTTAATTTTTCATTGCAGAATTGGAAGCTTAACATCATTCAATGTAGAAAAAGATAAAAGAGAAAAAAGTCAAAGAATATATCAAATTATATTGATATTTTGTTCACAATCCTATTCCGCAATTTTGTTGCGTTGTGTTTAATCGCTTCACATTTGAAAACTATTCCATTTCGAATTCCAATAAGACGGATGTTTCGAAATAACTTTGGATCGCCCGAACAAACATTTTTATTGCAGGAATCAAAAAAATGTATAATACCGATCTACAATAATATGAATATTTTTGAGTAATTGGAAAGAACTCATTTTTATTTTGTGAATCCATTATGAAATGAAGATTGTCCTAGTAGCGATTAAGTATCATTCCATACGTGTTAAATATTACGTAGTTTAGCAGGCACCTTCCAAGGCGCCGAATGTCTATATATCGCGAGTCTCCGATAGACGGTCTCCAACGATTAGAAGATTATAAACACAAGACGAAGATGAATAATCCTTGGTCAAATAGAAATTTGTTGTGTTAGTGCACGATCAATAAAAAACTCGAACGGAATAAATTGAATAGTGGAAATTTTAAGGGTACGTTTTAACGGAAAAGGTTTGTAGGTATATGTAGATACAAATATAAAAGGGAAATACCGATCTGATGAAACTGAGATTATGAAATTCACTTCCACGTTATCAAATGAACGAGTCGTTTATTATAGCAGAATTTCGGGATTATCATGAAAGTACCTATACAACAGTATGCTGTTGTATCTTACTATTTCATAGGTTAAATTTTTTGCGTAATGAGGAACCTGTGCGTAGAATATAAAGAAAAATATCATTAATTACGCGATAAAAACGTTCTACAAAAATTTCGAGTATAGGACTTAAAATTTATGTTTTCTTGGAGAAACACTAATACCTCATACTGAAAAATTGGTCATTTTCCTGAAATGTCATATTTCATTTAGTAAACTTTAACCATAGGCATCCAATCGTTATAAATTAAAAAAAAAATTTTATGTAACTTCTATTAGAATTCAACGATAAGTTAATGTCATTTCTATGCTAATGGCTATAAAATCGACCACCTGTAATATGGAAAACACAGAATTCTTATTATTTTTTTCATTATATCTCATCGAAAGTATCTAATTTCGTTCTTGTGTTCCGTTTTTTTCAATTGCCTCAAAAATAATTTCATTGAGCATGACTACGAGAAATATGTGACCCAAAAGCAATATTAAAATTAGAACGAAGTGGTTTTGTGATTAACAAAACCTTGTGAATTAAGTGATTGATTATTACTGATTTTCCTTGTTAAATAAATTTCAAATATGAATGATATAACGAAAAATATTGTTCAGAAAGGCTCCACCCATGGTTACTAGACTTGATCGATGGCGCACGGAAAAAGCTCACTTTTAGGACTGATAATGAAATAAACTATAAATGAGATGAATGGAGTTGTGGTGAAATGGTTAGGAGATCGGTTGTTGTCTGTGTGGATCTTATTACTGTTTCCTTACGCCACTTCAGAAACAGCGTTGATTGTTTACCCAAAAGCGAATAATTGGACGGATATCGGTATAGAAAAATCAGAATTGAAACTTCTAATTAGATTTAGAAATTAGAAGAATTAGAATTAGAATTTAGAATTATATTTCTGAAAAAACGGAGAATCACATGAAAAAAATACACGGTTAAGTTTCAATTCGATTCCTTGACATTCCTGTCGACTCAAGGTTTTTTCACATTAGGATATATTTCAGGTTTCGGATGAGATCAATTGGAGGGAGATGGCACTGTTAATCATATGGTCCGTTTTCAGGAAATTACTGACAGATTTGAAATTATTAGAGTAGATTTGAAGTGTAAATCGACAGATGAATAAGAAAGCGGTCAAAAGCTCCCAAAGTCACATCAGTGCTTACTAGAATTTTTCTTCAGAATTACTGAATACGAGCTAAGTGTAATTCGTTGTTATTTACAAGAGAGCTGGTTCACAATATTTCAAATTATTTCATTTTAGATTTTTCAGTTGAAATTTAGGTGTCTTTTATTTGAGAGGGTCCGAAAATGAATAACCAGCAGTTTTTCTTATTGATTTTCCGCAGAAATCTAATGAAGTAATCGAAAACTAGTGAGAATATTTGATGCGTAACCCCGCACATCAAATCTTAGACTTGGCCGTTATTGTCGAAAGGAGTCTACTCTGTATGAGATGTCCGGTGCGTGGTTTCGATGCACTTCGAATCGCAGACTAGGCGATATCGATATCGCCAGAAGATTATGATTTCTGGAAGATTTCCGAAACCGCTGTTAAGTAATTACAATTAGAAATTTAATTTTTTCGCGGTTTCCAACGTCACAGAACGTCTTATTTTTTCGTTCAAACGTTGTTAAATTTCGAATTCTGACGAAAAAATAATCTCGAAAAAAGGTGAATTCAAATAAGTCACATCTGTTGACGAATCTTCTTTTCGTGTTGACATTACAATAGTTGTTAAGGGTTTGTTTTCTTTTTAACCTCTTCTCATCACCTGTTTCACCTGTACAAGCATAAATACTCTGTCCTGCTTGTTAAGTTTTCAGTTGTCTGAAGAAGGAATATTTATTCCTCGAAACTTGAGTTACAAAAAATTTGTAAAATATCAATTTATTGGTAGTAAAACAGTAATTTCTAATAACTTCTGTTTATGTATTTTATATCCAAATACGAAATTTCAATTCGAAGGCGTTGACGTGCCTTCACACATCAAGGTTCTGGTAGCGTTCGATTTTCACTACTAACGTTGCTCTAACATAATATTTATTTTTTTATTTCATAATTATACGATTCTCACGAAATTCATTTCACATGAAGAAAATTTTGAAAAAGCCGTAATTCTTTAACTTCTTGTCAAACTTCAATTTGATTGGATCTCTGTTTTTTGAGATTTTGGAAAAATTACAAAAGCCGTTTACCCGCCGTTTACGAATTTCTTCATGGATAAACAAGCGCGTGGAAGCTAGTGATCTCACATCAGTGCTTTAAAAAAAAAATAATGCTCAGCACTATTTATTTTGACGACGAATCAGAAAGGACATTCGATGTCATATGTGAAAACATTATTTATTGCACAAAGGTTGGATGATTAGTTCAGATTGTATTAGGAGATAATCTAATTGAAATATGTAATAATGACTATTGAGAAAATGACGATTTTTTCTGATAACCACTGAATTTTTCCAGGAATTAAAAAATTCAAATCGAAGCATCCATATTCTTGTAGATTTTTATTTTTTATATGATTGACAATATTTTTCTTCGTTTTAATTCAATGAAACAGTCGTTGGAAAATGGCAGTGCTTGAAGATATTTTTATCGAATTTATATATAATAGATAACTAAGTGAATAAATATTATTATTATTAGGAATTAGCTCAGAGATTTCAAATTTTCACGTAGATTTCAAGTCTAAATGAACAATGCAAAATCTGCAAATATTTTTGGAAAATATTTCAAACAGTTAATAGCAGATATGGAGCGAGTTGAAAATACTTTTTTGATGTAGTGACAGATGATATTATGAGTAGACAGAAAAAATGAGATGATCATTTATCTCCTCTGGTTAACTATTACTTTTCATCATTATCACATTGTATGGAAACAAAATAAATTAAATCAGATAATAGGAGGGAAATATTACAGTGGAAACTTACTACTCTTGTTCATTCCATTGAATTAATTTTTACTTATTCACTTTTTTTCGACTAATCTACCAATATTATTTATTATTCGAGGAAATATTTTATTGTGTATTTTTATTTTTCCATTTAATTGTGCGAGTTAGGAGATATCGTGTGTTCTATGTTCGTTACTGTTTCCTTTATACCACTTTAGGAACTGCGCCCTTAATTGTTTACCCAATAGCGAATGGTCAGACGGTCCCCCGAAACCAGAAAATTTCTTTCCTGGCCCTGGGTTCGAATTTTCAACGTTACGGTATGAGTCCATTAGGCCAGGCGCTGGCAAGAATGCTACGGAGAAAAGATTGGAATTGCTTTTAATTTTTACGGCATTAACTGATTTTGCCATAATATACTTAATTTATTTTTGAGATTTTCATGATTTGTTTGACATTATCACATGTTGATTTATTAATACTCAATCTGCATATTTTTATATCAAAACTAACGGAAAGAAAGCTCGAACTCTCTTTCCAATCCTAAGGGTTGCATTCGAATACCTTGGGCGATCCTTCGTTAGTTGACTAGCGAGAAAATTTTTGAATTTTTCCTAACCTTTTTCCACATCGTCTGATTTGATGATGAATGATAATTCGGCATCTCATTTAGATCCTGAATATCATGTCGAACCGATGATTTTTTATAATTTTCAATATACATGAATTCATTTACTCAAATTTACTCAAACAAAAGGCTCTTAGAATTGGGATACACAAAAAAACTATGTGCAAGGATTGGCTATGAGATTCATGGTGACGAAAAATTGGAACGAAACGAGAATTTCTGTGTAGAAATGAATGTTTGTTCAATCTTGAAATATAGCTTTCAAATTTTCGAATCAAATTCTATAGTCGTGGCGGATAATAGTTGGTACTATGCGAGAGAAACTTTTTTTTTCAGAAGAAGATATTAGGAGTTTGCGGAATGAAGAAAAGTCTTAATATCGAATTGTTGAATAAATAAAGTAACTTTGTTGAAAAATACTCCTTAACTTTGAAGGGAGCCGTAATATAGCATTGATATAATCTGTTTATTCAATCAAATTCAATCGCCGAGCTGCATGAACGAATAAAACTTTCGATAACAGCGATAAATATCTTCCACTTGACTTAAAGTCATCCGAATCACGTTAAACCGCCATTTTACAGAAAAAAATGATGTATTCTATAAAACCGATACAAAACGCTTGTTTTTATTCAAACGATAAATGAGAAAAAAGCTTCATGAATTTAATGCAATCCAATATATTTCTAATTCGAATACCGCTCCAATCCCAAAAGTTTACGTATCAGCCGAGTGGATTATTCCTAGAGTTCCAATTACTGAGCTGCAAAAACGCATAAACCTTTCAACGAAATCAACGAAAATGTATAATCAGTTACACAAAATCGATATGAACTGATATGAAATATTAGGGGAAAACCTTGATTTGAATATATTTTTTGAATTTTCAGATTATGTGAACCGACGAAATTTTTCACAAACGTATGCGTTATAATTTTACTATTTTATATCACATTCCATTTCGAAAAGATCTGCAGTTTCGAAAATATTGTAAAAAATAAGAAAAAATTTCGAATATCACTAACTTCGGAATCAAGAGAACTAAATTGCTTATTAATGAATCCAGTAAAAATATTTCGACTCCAAACCTACCTTGACAATTCAAAGATAGCAAGATATTACCTAGAACATGCACGCAAAAAAATCAATAATAAAATAATAATCCTTAACATCAATACGAATTAATGTCCAACGTAGCGCTAAATAACAATTCAGCGCTTTACAGTTTCATGCATCATACAGTCACTGCGCTCTTTCAGGAAGCCACAGCTGTTCACAGTCTGCTTACGTATCGATCGAACGGAAAAAAACCATCTTCACCTTCTACTCTTATGAATTCCAAGAACGAATGCAAGATAATTGCAAAGTAAACAAATCCACGTTGTCAAATGTACTGGATGCCAAGTGAACCGTTGTTTCGATAGCCCCATGATATACAAAGTATACACGAAATCGACCCGAGCGCCACCATGATAAAACTCGGTGAACCTAAAGTATCCACGGCAGTCTAGATAGGTCCAAAAAGGGTCAATTCGGCATCCTGCTGAAAATTTGCGCAAACGAAAAGGATGTTCTCTTATATCATTTACCGATGTCACTTCGTGTTGGTAAGTTGGCATCCGTATATTGGATGCCACCTTACCTCGGATGCCATCTATACCGGTAAATTTACATGGGGGGATGCAGCCTTGTACGCTGCATATATATATATATATATATATATATATATATATATGCATATATATATATATATATATATATATATATATATATATATATATTATTTCCTTCAACATATAGGTGGTCTGATGGATTTTCCTTAGATTAATTAAAGTATTCTCTTAAAATTTTCTGCTCAAGTCTCTGTTCAAAGGTCAGGTCATGTGAAATTGCAACAATCTGTCGTTACACTATTCGAAGATTTCTATCTGTTCCAAATACGATATGAACATATTTTATCTCAATTCTGCTGTTATAAATTTCCCCCTGTAAATTTTTTATGGCTTCCAACTGTTTTGTTTTCATGCTCGAGTAAAAGATCGGAATAAATTCACTGTCTGACCCCCTTTAGGTAATGCAATCGCTAGGTGTTGTCATCTTTCAGCTGGGCTGTGATGTATAATAATACTAGTAGACCCGAGAGACGTTGTCCTGTACACACGTCTTTAATTCGAAAATTTCAAACATTCTTTAATAAGCTGTAACAATCTGGACTGTTTTGATGAAAATTATTATTCAGGAGTTAGATTAATATCTAACCTCATTACATGTACACTTATCCAAATTCGACTGATCGGTAGCATGTGAGTATATACACTGTGTGTAAGTATGCATATACTGTATGAGTGAAGTGAAATGTAGAAGATGTGTTAACTTGTTTTAAGTGAAGGTAAAAAATCTTATACTGAAACTATTTTATAGCATTTATTTATTAATTTACAAAAACTTAATTTATCTTAATGCTATTGAATGTACAATATTTTTAGTTAATCCTTGAGGCGTATATACAAACAAATTCGATGGTTTTCCAACTCTGGAACACGCAACATATAATTGACCGTAAGAAAAACACGGATTTTCTAAATCTAAGCCACAAATCGTCATTGTTTGGCCTTGTGACTTATTTATAGTCTTAGCATATGCCAAACGGATGGGAAATTGTAAACGTTTGAATGGTATTAGCAAATCTGAAGGAATCATTGGGATCCGTGGTAGAAGTACAACCTCACCTTGAAATTTTTCACTCAAAAAAGTAGCTTCAAGAATGTTGCCCATGATTTTTTTATAACTAATCGCGTCCCATTACATAATTTCGGAGCATTCAAATTTCGAAGCAAAATTATAGGTGAACCAATCTTCAGTCGCAAATTATGTGGTGGCATTCCAGGCAAATCTAATGAATTTAAAAATTCAACAGGATAGTTAACAACTTCATCAGGATCAACAACGGTGTCGATCGATTTAAATGTAGTTTCATTACCGGCAGTAATTGCTATATTTTGAAATTTATGGCATCAACATCTAAATTTTTCGCAGCTAAAATTGCTTGCTCTCGTAGCCATCCATGATTAGTATAATTATGTCTCAAATCTGGAAAAATACTGTTTATTAACTCATCTGTGGTAGTCACCATGTTGCAAAAATTCTCTGGAAGTCGAATATATTGTGCGTCTTCATACAATTCGATTTTACCATTGCCAATATCAAACAATTGTTCAGAGAATCTTGACGCTAATGGATCATTTTGAAGTTGACAGCGCATATTAATAGTAAGGCATAATTTGCTGACACTTCGCCATAGATAAGATTCTTTTAAACATGCGTTTATTTCGTCTGCATATGTCGCGCGTGGAATGACTGGTAATGTTTGTCTGAAATCACCAGACAGCAACAATAGAGCACCACCGAAAAGCCTAGTATTATCTTTGATATCTTTCAGTGACCTGTAGAGAGCTTCAAGCAAATGCTTGATGGCCATGGTACATTCATCCCAGATTATAATTTTGCATTTTCTCAAAACTTGAGCCATGCCTGAATGCTTCTTTATGTTACACATTGCTTCAGGATTTGTGTGAACATTCAAAGGTAATTTAAGCGCTGAATGCGCCGTTCGCCCACCATCAAGTAACGTTGCTGCGATTCCTGATGAAGCAATAGCCAATGCAATATGATTTTGTGATCAGATGCGCGCAAGTATCAATGAGATGAGGAATGTTTTACCAGTACCACCTGGTGCGTCCAAAAAAAGAATCCACCTTTTTGCGCTGCAATTGACACTTTAATTTGATCATATACATTTCGTTGCTCAGCAGTGAGTAATTGTTCATTATTGGCAACAAAAGTAGCCAAAGAAGTTCTATCGAAGTGTTGTTCCCGTTGATCATCGCTGTTGATGGTATCTACTGCTGGACGGTTCGGCGCTGGCATGCCGAAATGGATGATCGGCATATTCGAAATAAGAATACAAATATCCTCAGTCATTATTAATGACTCATTATATATTTCTGCGAAGATTTCAATATTTTGATTTTGATTAGTAATTCTAATCCGATGTAAAATATCCTCACTCATTGAGTCTTTATATTTGTCCCACAGAGCAGATGCTTCAGACGGAAAACACGTAGTCAATATTATTGAAAATAATTGACGAATTTGTTGTGAAGATGAGCTCAGTGCTGCATCTGCAAGTGTGAGATCCCAATGGTTATCATCCTCCAATAAATGTAACTCCCGACCCGCATCGAAGAAAGTACAAAGTACCATCGACTTTTCGCAAATATCGGAAAGATGTTGGTCCAGGAACGTTAACCAATAACAAACGCAAAAAAAAACATTCGCGTTGCTTAGGATGAACTGTATATAATCGACCCAAAGTATTTGTCATAAATATGTCGGTGAATCCTGGGACTGGAATGCCTCGTTTCCGTGGTTCCCAATGTTTTGATTGTTTATTCCACGTAAAAAATTTAGGAACATCAGTATACATTAATGTCCTTGCGAATTGACCAACAACATCTTGTCGGCAACAAAGGTTGAAAAATTCGGTAAGAGTTATTTTTGGAGCCGTTAAAGCTTGTTGTAGTGTAGTCTGTTCTGTAAAGTAAACACGCTGTCCGTTTTCAAGATGCACAGCCAAATGTATAACAGCAGGATGCCTTTCATGTATAGGAAACGTAAAAATGCGCCAAAAAGATTCGTTACTGCTTATGTATCGACCCATTTGATAACGTGTAATTTCATCATTGTCATTTACATTTGGAACAGTGAATACAGCTTTATCACTGCCCTTGTGAACATACTTACAAATGTATTTTATACATTTCACTGAACTGCATAGTTCAGCGTTCAGCGTTCAACGTTTATGTGCGCTTTAAAGGTTTTGCACAGCAATGGTGAATATGGAACTACCCAGCGATTATCAATATCTAATCTCACACCGTTTGACAAACGCAATTCACATGATTGATCGCCATTGTCTACGTCTCTACGCCGGTAAGATGGAAAACCATCAATATTGGTGATAGTATCAGATTGGCATTGTTTTGGAAAGCGTTTCGTACATTTTCCATTGTCCATACATGGTGACATCATGTTTAGAGTACCACATGGACCATGAATCATATTAGTAGTTACAATGTCAATCAATTCTTGATCAACATTTGGATCTGGAATTTCGAAAGAAATATTTTGAAAAATTTTGTCTCCTTTAAATATTTATTTATTAATTTTAATGACTTTCGTATATCTTTTGGTTTATTTATTCCATTTGACATTGTATATTGAGTTTAGATTATATACGTATATTAAATGTAAGCGGTGCTTGTTTTAGACATCAATTTAATTCTAAAAGTTTTTTGAATAAAAATTTTTTTAAATTAAAATTGTAGAAGATAAACATATATCAATTTGTTTTAATATTCAAATTTTGTTATATTTCTTCTATCAAGTTGAAGGCCTTTCTATTTTATTTTATGTATAATATATAATTATATTTTGGCTTCAATAAATCTCATTATGGAATATCAATGAATTTAAGTAAGCCTTAAAGATAACTCACACTGTTCTTTGATTCTGTTAGAGCATAGATCAATCTTGAATTATAAAGATGATCTATGTCTCGAAACATTATTCATTTACACGTGGTGAGTTGTTTGATGTAGGTTAGTTTTTTGATTTTGATATTTTGAATATATTTCAGGACTGAAGACGGAATTGCATAGAACTATATTTGTTTTTTGAAGATATAGTGCATGCTTTGAGATATTTCTGAATTTACTTATTCGAATATTTAAATATATTAAATATTTCAAATAAATTATATTCTTTGAGAGGTCCTTTAAGTGTGTTCATGTTTTTAAGATGCAAATGGCGTTCTGAAGTCAAGACCAGAAACAAATTTTGCCTCCTTTAAATATTTATTTATTAATTTTAATGACTTTCGTATATCTTTTGGTTTATTTATTCCATTTGACATTGTATATTGAGTTTAGATTATATACGTCTATTAAATGTAAGCGGTGCTTGTTTTAGACATTAATTTAATTCTAAAAGTTTTTTGAATAAAAGTTTTTTTAAATTAAAATTGTAGAAGATAAACATATATCAATTTGTTTTAATATTCAAATTTTGTTATATTTCTTCTATCAAGTAAAAGGCCTTTCTATTTTATTTTATATATAATATATAATTATATTTTGGCTTCAATAAATCTCATTATGGAATGTCAATGAATTTAAGTAAGCCTTAAAGATAACTCACACTGTTCTTTGATTCTGTTAGAGCATAGATCAATCTTGAATTATAAAGATGATCTTTGTCTCGAAACATTATTCATTTACACGTGGTGAGTTGTTTGATGTAGGTTAGTTTTTTGATTTTGATATTTTGAATATATTTCAGGACTGAAGACGGAATTGCTTAGAACTGTATTTTTTTGAAGATATAGTGCATGCTTTAAGAGATTTCTGAATTTACTTATTCGAATATTTAAATATATTAAATATTTCAAATAAATTATATTCTCTGAGAGGTCCTTTAAGTGTGTTCATGTTTTTGAGATTCAAATGGCATTCTGAAGGCAAGACCAGAAACAAATTTTGTCTCCTTTAAATATTTATTTATTCATTTTAATGACTTTCGTATATCTTTTGGTTTATTTATTCCATTTGATATTGTATATTGAGTTTAGATTATATACGTCTATTAAATGTAAGCGGTGCTTGTTTTAGACATTAATTTAATTCTAAAAGTTTTTTGAATAAAATTTTTTTTTAATTAAAATTGTAAAAGATAAACATATATCAATTTGTTTTAATATTCAAATTTTGTTATATTTCTTCTATCAAGTAAAAGGCCTTTCTATTTTATTTTATATATAATAAATAATTATATTTTGGCTTCAATAAATCTCATTATGGAATGTCAATGAATTTAAGTAAGCCTCAAAGATAACTCACACTGTTCTTTGATTCTGTTAGAGCATAGATCAATTTTGAATTATAAAGATGATCTATGTCTCGAAACATTATTCATTTACACGTGGTGAGTTGTTTGATGTAGGTTAGTTTTTTGATTTTGATATTTTGAATATATTTCAGGACTGAAGGCGGAATTGCTTAGAACTATATTTGTTTTTTGAAGATATAGTGCATGCTTTGAGAGATTTCTGAATTTACTTATTCGAATATTTAAATATATTAAATATTTCAAATAAATTATATTCTTTGAGAGGTCCTTTAAGTGTGTTCATGTTTTTAAGATGCAAATGGCGTTCTGAAGGCAAGACCAGAAAAAAATGTTGTCTCCTTTAAATATTTATTCATTAATTTTAATGACTTTCGTATATCTTTTGGTTTATTTATTCCATTTGACATTGTATATTGAGTTTAGATTATATACGTCTATTAAATGTAAGCGGTGCTTGTTTCAGACATTAATTTAATTCTAAAAGTTTTTTGAATAAAAATTTTTTTAAATTAAAATTGTAGCAGATAAACATATATCAATTTGTTTTAATATTCAAATTTTGTTATATTTCTTCTATCAAGTAAAAGGCCTTTCTATTTTATTTTATATATAATATATAATTATATTTTGGCTTCAATAAATCTCATTATGGAATGTCAATGAATTTAAGTAAGCCTTAAAGATAACTCACACTGTTCTTTGATTCTGTTAGAGCATAGATCAATCTTGAATTATAAAGATGATCTTTGTCTCGAAACATTATTCATTTACACGTGGTGAGTTGTTTGATGTAGGTTAGTTTTTTGATTTTGATATTTTGAATATATTTCAGGACTGAAGACGGAATTGCTTAGAACTGTATTTTTTTGAAGATATAGTGCATGCTTCAAGAGATTTCTGAATTTACTTATTCGAATATTTAAATATATTAAATATTTCAAATAAATTATATTCTTTGAGAGGTCCTTTAAGTGTGTTCATGTTTTTAAGATGCAAATGGCGTTCTGAAGGCAAGACCAGAAAAAAATGTTGTCTCCTTTAAATATTTATTCATTAATTTTAATGACTTTCGTATATCTTTTGGTTTATTTATTCCATTTGACATTGTATATTGAGTTTAGATTATATACCTCTATTAAATGTAAGCGGTGCTTGTTTTAGACATTAATTTAATTCTAAAAGTTTTTTGAATAAAAATTTTTTTAAATTAAAATTGTAGAAGATAAACATATATCAATTTGTTTTAATATTCAAATTTTGTTATATTTCTTCTATCAAGTAAAAGGCCTTTCTATTTCATTTCATATATAATATATAATTATATTTTGGCTTCAATAAATCTCATTATGGAATGTCAATTAATTTAAGTAAGCCTTAAAGATAACTCACACTGTTCTTTGATTCTGTTAGAGCATAGATCAATCTTGAAATATAAAGATGATCTATGTCTCGAAACATTATTCATTTACACGTGGTGCGTTGTTTGATGTAGGTTAGTTTTTTGATTTTGATATTATGAATATATTTCAGGACTGAAGACGGAATTGCTTAGAACTGTATTTGTTTTTTGAAGATATAGTGCATGCTTTGAGAGATTTCTGAATTTACTTATTCGAATATTTAAATATATTAAATATTTCAAATGAATTATATTCTTTGAGAGGTCTTTTAAGTGTGTTCATGTTTTTAAGATTCAAATGGCGTTCTGAAGGCAAGACCAGAAACAAATTTTGTCTCCGTTAAATATTTATTTATTAATTTTAATGACTTTCGTATATCTTTTGGTTTATTTATTCCATTTGACATAGTATATTGAGTTTATATTATATACGTCTATTAAATGTAAGCGGTGCTTGTTTTAGACATTAATTTAATTCTAAAAGTTTTTTGAATAAAAATTTTTTTAAATTGAAATTGTAGAAGATAAACATATATCAACTTGTTTCAATATTCAAATTTTGTTATATTTCTTCTATCAAGTAAAAGGCCCTTCTATTTTATTTTATATATAATATATAATTATATTTTGGCTTCAATAAATCTCATTATGGAATGTCAATGAATATAAGTAAGCCTTAAAGATAACTCACACTGTTCTTTGATTCTGTTAGAGCATAGATCAATCTTGAATTATAAAGATGATCTATGTCTCGAAACATTATTCATTTACACGTGGTGAGTTGTTTGATGTAGGTTAGTTTTTTGATTTTGATATTTTGAATATATTTCAGGACTGAAGACGGAATTGCTTGGAACTGTATTTGTTTTTTGAAGATATAGTGCATGCTTTGAGAGATTTCTGAATTTACTTATTCGAATATTTAAATATATTAAATATTTCAAATAAATTATATTCTTTGAGAGGTCCTTTAAGTGTGTTCATGTTTTTAAGATGCAAATGGCGTTCTGAAGGCAAGACCAGAAACAAATTTTGTCTCCTTTAAATATTTATTTATTAATTTTAATGACTTTCGTATATCTTTTGGTTTATTTATTCCATTTGACATTGTATATTGAATTTAGATTATATACGTCTATTAAATGTAAGCGGTGCTTGTTTTAGACATTAATTTAATTCTAAAAGTTTTTTGAATAAAAATTTTTTTAAATTAAAATTGTAGAAGATAAACATATATCAATTTGTTTTAATATTAAAATTTTGTTATATTTCTTCTATCAAGTAAAAGGCCTTTCTATTTTATTTTATATATAATATATAATTATATTTTGGCTTCAATAAATCTCATTATGGAATGTCAATGAATTTAAGTAAGCCTTAAAGATAACTCACACTGTTCTTTGATTCTGTTAGAGCATAGATCAATCTTGAATTATAAAGATGATCTATGTCTCGAAACATTATTCATTTACACGTGGTGAGTTGTTTGATGTAGGTTAGTTTTTTGATTTTGATATTTTGAATATATTTCAGGACTGAAGACGGAATTGCTTGGAACTGTATTTGTTTTTTGAAGATATAGTGCATGCTTTGAGAGATTTCTGAATTTACTTTTTCGAATATTTAAATATATTAAATATTTCAAATGAATTATATTCTTTGAGAGGTCTTTTAAGTGTGTTCATGTTTTTAAGATTCAAATGGCGTTCTGAAGGCAAGACCAGAAACAAATTTTGTCTCCTTTAAATATATATTTATTCATTTTAATGACTTTCGTATATCTTTTGGTTTATTTATTCCATTTGATATTGTTTATTGAGTTTAGATTATATACGTCTATTAAATGTAAGCGGTGCTTGTTTTAGACATTAATTTAATTCTAAAAGTTTTTTGAATAAAAATTTTTTTAAATTAAAATTGTAGAAGATAAACATATATCAATTTGTTTTAATATTCAAATTTTGTTATATTTCTTCTATCAAGTAAAAGGCCTTTCTATTTCATTTCATATATAATATATAATTATATTTTGGCTTCAATAAATCTCATTATGGAATGTCAATGAATTTAAGTAAGCCTTAAAGATAACTCACACTGTTCTTTGATTCTGTTAGAGCATAGATCAATCTTGAATTATAAAGATGATCTATGTCTCGAAACATTATTCATTTACACGTGGTGAGTTGTTTGATGTAGGTTAGTTTTTTGATTTTGATATTATGAATATATTTCAGGACTGAAGACGGAATTGCTTAGAACTGTATTTGTTTTTTGAAGATATAGTGCATGCTTTGAGAGATTTCTGAATTTACTTATTCGAATATTTAAATATATTAAATATTTCAAATAAATTATATTCTTTGAGAGGTCCTTTAAGTGTGTTCATGTTTTTAAGATGCAAATGGCGTTCTGAAGGCAAGACCAGAAACAAATTTTGTCTCCTTTAAATATTTATTTATTAATTTTAATCACTTTCGTATATCTTTTGGTTTATTTATTCCATTTGACATTGTATATTGAGTTTAGATTATATACGTCTATTAAATGTAAGCGGTGCTTGTTTTAGACATTAATTTAATTCTTAAAGTTTTTTGAATAAAATTTTTTTAAATTAAAATTGTAGAAGATAAACATATATCAATTTGTTTTAATATTCAAATTTTGTTATATTTCTTCTATCAAGTAAAAGGCCTTTCTATTTTATTTTATATATAATATATAATTATATTTTGGCTTCAATAAATCTCATTATGGAATGTCAATGAATTTAAGTAAGCCTTAAAGATAACTCACACTGTTCTTTGATTCTGTTAGAGCATAGATCAATCTTGAATTATAAAGATGATCTTTGTCTCGAAACATTATTCATTTACACGTGGTGAGTTGTTTGATGTAGGTTAGTTTTTTGATTTTGATATTTTGAATATATTTCAGGACTGAAGACGGAATTGCTTAGAACTGTATTTTTTTTGAAGATATAGTGCATGCTTTAAGAGATTTCTGAATTTACTTATTCGAATATTTAAATATATTAAATATTTCAAATAAATTATATTCTTTGAGAGGTCCTTTAAGTGTGTTCATGTTTTTAAGATTCAAATGGCGTTCTGAAGGCAAGACCAGAAACAAATTTTGTCTCCTTTAAATATTTATTTATTCATTTTAATGACTTTCGTATATCTTTTGGTTTATTTATTCCATTTGATATTGTATATTGAGTTTAGATTATATACGTCTATTAAATGTAAGCGGTGCTTGTTTTAGACATTAATTTAATTCTAAAAGTTTTTTGAATAAAATTTTTTTTTAATTAAAATTGTAGAAGATAAACATATATCAATTTGTTTTAATATTCAAATTTTGTTATATTTCTTCTATCAAGTAAAAGGCCTTTCTATTTTATTTTATATATAATATATAATTATATTTTGGCTTCAATAAATCTCATTATGGAATGTCAATGAATTTAAGTAAGCCTTAAAGATAACTCACACTGTTCTTTGATTCTGTTAGAGCATAGATCAATTTTGAATTATAAAGATGATCTATGTCTCGAAACATTATTCATTTACACGTGGTGAGTTGTTTGATGTAGGTAAGTTTTTTGATTTTGATATTTTGAATATATTTCAGGACTGAAGACGGAATTGCTTAGAACTATATTTGTTTTTTGAAGATATAGTGCATGCTTTGAGAGATTTCTGAATTTACTTATTCGAATATTTAAATATATTAAATATTTCAAATAAATTATATTCTTTGAGAGGTCCTTTAAGTGTGTTCATGTTTTTAAGATGCAAATGGCGTTCTGAAGGCAAGACCAGAAAAAAATGTTGTCTCCTTTAAATATTTATTTATTAATTTTAATGACTTTCGTATATCTTTTGGTTTATTTATTCCATTTGACATAGTATATTGAGTTTATATTATATACGTCTATTAAATGTAAGCGGTGCTTGTTTTAGACATTAATTTAATTCTAAAAGTTTTTTGAATAAAAATTTTTTTAAATTAAAATTGTAGAAGATAAACATATATCAATTTGTTTTAATATTCAAATTTTGTTATATTTCTTCTATCAAGTAAAAGGCCTTTCTATTTCATTTCATATATAATATATAATTATATTTTGGCTTCAATAAATCTCATTATGGAATGTCAATGAATTTAAGTAAGCCTTAAAGATAACTCACACTGTTCTTTGATTCTGTTAGAGCATAGATCAATCTTGAATTATAAAGATGATCTATGTCTCGAAACATTATTCATTTACACGTGGTGAGTTGTTTGATGTAGGTTAGTTTTTTGATTTTGATATTATGAATATATTTCAGGACTGAAGACGGAATTGCTTAGAACTGTATTTGTTTTTTGAAGATATATTGCATGCTTTGAGAGATTTCTGAATTTACTTATTCGAATATTTAAATATATAAAATATTTCAAATGAATTATATTCTTTGAGAGGTCTTTTAAGTGTGTTCATGTTTTTAAGATTCAAATGGCGTTCTGAAGGCAAGACCAGAAACAAATTTTGTCTCCTTTAAATATTTATTTATTAATTTTAATGACTTTCGTATATCTTTTGGTTTATTTATTCCATTTGACATTGTATATTGAGTTTAGATTATATACGTCTATTAAATGTAAGCGGTGCTTGTTTTAGACATTAATTTAATTCTAAAAGTTTTTTGAATAAAAATTTTTTTAAATTGAAATTGTAGAAGATAAACATATATCAACTTGTTTCAATATTCAAATTTTGTTATATTTCTTCTATCAAGTAAAAGGCCCTTCTATTTTATTTTATATATAATATATAATTATATTTTGGCTTCAATAAATCTCATTATGGAATGTCAATGAATTTAAGTAAGCCTTAAAGATAACTCACACTGTTCTTTGATTCTGTTAGAGCATAGATCAATCTTGAATTATAAAGATGATCTATGTCTCGAAACATTATTCATTTACACGTGGTGAGTTGTTTGATGTAGGTTAGTTTTTTGATTTTGATATTTTGAATATATTTCAGGACTGAAGACGGAATTGCTTGGAACTGTATTTGTTTTTTGAAGATATAGTGCATGCTTTGAGAGATTTCTGAATTTACTTATCCGAATATTTAAATATATTAAATATTTCAAATAAATTATATTCTTGGAGAGGTCCTTTAAGTGTGTTCATGTTTTTAAGATGCAAATGGCGTTCTGAAGGCAAGACCAGAAACAAATTTTGTCTCCTTTAAATATTTATTTATTAATTTTAATGACTTTCGTATATCTTTTGGTTTATTTATTCCATTTGACATTGTATATTGAATTTAGATTATATACGTCTATTAAATGTAAGCGGTGCTTGTTTAAGACATTAATTTAATTCTAAAAGTTTTTTGAATAAAAATTTTTTTAAATTAAAATTGTAGAAGATAAACATATATCAATTTGTTTTAATATTCAAATTTTGTTATATTTCTTCTATCAAGTAAAAGGCCTTTCTATTTTATTTTATATATAATATATAATTATATTTTGGCTTCAATAAATCTCATTATGGAATGTCAATGAATTTAAGTAAGCCTTAAAGATAACTCACACTGTTCTTTGATTCTGTTAGAGCATAGATCAATCTTGAATTATAAAGATGATCTATGTCTCGAAACATTATTCATTTTATGTGGTGAGTTGTTTGATGTAGGTTAGTTTTTTGATTTTGATATTTTGAATATATTTCAGGACTGAAGACGGAATTGCTTGGAACTGTATTTGTTTTTTGAAGATATAGTGCATGCTTTGAGAGATTTCTGAATTTACTTATTCGAATATTTAAATATATTAAATATTTCAAATAAATTATATTCTTTGTGAGGTCCTTTAAGTGTGTTCATGTTTTCAAGATGCAAATGGCGTTCTGAAGGCAAGACCAGAAACAAATTTTGTCTCCTTTAAATATTTATTTATTAATTTTAATGACTTTCGTATATCTTTTGGTTTATTTATTCCAGTTGACATTGTATATTGAATTTAGATTATATACGTCTATTAAATGTAAGCGGTGCTTGTTTTAGACATTAATTTAATTCTAAAAGTTTTTTGAATAAAAACTTTTTTAAATTAAAATTGTAGAAGATAAACATATATCAATTTGTTTTAATATTCAAATTTTGTTATATTTCTTCTATCAAGTAAAAGGCCTTTCTATTTTATTTTATATATAATATATAATTATATTTTGGCTTCAATAAATCTCATTATGGAATGTCAATGAATTTAAGTAAGCCTTAAAGATAACTCACACTGTTCTTTGATTCTGTTAGAGCATAGATCAATCTTGAATTATAAAGATGATCTATGTCTCGAAACATTATTCATTTACACGTGGTGAGTTGTTTGATGTAGGTTAGTTTTTTGATTTTGATATTTTGAATATATTTCAGGACTGAAGACGGAATTGCTTGGAACTGTATTTGTTTTTTGAAGATATAGTGCATGCTTTGAGAGATTTCTGAATTTACTTATTCGAATATTTGAATATATTAAATATTTCAAATAAATTATATTCTTTGAGAGGTCCTTTAAGTGTGTTCATGTTTTTAAGATTCAAATGGCGTTCTGAAGGCAAGACCAGAAACAAATTTTGTCTCCTTTAAATATTTATTTATTAATTTTGATGACTTTCGTATATCTTTTGGTTTATTTATTCCATTTGACATTGTATATTGAGTTTAGATTATATACGTCTATTAAATGTAAGCGGTGCTTGTTTTAGACATTAATTTAATTCTAAAAGTTTTTTGAATAAAAACTTTTTTAAATTAAAATTGTAGAAGATAAACATATATCAACTTGTTTTAATATTCAAATTTTGTTATATTTCTTCTATCAAGTAAAAGGCCTTTCTATTTTATTTCATATATAATATATAATTATATTTTGGCTTCAATAAATCTCATTATGGAATGTCAATGAATTTAAGTAAGCCTTAAAGATAACTCACACTGTTCTTTGATTCTGTTAGAGCATAGATCAATCTTGAATTATAAAGATGATCTATGTCTCGAAACATTATTCATTTACACGTGGTGAGTTGTTTGATGTAGGTTAGTTTTTTGATTTTGATATTTTGAATATATTTCAGGACTGAAGACGGAATTGCTTGGAACTGTATTTGTTTTTTGAAGATATAGTGCATGCTTTGAGAGATTTCTGAATTTACTTATTCGAATATTTGATTATATTAAATATTTCAAATAAATTATATTCTTTGAGAGGTCCTTTAAGTGTGTTCATGTTTTTAAGATTCAAATGGCGTTCTGAAGGCAAGACCAGAAACAAATTTTGTCTCCTTTAAATATTTATTTATTAATTTTGATGACTTTCGTATATCTTTTGGTTTATTTATTACATTTGACATTGTATATTGAGTTTAGATTATATACGTCTATTAAATGTAAGCGGTGCTTGTTTTAGACATTAATTTAATTCTAAAAGTTTTTTGAATAAAAATTTTTTTAAATTAAAATTGTAGAAGATAAACATATATCAATTTGTTTTAATATTCAAATTTTGTTATATTTCTTCTATCAAGTAAAAGGCCTTTCTATTTTATTTTATATATAATATATAATTATATTTTGGCTTCAATAAATCTCATTATGGAATGTCAATGAATTTAAGTAAGCCTTAAAGATAACTCACACTGTTCTTTGATTCTGTTAGAGCATAGATCAATCTTGAATTATAAAGATGATCTATGTCTCGAAACATTATTCATTTTATGTGGTGAGTTGTTTGATGTAGGTTAGTTTTTTGATTTTGATATTTTGAATATATTTCAGGACTGAAGACGGAATTGCTTGGAACTGTATTTGTTTTTTGAAGATATAGTGCATGCTTTGAGAGATTTCTGAATTTACTTATTCGAATATTTAAATATATTAAATATTTCAAATAAATTATATTCTTTGTGAGGTCCTTTAAGTGTGTTCATGTTTTCAAGATGCAAATGGCGTTCTGAAGGCAAGACCAGAAACAAATTTTGTCTCCTTTAAATATTTATTTATTAATTTTAATGACTTTCGTATATCTTTTGGTTTATTTATTCCAGTTGACATTGTATATTGAATTTAGATTATATACGTCTATTAAATGTAAGCGGTGCTTGTTTTAGACATTAATTTAATTCTAAAAGTTTTTTGAATAAAAACTTTTTTAAATTAAAATTGTAGAAGATAAACATATATCAATTTGTTTTAATATTCAAATTTTGTTATATTTCTTCTATCAAGTAAAAGGCCTTTCTATTTTATTTTATATATAATATATAATTATATTTTGGCTTCAATAAATCTCATTATGGAATGTCAATGAATTTAAGTAAGCCTTAAAGATAACTCACACTGTTCTTTGATTCTGTTAGAGCATAGATCAATCTTGAATTATAAAGATGATCTATGTCTCGAAACATTATTCATTTACACGTGGTGAGTTGTTTGATGTAGGTTAGTTTTTTGATTTTGATATTTTGAATATATTTCAGGACTGAAGACGGAATTGCACGGAACTGTATTTGTTTTTTGAAGATATAGTGCATGCTTTGAGAGATTTCTGAATTTACTTATTCGAATATTTGATTATATTAAATATTTCAAATAAATTATATTCTTTGAGAGGTCCTTTAAGTGTGTTCATGTTTTTAAGATTCAAATGGCGTTCTGAAGGCAAGACCAGAAACAAATTTTGTCTCCTTTAAATATTTATTTATTAATTTTGATGACTTTCGTATATCTTTTGGTTTATTTATTACATTTGACATTGTATATTGAGTTTAGATTATATACGTCTATTAAATGTAAGCGGTGCTTGTTTTAGACATTAATTTAATTCTAAAAGTTTTTTGAATAAAAACTTTTTTAAATTAAAATTGTAGAAGATAAACATATATCAACTTGTTTTGATATTCAAATTTTGTTATATTTCTTCTATCAAGTAAAAGGCCTTTCTATTTTATTTCATATATAATATATAATTATATTTTGGCTTCAATAAATCTCATTATGGAATGTCAATGAATTTAAGTAAGCCTTAAAGATAACTCACACTGTTCTTTGATTCTGTTAGAGCATAGATCAATCTTGAATTATAAAGATGATCTATGTCTCGAAACATTATTCATTTACACGTGGTGAGTTGTTTGATGTAGGTTAGTTTTTTGATTTTGATATTTTGAATATATTTCAGGACTGAAGACGGAATTGCTTAGAACTATATTTGTTTTTTGAAGATATAGTGCATGCTTCTGAATTTACTTATTCGAATATTTAAATATATTAAATATTTCAAATAAATTACATTCTTTGAGAGGTCCTTTAAGTGTGTTCATGTTTTTAAGATGCAAATGGCGTTCTGAAGGCAAGACCAGAAACAAATTTTGTCTCCTTTAAATATTTATTTATTAATTTTAATGACTTTCGTATATCTTTTGGTTTATTTATTCCATTTGACATTGTATATTGAATTTAGATTATATACGTCTATTAAATAAAAGCGGTGCTTGTTTTAGACATTAATTTAATTCTAAAAGTTTTTTGAATAAAAATTTTTTTAAATTAAAATTGTAGAAGATAAACATATATCAATTTGTTTTAATATTCAAATTTTGTTATATTTCTTCTATCAAGTAAAAGGCCTTTCTATTTTATTTTATATATAATATATAATTATATTTTGGCTTCAATAAATCTCATTATGGAATGTCAATGAATTTAAGTAAGCCTTAAAGATAACTCACACTGTTCTTTGATTCTGTTAGAGCATAGATCAATCTTGAATTATAAAGATGATCTATGTCTCGAAACATTATTCATTTACACGTGGTGAGTTGTTTGATGTAGGTTAGTTTTTTGATTTTGATATTTTGAATATATTTCAGGACTGAAGAGGGAATTGCTTAGAACTATATTTGTTTTTTGAAGATATAGTGCATGCTTTGAGATATTTCTGAATTTACTTTTTCGAATATTTAAATATATTAAATATTTCAAATAAATTATATTCTTTGAGAGGTCCTTTAAGTGTGTTCATGTTTTTAAGATGCAAATGGCGTTCTGAAGGCAAGACCAGAAACAAATTTTGTCTCCTTTTAATATTTATTTATTAATTTTAATGACTTTCGTATATCTTTTGGTTTATTTATTCCATTTGACATTGTATATTGAGTTTAGATTATATACGTCTATTAAATGTAAGCGGTGCTTGTTTTAGACATTAATTTAATTCTAAAAGTTTTTTGAATAAAATTTTTTTTAAATTCAAATTGTAGAAGATAAACATATATCAATTTGTTTTAATATTCAAATTTTGTTATATTTCTTCTATCAAGTAAAAGGCCTTTCTATTTTATTTTATATATAATATATAATTATATTTTGGCTTCAATAAATCTCATTATGGAATGTCAATGAATTTAAGTAAGCCTTAAAGATAACTCACACTGTTCTTTGATTCTGTTAGAGCATAGATCAATCTTGAATTATAAAGATGATCTATGTCTCGAAACATTATTCATTTACACGTGGTGAGTTGTTTGATGTAGGTTAGTTTTTTGATTTTGATATTTTGAATATATTTCAGGACTGAAGACGGAATTGCTTAGAACTATATTTTTTTTTGAAGATATAGTGCATGCTTTGAGAGATTTCTGAATTTACTTATTCGAATATTTAAATATATTAAATATTTCAAATAAATTATATTCTTTGAGAGGTCCTTTAAGTGTGTTCATGTTTTTAAGATTCAAATGGCGTTCTGAAGGCAAGACCAGAAACAAATTTTGTCTCCTTTAAATATTTATTTATTAATTTTAATGACTTTCGTATATCTTTTGGTTTATTTAATCCATTTGACATCGTATATTGAGTTTAAAATTTATACGTCTATTAAATGTAAGCGGTGCTTGTTTTAGACATTAATTTAATTCTAAAAGTTTTTTGAATAAAAATTTTTTTAAATTAAAATTGTAGAAGATAAACATATATCAATTTGTTTTAATATTCAAATTTTGTTATATTTCTTCTATCAAGTAAAAGGCCTTTCTATTTTATGAAATAATTTTGTCGATTTCTTCTGGGCGTATTTTATCCACCAACCAAATCAAAATATGCGAATGAGGTAAACCTCGTTTTTGCCATTCAAAGTAGTAGTAAAGCCAACAACGTGTTTCACCAAATACCGAGTGATGTGTAATCAAATTTATCAAAGATTTTAATTTTTGTTTAAAAACACGTGCAGTGATATCATGGCGATGCATCGATGTTTGACCTGGCAACAACAAACTTTGAATTTCATCCCAGTTTGGATTACACGTAAATGTGATAAAAAGATCTGGTCGGCCATATGCACGTACGTAAGAATATACTCTTGCATATAACGCGGACTGCCAATGTAGGATGATGGCAGAATATATGCGCTACCGATATTGTTGATGTCATTAGTTGCATCTACGTTACCAATAACGGCGTCACGCAAATGAATGTACTCCTCAGCACGAAGTTTTGTTTGATTAAATTTTATATATCGTAATCTCTCACTTTCGATTTTTACGTACATATCGACAATATACTGAGAAAATAGCTGTCTGCATCGGAGAATAGTATTGTCTTCATTAGCACGAATCATCAATCGATATACATAGAAATTCATAGCACTAACTTTCTTGATCAGTTCTTCACCTGCAAATAAATATATATGAGAGATACAGAAATTATTTGAAAAAAAAAATCTGTAAGATAGTCTATAAGTTGTACCTGTAGTTGCATTCCTTTGTTTAATATTTAAATGGTATCCATCTTCTCCTTCCCAAAATATTAACGGATACTGCAATGCATCGTAAGAACGATGATTGTCTTGAATTATTTGCATCGTATTATCTCTGCGTTGAATGCGAATATCCCGACGTTCACATGGGTTACCAGCTATAACAACTGCAACTTCATTAATAGTTGGAACATTATATGTGCCTGCGTGTTCTCCATAGGGCACTTTGTTTGCTTTAATGATAATGGCGTAGTTGTCGTTTTGCAGTCTGTTAGAAAAAGTCTTGAACAATTGCAACAACTGGTTATGGTTTTGCAAAAACGTTTCCAAAATGTCCACAATTTCTCGTTCCCCCATCTCCTCTATATAGTTGTAAGCGCAGCGTGTGTGTGATTGTTGCTCTTCATTGCCCATAAAATAAATTTGTAAAAATTTTGGATTGGCATCAGGCATTGGGAGCAATGAACCAATTTGGTGGTACACTTGACCTTGAATTTTGAATGTCGTTTCGAAATTACGACCATCTTCATTATGAACAATTTTTGTTGCTCCAAATGATGTCATTTGGAAGCATGAATTGAATTTACGAATTTTTCGCAAAAACAATTTCGATTGAGATGTGGTGCCAGCTGAAAGTGTTTTTAAAGGTTCCGGCGGTGGATTTAGCGATGGCAGTGAAATTTTTCCAGATGCGCAACATAAACTAGCTGATTCACCTTTGTACTTGAAAGCATGACAATGTTGACACTCTTTGTCCATACTACCAATCGAAATTAATGCATGTGACGAAGAGTTGATTTCAGGATCATATTCAAACGCAAGGTGATTGAGTGATGCTCTTGTCAATGCTCGATCATTTTGCATCCGGCGTTGGTTACGTTCTCTATGTGCATCCGTCGCTTGTTGACGTACCTCTCGTTGTCTTACTGCATTAGCACGAAGACGTCGAGTGCTTTGTACTGAATTTTCATTCGCAAGTGTAGATGCAACTTGATCTCTCAGATTTGCATTATCCGCCGAGTGTTCATCATCTGTTCTACTTATTCGACGTTCATGGACCAATTGCGCGTTCGGAGTACGTCTACCAATATTTCTGGCTCTTCCTCGAAAACGTGGCATTTTTCTGCAGAAAAAAAAATACTGTAATATATAATACGCAACGAATCTGAGTTTTTTATTGAGAATGAAATTTTAATTAATTAACAAAAATTATTTATTGTAACAAATTTTAGATAAAAAACGTGTAATTTTATTTTTTGCTTGATAATTTGTAAAATGAATAATTTTTTCCAAAGTAAATAATTTTTAATAGAATTTTTTTTCTAATTTTTTGATAGTTTTCTTTTAAATAATTGTTTTTATTTAAAAAATAAAAAATTTTTATTAAAAACAATTGAAAAATATGTTATGAAGTCAATAAGCTACCGAATAATTTTGAGATTAGGATGGTTGTTAACAAAAACACGTGTAAATTTGAGGAAAAATTTATACGAAATATACTTAAATAATCCACAATGAATATGAGTTATTTATTGAAAATAAAATTTTTAATTATCACCGAAAACCATTTATTGTAACAAATTTTAGATGAAAAACGTGTATTTTTATTTTCTTATGTCTTAGATTTGAAAATGAATGATTTGTTTAAAGTATATAATTTTTAATAGAATTTTTTTCTAATTTTTTGATAATTTTTTTTATTTGAAACATGAATAATAGAAACAATTCAAAAAATTTATGACCTACACAAATAAATTCATAGGTTAGGTTGGTTGTTCTATATCTCACGTGTAAATTTGATAAAAAATATACCTTCTTCGATTCGACCCTAAATTCGCAAAAAGTATCGTTTTTTTGGCACACTTAAAAACTCTTCAAACATCAATTTCTATTCGTAGTTAATATTTTAATTAGCACACGACTTGAACAAACACAATAATTACAACAAAATTTCAGATATTTTTCTCAATTTGGTCGCAGCACTAACTATCGGGGCTAACTGAAATTAATATAGAATAATGCTGCGATGACAGCGCAGTCTATCGAATCGAAAGTAAAACATTTCCAAATTAACAACTACTTATAAATGAAAAATTAGTTAAATAAACATTCATTAAACATCCAGTGAACCAAATTGTGAATTTAAACCATCCTCGAATCCCCTTGAACTCACACAAAAAATTTCATCAAAATCGGTCCAGCCGCCTAGGAGGAGTTCGGTGACATACACACGCACACAAGAAATATATATATAACTAGCTGACCCGGCGAACTTCGTACCGCCTTAGCGTAGCTTTGATGCACTACTTTATTTTGTATAGCTGACCTATCTTATGTATGAGTACCTATTCAATTTGAACTGGAATCTATAATATCCTCCATATAAAAATAAATCCTTATTTCCCTGGTCTCGCCATACCTGAGGACTTCACTAATTTTTATTAAATAAAAAACAACATATATATTTTCATAATAGTGTTTATTCCATAGTATTCAATTGTATCAGTCCTTACTTGGTGAAAATCCATATTAAATAATTTGAAATAAGGTTATTCTGATTTTCACAAATTTTTATTGTTAAACTCACAACAATTGTTTCGCTATCACAGTAGCATCATCAGGCAAGATCACATTTTGAATAACTCAGTTATTCAAAATGTGATCTTGCCTGATGATGCTACTGTGATAGCGAAACAATTGTTGTGAGTTTAACAATAAAAATTTGTGAAAATCAGAATAACCTTATTTCAAATTATTTATTCCATAGGGTTCAATTTCACTCATATTTTTACAAATCGCTATTGAACAACTTTGCATTTTGAAGTAAACACTGAGCTCAACACCACGCGCGCTCTAGAAAGCAACTAATAGCATCTATACCCTTCACTGCTTCTCTCTATTCTAATGCTTTTTGATAAACTATATTTTTAGTTTTATGTTCTGGCGCGTAAATAAATAATGTTGATGGTTTTCCGACACGGGAACAGGCGACATATAATTGGCCATGTGAAAAACATGGATTTTCTAAGTTGATGCCACATACACTTAGCGACTGTCCTTGCGATTTATTTATTGACATTGCAAATGCAAGCCGCACTGGAAACTGTAAACGTTTGAAGCTGAATGGCATGTCGTTCGGTATCATAGGGATGCGTGGGATTACAACATCTTCGCCTTTGTACTTCCCTTTCAAAATTGTGGCTTCGATGACGTTGTTCAATAATTTCTTCACCGCAAGCCGGGTGCCATTACACAGACGTGGCTGGTTTATGTTCCGTAACATAATTATTACTGATCCGATTTTTAATTGCAGATTATGAGGTGGTAAACCGAGCAATTCCAGCGAATTTAAAAATTCTGTTGGATAATTGACAACTTCATCTTCATTAGTAATGGAATCAACTGATTTGTAATTCTTCAATTCGCCGGCTATTTTCTCTTGAATCTGAAAATTCATTTCATTCACATCAACATTTTTTGCTGCCAATATAACACTTTCGCTTAACCAAACGTGATTTACGTAATTTTGAGCAATGTTTGGGAAAAACATCTCCATGAGTTCGGTCTTTGATTCACAAAAGTTACAAAAATTGGTAGGGAATGTAATGTATCCAGATGATGTATCAACAGCAATAATACCATTACCAATATCGAGCAGTTGTTTGGAAAACACTTCTCCAGACTGGTCTTCCTGCAATTCGAACCTCATGTTTATACTCAATTTAAGTGTTTTAATGTATTTCCATAAAATGGACGACTTCAAACATGCATTCAGTTCATCAGCACGCGTTGAGCGTGGAACAACTGGCAATATTTGTCGAAAATCACCTGCCAACAGTATCATTGCACCACCAAACCGTTTTTTGTTATTTCGTAAATCTTGCATCGAGCGATCTAATGTCTCCAAAGATTTTTTGTGTGCCATCGTACATTCATCCCAAATGATCAATCTGGTTTGCTGCAGCACTTTGGCCATCGCAGAATTCCTCGAAAGGTTGCAAGTTGGAGTCTCATTAATTTGAAGGTTCAACGGCAGCTTGAGAGCTGAATGAGCTGTTCGACCGCCTTCCAACAACGTAGCTGCAGTACCTGATGAATCTAGGGCTAATGCAATTCCATTTTGCGATCGAATCGTTGCCAAAATCAATGATAACAAAAAAGTTTTCCCAGTTCCACCGGGAGCATCTAAAAAATAAAATCCGCCAGATCCATCGTTCACTACTTTCATGAGCGTATCGTAGGCATATTTTTGTTGTTGATTTAAAAGGGGAACTGTTCTATCAACCATTTCTCGTAATGTTTCGGAATCGTATTGGGCTTCGCGTCTCAGTTCTTGATCAAATGAGTCGTGCATTGGGCGATTGGGTGCTATCATTCCTATTTGTGTTAATACTTTGTTGGTAAGCATCAAGTACATGTCCTCAATTAAAATTAATGCTTCATTGTGAATTTCTTCGTTCATTTGCAAATCTGCATTCGATGTTCTAAGACGCATCTGATGCAATATATCTTCCGCCATATGATCTTTGTATTTATGCCATAAATCAGTCGGTGTTGATGGGAAGCATGTAGACAAAATTATAGAAAATAATGTTCGTATTTGTTTATCATTTGACGAAATCACAGTATCTTCGAGAGTATGGTCCCAATGAGTGTCATTCTCTAACAATCCCAAATGTTGACAGGCTTCTCTGTATGTGCTACACAATACACCGTTAACAGTTCGCAGATGTTGGAATGATGTTGGACCACGAACACTGACTAACAGTAAACGCAAATAAAAACACTCGTCTTGACTGGGATGGATTGCATAAAGACGGCCTAGTGCATTGGTGGAAAATACTCGTGGGTAACCTGGAACTGGCTGTCCCCGTTTTCGTCGTTCAAATTTTTTTGATGATTGATTCCAGGTATAATATCTTGGCATTTCGGAGTAAAGTAACGTTCTGGCAAAATCATCATTCTGGCACATTTCAAAGAAGCTGGTTAATGTTGTCGATGGTGGCCTGTCAACTCGTTGTAATACGTTTGCATCTGTAAAATATACCTGTTGACCATTTTCCAAATGTACGGCCAAGTGAACAACAGTAGGGTGTCGTTCATGTATAGGAAACGAAAATATACGCCACATGCCTTCGTTACTACTGACATAGTGGCCCATTTGATATTGAGTGACTTCATCATTTGAAATAAATATGTATTTAGGTAATTGTATAGCAAATTGTTTGTACCACCATGTGGCTCGCAAAATACTGCCACAATACTTAAGATCATTTCAAATTAAAACTACTTTAAACCTTGACATTGAAAAGCAGCTTTCCATGGCAGCTATAGGTAGTGGGCTTTACCAAGTATCGGGACACCTTGCTCATGCCATTATGAAATACAACATGTTATAAAATGTTGCTAATTAAGTCATTGGGTTATAGACTATTATTATGTATTTGACTTATTGTTTACAAAATAAACACGTCTACACAACACTGCCTCAGTTTTGCACCAGCTACAAGGTTGTATAACTAAATAAAATTGTTTGCCATTATACTTACTTACCTTGAAAGTAGGTATAAAATTGTCTCGAATAACTTTTGTTGCGCCAAATGACGTCATTTGAAAACAATTATTGTATTGCTGGATATGAGTCAAAAAATGATTAGAATCTGGCCCATTTCCGGAAACCAATGAATGTAGTGGCTCTGGTGGTTGTACCAATGGCGTCAATTTGACTTGGCCGCTGGCGCAACACAATCCAGGGGCTTCATTTTTTAATTTCAATGCATTGCAATGTGGACACACAATATTCATTAGTCCAATAGCAACAATTTTCTCTGAACTGTAATAAATTGCAACATTATAACTGAATGCAGCTCTGTGGGGATTAAACACAACATTTCTATGTTGAGTTTGATTCCGTTTAAGTTCATTTCGCGCTTCGCGTTGTTCATCAGTTTGATTTGCACTTATATTTCTTTGACTTGCCGTATTTCGAGTTCTGCGGCCTAAGTTTGTACGTCTGGTTGGTGGCATTGTTAAAAACGAAAATCCAACTGAAAATATATTTTCTGTATAACCATGTAAAATTGTAATATTGTGTAGTCACCAAAAATCGATATGAAGTGAAGTGAACTTACTGTGATTAACAAACACTTATTAGCAAACAAAAAACTTCTTAGTCATTAAAACAAAATGAACTTTATCAAAAACTTAATGAAATTATTGTTAGCGCGGTTATGGATGTGTTGTCACAAATTACCACAGATTTTTTTGTTTTAAATTGAATGACGTTGAAATTTGTCAGCGCGGTTATCGATGTGGTGTCACACATTACCAGAGATTTTTTGTTTTAAATTGAATGACGTTGACATTCGTTACGCGCGTTTTTTAAAATATGCAAAATTAAATGTATATTTTTCAATCTTTCTAAGAGATTTTCTTCATATTTTTGTTCCGTAAGAACCTTGTACAGAGTATTAGAAAACTACAAAAAAATCAGCCAAATCCGTCAAGCCGTTTTCATGTTATGTCGTGACAACGGAAAACGGGTTTCATTTTTATATATATATATATATATATATATATATATAGATATATCATCATATCATATCAGATATCATATTATATATCATATGATATATCATATCATATATCATATCATCTATCATATCATCTATTATATCATATATCATATCATATATCATATCATATATCATATCATATATCATATCATATATCATATCATATATCATATCATATATCATATTGTTAAGGCGTAAATCTCATGCGCAAAGTGTTTGCGCATGTACATTCTATAATTCCAATATTGTTGTATGAAGCATAATCTTTACACCGTGGTTGCGCCTAATTTCTCTATGAAAGAAGAACAACCATAGAAACCATAGACGAAATTTCGTGTAAATATCAATGTACCAAGTCTAAAACAAGAAAGTAATACCATTCAAGACCAATTCAAGAAGAGAGCTGAAGAGAACCAGATCCCAGGAGCAGCATCCCAAGGCAGCGGTGGCTCCAGCACAGACAGAAGAAGCTCAGTAAGATAAATTTGTATAATTAACATTTATGACACATGTTTTCATACTTCAATATATTTCTTATACTTGTAGTATTCCTTTAATCCCTGAGACCAGGTTTAACATTTAATGCAATCAATTAATTCAATTCAATTGATTCATTCATTCAATACAGTCCACTTATCCATCATCTAGTTCGTTGCTCTATATTATTAGTTATATCTAATAATGAATACAACATCAATTCCAAACACACACCATTTATATTGAGTATATCCTAGAGAATCAAATACTACGTTGATTCTGAAATACGAAGGCTATTTTGATATACTGCCAATATTTCTACCAGCGACAATTTTCAGGCAATTTCGATTACACAGAAATTCCATTTGCAATAAACTCATTGCAAATTTACATTGGTCATTTCGGGCCTGATAGACATTCATGGTCCAATTACCCAGGATAATTCTTCATCCAACTAAATATTGTGTCATAATTTATACATTTTTAACGAAAAACTGACTTCCTTCTCACATCGTGCAATAATCCATACACATCAAATTGAGTTCTTCGAATACTGATATACGTCATCAACCGCAAGCAGACTTCATCATATACCAGGCAGTTCGAGTTACACAAAGAAGCAAGCCTACCAAGAAGCAATTAGTCAGCCGAAGTGCCGAAGTGCAGGTAAAGGTCATACCAAAACTATCCCTTATATTATCCCTTTTTTCTCAGAATAATTCTAGTTACTCGTTATTTTATCATAAGCCGTTTAATCCTTTTAATTTGTAACACTTCTACTCACAATCATTCCAATAGGTCATTCCATTTAAAAACGATTAAAATTTTATTTTAACCAATGATATATGTATCAGAATTCTAGGTTTTCGTTTTTTTAGCCGTTTAATCCTTCTTCTCACAATTATTATAATAGGTCAGTCTATTTAAAAACGATTACAATTCTATTTTGGAAGTTTAGTTGTTCATTATTTTCAAAGTAAAATTCTGTTCTCATTAGTGATTGACGCTTCTCAGAATTAAGCATCACCAGTCTCAATTCGAAATGAATACTGATACCAGAATTAATTTTTTAAACGCTCGACGCGGGCAATGCAAACACGCTCTAACATTATGCGAAGGTTTTCTGAAATGCTTCGACATAGGAAAGGATTCGCTAGTCACCCTAGATCATCGAATGCAGCGCGTAGATGATGCATATACAGCATTTCTGGAATTAGAACCAGAGTTACAGAGTTTAACTCTGGTCGCGGATGAAGAATTCGGTATTGAGTTTGAAGAAAAATATTTCGAGCTCATAGGAATTGCCCAAAAACTGCGAGAATCAACACCGAAAATAGACAAGAAAAGGGTAGAACAAATACATTGCGCTCGAATTGAGGACTTCAAGGTCAGTTACACGTTAGAGGATAACTCAAGATTACGAAATGAAAACATTCCGAAAAACATTTCGAACAATCAGAAATTAAGCCCGAACCCAGAAGTATTCGCGGCTGCAACAATCAAACAAAATTCCATCCACTGCAAAAAGGATCACTCCGTATCAACATGCGTGAAATTCTTATCAATGTCGCCTAGTGAACGTACTAGGTGTATCACAAACGTCTCCGCCTGTTTTAATTGTGTAGGATTAAATCACGGCGTTAAAGACTGTACATCGGGCAGCTGTAGAAAATGCACACAAAAGCATCACACCTTGTTACATCCCGATATTCACAAAGTATTGCCTCCAGGAGCGAGGTATGTAGGAACCCACTTCCGCAACAATTATAACACACACGAAATCAGAAATTCGCGTTCAGCGGCTTTGAAATTGAAAAAGTATCGCGAAATGAACCACATCTTTCACTGTGGTGAAAATGGAAACACCTCCGAGGTTCTTAATCCCTCTCATCACGCTGTAGTGAACACAGACAGGACAACGACCAAAGTAAGCGTCGTATTTGACTGTCCCCCGCAATCAACAATGGGTGTAGCTCTCAATGATACACCTATAATCAGCTCCATCGTCCAGGACGATTCATTTGCTACAAATGTTTCGCCGCCGGTCGATTCAACAGGCGATATAGAAAAATATCGTCAAACATTAGTGAACACGGACAGTATCACGGCCAAAGTAAGCGTCGTATTTGACTGTCCCCCGCACTCAACAACGGGTGTATCTCTCAATGATACACCTATAATCAGCTCCATCGTCCAGGACGATTCATTTGCTACAAATGTTTCGCCGCCGGTCGCTTCAACAGGCGATATATAAAAATATCGTCAAACATTAGTGAACACAGACACTACCACGGCCAAAGTAAGCGTCGTATTTGACTGTCCCCCGCAATCAACAACGGGTGTATCTCTCAATGACGCACCTATAATCAGCTCTATAGTCCAGGACGATTCATTTGCTACAAATGTTTCGTCGCCGGTCGCTTCAACAGGCGATATAGAAAAATATCGTCAAACATTAGTGAACACAGACAGTACCACGGCCAAAGTAAGCGTCGTATTTGACTGTCCTCCGCAATCAACAACGGGTGTATCTCTCAATAATACACCTATAGTCAGCTCTATCGTCCAGGACGATTCATTTGCTACAAATGTTTCGCCGCCGGTCGCTTCAACAGGCGATATAGAAAAATATCGTCAAACATTAGTGAACACAGACAGTACCACGGCCAAAGTAAGCGTCGTATTTGACTGTCCCCCGCAATCAACAACGGGTGTATCTCTCAATGACATACCTATAATCAGCTCCATAGTCCAGGACGAGTCATTTGCTACAAATGTTTCGTTGCCGGTCGATTCAACAGGCGATATAGAAAAATATCGTCAACCATTAGTGCATCCTGAAGATGCTACAGATCAAAAGGTTGTAAGTTCAGCTAACCAACACAAATTGAAACAAGAATATGCCTTGAACACGGTCACACCCGGAACATCAAGTGCGTCATTGTTGGTTACCCGCGCTCCTGATCAGCTCGCCGAACATACCTCGATATCAGAGCGCGATTCCTGCGTCTGCAAACTCACTACTGGTGCAAATTCTTACCAGGATATTATCAAACCCCGCTATCATCTTCTTGGAAACCCAGAAATTGATAGTCAATATTTACGTAAGTGGGTTTCCAACGCTCCAAATGCCATCGAGTCTCATCCTGCTAATCCAAATAGCACACAAATGTCGCTCAATTTCGATGCTTCCGTCAAAACTCTAGGTATTCACTGGAACGCCACCAAGGATTTCTTATATTATTCAGGAATCATTGACCTTCGTGACAAGCGTGTCACCAAACGTTCAATTCTCTCACAACTCTCTAAATTATTCGACCCTTTAGGATTACTGGGACCAGTCATTGCTCATATCAAGCAGCAATTATGGCGGCCTAAAATAACTTGGGAGGAATCCATTCCTCCAGATATATACATATCTTGGACAGCTTTTAAACAACAACTCCCATCGTTGAACAACATCTGTTTCAGCCGCTGTCTAATCGCATGTTCGTCCGTCAATCTTCAACTTCACGGCTTCTCAGACGCCAGCGAAAAGGCTTACGGAGCATGCATCTATCTTCGCGCTGCCGACAATAAGGGAAATATCGACGTAAATTTGATATGCTCCAAATCCATAGTGGCACCATCGAAATCTCAGACGCTACCCAGGTTAGAATTATGCGCTACCCCATTACTCTCTCGTCTGTACGCTAATACACGACGAGCTTTGAATCTCGACCTTCAGGACATTCATCTATGGTCAGACTCGACTATAGTCCTTCATTGGATGAATACACAACCTCACCTTCTTAAAACATTTGTCGCTATTAGAGTCGCCGAAGTTCAGACTCTTACCGACAAGGACCATTGGCATCACGTTCCATCTCCAGATAACCCAGCGGATCTTCTGTCCCGCGGCCTCTTTCCTTCTGAGATATTAAAATCCAACATCTTGAGTAGTGGTCCACAATGGGTAACACTTCCCGAAGCATCTTGGCCCTTACAAAGCTATTTGCTACATGAAATACCCGAAATGAAATCGATGGTTTCCTGGATTTGTGCTCAGACTTTAGTTGTCGATTTTGATTTGCTCAAAAGGTATAGTCCATTTGATAAATGGAAACGTATCGTGACCTACATACGTCGATTCAGGCATAACTGTAAGTGGACAAATGCTCGACTGATTGGCTCCTTGAGCAACTCTGAAGTCGACGCTTCTTTTACAATCATTATTGAAATTGCTCAACATGATGCATTTCCTCAAAAATTAAAGGCGCTACAAAATCACCACCAAGCTTCTCTAAACGGAAAATTCTCCAATTTGAGTTCTTCTATCGATGAAGAAAGAATACTTCGATTTGGCGTAAGATTGAGAAATTCTAAACTTCCACAGCATCAAATTCATCCGATATTATTCACATCCAAGCATCAAATAACCACGAATCTTATTCGTACGGAACATATGCACTGGAATACGCTACATTCCAGACGAAAATATCACTGGCCTGTCAATGGCAGAAACGCAAACAAAGGAATAATTCACCAGCGTGTGCGCATGAAGCAAAGGCTTAAGGAATATCTACCTCTAGTTCTCATGACCAGCACTCGACCCTTTTTGAATGTCGGCGTCAAGTACTGCGTAGCATTCTTTATTAAGAAGAAGCGTTTCAGAAACCGCAAAAAACGCAAGATTTTTGTTGCAATAAATGTTTGCACGGTCACTAGGGCTATTCATCTCGAATTGGTTAGTGACTTTAGTTCTGAGGCTTTCATAGCTAGCCTCAAGGGATTCTTCCCTCCAAGACATATCACTTGTCACTTCATACCGTCAAAATCAACACATGTTGGTGGCCTTTGGAAGGCTACTATCAAATCTTTTAAATACCATTTTGTTCGTACGGTAGGCGACATATTAAACTCATGTCCCATATCCCCTCTTTCATCGGATCCCCATGACCTTATTCCTTCAACTCCCGATCATTTACTGGTTGGTAGACCATTATCTGCTCAGTTGGATCTCCGAGAAGCACCATGTTCTCGACTCTCCGCCTGGCCACATGCCCAACAAATGAAGCAACACTTTTGGACACGATGGCAGAAGGAGTACCTGCACCATTTGATCACCCGAACCAAATGGCAGCTTCCTGAACATTACATAGTAGTTAATAGCCTAGTCTTGATGAAGGAAGATAATCTACCACCTCTCAATTGGTCCATCGACAGGGTCACAGAACTCCATACCGGAGAAGAAGTAATCGTTCGAGTCGCATCCGTGAAGACCTTACATGCTGAATATAAGCGAAGTGTCAAGAAGTTATTTCCCCATCCATCAGTGATGCAACCAGGATTCAGGACCATTGATCAAGCCCATGCGCTAGGCAAGTTTCTGCATACAACTGCTTGAACTTGTAACTTTATTTTACCTCTTGCTTATTATCAATATCTCCCTAGTCGTATAGCATAATTTGTCATATTTGTTTGTATTGAAATTGATATTTCAACGCCGGGGAATATGTTAAGGCGTAAATCTCATGCGCAAAGTGTTTGCGCATGTACATTCTATAATTCCAATATTGTTGTATGAAGCATAATCTTTACACCGTGGTTGCGCCTAATTTCTCTATGAAAGAAGAACAACCATAGAAACCATAGACGAAATTTCGTGTAAATGTCAATGTACCAAGTCTAAAACAAGAAAGTAATACCATTCAAGACCAATTCAAGAAGAGAGCTGAAGAGAACCAGACCCCAGGAGCAGCATCCCAAGGCAGCGGTGGCTCCAGCACAGACAGAAGAAGCTCAGTAAGATAAATTTGTATAATTAACATTTATGACACATGTTTTCATACTTCAATATATTTCTTATACTTGTAGTATTCCTTTAATCCCTGAGACCAGGTTTAACATTTAATGCAATCAATTAATTCAATTCAATTGATTCATTCATTCAATACAGTCCACTTATCCATCATCTAGTTCGTTGCTCTATATTATTAGTTATATCTAATAATAAATACAACATCAATTCCAAACACACACCATTTATATTGAGTATATCCTAGAGAATCAAATACTACGTTGATTCTGAAATACGAAGGCTATTTTGATATACTGCCAATATTTCTACCAGCGACAATTTTCAGGCAATTTCGATTACACAGAAATTCCATTTGCAATAAACTCATTGCAAATTTACACATATCATATATCATATTCTATATCACATATCATATCTTTTATCATATCATATATCATATCATATATCACATAATATATCACATAATATATTATATCATATCATATATCATATCATATATCATATCATATATCTTATCATATATCATATCATATATCTTATCATATATCATGTCATATATCATATCATATATCATATCCTATATCATATCATATATTCAACATTACTATGTTAATATCAAAACGAGTCAGACGTGTTTCTATTGCTTCGATATATTATTGTATTTGAGTGATTAGTGCAATCCAAATATACCTACTACTTAATTATCAAAGGATATCTTGATATATATATATATATATATATATATATATATATATATATATATATAGATATATCATCATATCATATCATATATCATATCCTATATCATATATCATATCTTATATCATATCATATATCATATCATATATCTTATCATATATCATATCATATATCATATACTATATCATATCATATATTCAACATTACTATGTTAATATCAAAACGAGTCAGACGTGTTTCTATTGCTTCGATATATTATTGTATTTGAGTGATTAGTGCAATCCAAATATACCTACTACTTAATTATCAAAGGATATCTTGTGAGTCAATTTAATTGTTTCTATCTACTTTTTGTCTTTCTGGAAACTACAAATTTGATCTGCAATTATGGTGGTCTGCAAATTCTGCACGAAACAAGTATCTAAAAACAATCCAGCTGTCGAGTGTGGCGGTTTTTGCCGTCAATTCTTTCATACGAACTCTGCATGCTGCGATGTTTCTAAACAACAACTGGGCCAGATTATGAATCATCCCGGTGCACGTTGGATATGCGCTGGCTGCCCCGCGTATCGGCCCGTCCCCGTACACCATCGACGAACTCGGGCGCTGTGTGTGCTGACCTCCGATCGTCTCAAGTTGATGACTTCGCGGACGAGATTAAGCGGCCCATACCTGATGATTTGTCGGGATTGATCAGGAAATTGATCGGGGAGATGCAGAAACTTCAGGAATTCGTGAATTTCTGCTCAGATAAGGTAACGGATTTTGAGGGGAGGTTGACCAATCTCGATGACTACTGTAGATCTATCGATAAATTAAAAAAGGAGTATACTGAACTCAAAACTGAGATAAATTCTCTGAATAAAAGAATGAAATATAAGGAATCATATAAAACGTGTGAATAACATTGAGATACAGGGTATACCCGAAAGTCGAAGGGAGGACCTTGTGGGGACCGTCTCTGAAATTGGCAGTTTTTTGAAGCAGTCTGTTAAACCAGACATGATTGGTACTGAGTTCAGAAAGCCATCTCGGTATCCAGAAAAGCTAAAAATTATAATTGTTAGATTTACCACCAAACTGAATCGCGACAGATTTCTAGAAGCAGCTAAAATAGCTTGTAAAAATGATGAAAATCGTTATGGATTCAAAACCAATGCTATACCGAATAAATTCTTCATAAATGAACATTTGTCGTTTGACACCGAAATTCTTTTCAAGAACACACGTGAAGCTGCCAAAGCTAATAATTTTAAGTTTGTTTGGGTACAAAATGGAAATATTTTGTTTAGAAAAACAGAAATTTCAAAGATACTCCAAATAAAGGACAATAACGATCTAGAAAAAAATCTGAAGCGATCGGTATAGGAGGATCGACTTATATTTCAACGACTTAATTTTTTTTAAATTTTATATAATGCGCTTAAGTGTATTCTATCAAAACTGCAGGGAGCTACGCACAAAGCTCCACAGCTTTTATACAAATGTTGCGGCATCTCAGCCGGACATTATCTGCATAACAGAGACATAGCTTAATAGTTCAGTTTATGACTGTGAGTTGATGAATCTCGATGATAACAGTGTGTTGAGACGTGGTCGGGAATCGAGTGCCAGTCATAGATCAACAAGACTATATAGATGGGACACTCACTGTAAAAAGTCTGAATCAAGTTTGTGGCTCTTTTTGTAGCGACTAGTGCATGAAACCAATTCAACTAAAGAAAACTGTATTACCAACTCTCAAGAAATCTGCATTACCTCTGCTTTTAGAATACTGCATTATCGACGCATTATAAAAAATATAAACTATTGAATAAAAAAAGAGATGAAATTAACATATGTATTTAAAATATTTACATTTAATTTTTCTGTATCACAACTGTGATTTCCAAAAACTTGTTTCAATGTTCAAACTCACTATTTGAATAACAGAAATATATGTTTTAACAATAATTATTCATTGGTTATAAAAAATAAAAACGATTAAATAAAAAAGAGATAAAATTAACATATTTACAGTATTCCTAGGTGTTAGACAAAAATTGAACCTTGAGAACATTAATTTATGAGATCTTCTTTAAGATACAAAATGTCTTTCAGCTTGAACCTTAATCGGGTCAATAAATTCCTTCTCTGGATTATTGAATAGAAATTTTCAATCAGTTCTGGTTGCTATTTTATTCACTTGCTTTCACCACCAGAATAAAGAACACTTGAAGAGTCAAGCATAATATTTGATGAAGATTATGTGATGCACACTTCATAATTTGAAAATTTAAATTCTTCAATATGATATTTTCAAAACATTTCGAGATTTTTCTTCTCTCACAAAGTCTTGGAATGAAATGAAAGAGATAATTAAAACACTGATTAAATAAAAATAAGTAAGTATAGTATCCCAGTTTCATCAAATTACCAAATTGATATTTCCTACACTCAATAAAATGTAAATCTTTCAGCAACTCACTATGACCGAGTAAATTAATCCCACAGATTACACAGTTTCTAATAGATAAATCGTTTGATATAATTTTACAAATTGCACCACTCAACCTAAAGAAGTTCTTTTCCTATCAAAATTGGGACTGGCCCATACCATTTCAATATCAGTTACCTCAGGAAAATTACCTAGAGAAAAAATAATATTATTAGATCACCCAGAGCAATTTGTTGGTGTGTTACATAGCATTGATTTATATTTTAGACTAACCAACTAAACATAAAAATAGTCTAGACGACTACATATTAAATGAAAATGAACCAACCTGAAGAAATTATATTCCTTAGTATATTCCATTTTCAAGTACTGTATTGAACTCAATATTGGAAAATACACTAGTTTAGTTTACACACTAAACTGTTTTGAACTTAACTCTTACGAAATTTAATCAAAAAAAAAATGAGATGTAATCGAGGTTGGGCCATAACAAAACGTAAACAAAACCACTCTTTTCGAAATATATGACCATTATTACAACTATGGTTAACGGCTGATGGTAGCGGTACCTAGCGGCGAAATCAAAAAGTATAAGTTGATGGTTAGCGCAAACTATTGACTGGTGCATCAACTAAAAACTTAGTTTTAGGTGGGGGTAGGGAAGTGTCCAATCTATATATTGTTAATCTATGATGCCAGTCAAAAGGTGGAGGGAGGCGGAGTTCTAATCGCTGTGCGGGATGACTTGAGTCCAACACCCTTAACTTGTTACCAGAGTGATGCCGAGGATCTGTGGGTGTCTTTAATTGTGAACAATACTCGTGTGCTCGTGTGTTGTGTCTATTTGCCGCCAGATGACGTGTCAACATGCAATGCATTCTCCTCTAGGTTGCAGAACCTGTCTTTTCAAGATAATGCGTTCACGTTGATATGCGGCGACTTCAACTGTTCAGTACGCATCGGAGAGCGCGGGCTACGGTGGTCCAAAACTCCTCAATAATGAGAATAAGTAATCTACATTGCTCGATACTTTCTCATATCTAAATTTGAAGCAATTCAATAACATTTCTATATAAATGACAAACTTTTAGATCTAATATTATGTTCTGATTTTTGTGTTTCCTTAGTCAATAGGAGTTTATTTCCGATGGTAGACGAGGACTCAAATCACCCAGCAATTGAATTCATTTTAGACATCAAACACGTGAGGAACCTTAATGCCTCTATTCCATTTTAAATTACAAGAAGGCCAACTATGATCAAATAAACAATTATATCTCGGCTGCAGACTGGGATCACCTTTTACAAGGTTTGTCTGTGGATGCAGCTGTAGATTTGCTTTACAATATACTAAAAATTATTATCGATGCCCACGTACCCCAAAAAAGCACAAACAGTTTCCATTTTATTATTCTAAGGAAACAGTACACTTAATTTCAAAGAAAAATAGTTATCATAAAAAGTGGAAAGCGTTTAGAAATCCTAATGATTACAACTTATTTAGGGAACTAAGGGTTCGATCTAAAATTCTTATAAAATGTGATTACAGATCATTTATTAGATCTTTTGGAGAAGGCATGCGATCGAACCCTAAATCATTCTGGAAATTCGTGTCATTGGACAAAAAAACAGCGCATCGTCTGCCGTTGAACTGCGGTTGGTGGGGGTGAAATTTACCGGCTTTTTGCTGCACATTTTAAGACGGTATTTGAACCAGAACGATTCTCAATTAATCATGGTTCACTCAGTGGAATTGGTGTCAGTGTACTCAGCTCTATTCACTTATCTAGGAGCGAGATACTGAAAGGTCTTCATAGCTTGAACTTAAAGAAAAGTAGTGGCCCCAATCGTATACCCGCAATTGTTTTGGTGAGATCTGCGTCGACCCTAGTTGAGCCTCTTTATATCGTATTCAATGGATCTCTGTCAGAGGGCACCTTTCCATCCTTATGGAAGGAAGCTTCAGTTGTACCAATTTTCAAAAACGGTCAAAAGTCGGATATAAAAAATTACAGGCCTATAAGTAAATTATCCTTGATGTCTAAGTTGTTCGAAAAACTTGTGCATAAGTATCTTTTGTCTCTTGTAGCCCAAACTATAATACCAGAACAGCACGGTTTTTTTCGTGTAAGATCTGTGGAGACTAATATATCAGTTTTCACAGAGTATATACATGATGCACTTGACGCGCGGTCGCAGGTGATTGCGGTCTCCTCTGACCTATGTAAGACATTCGATAAGACAAGCCATAATTTACAACTGAATAGACTATCTAAGGTTGGAGTGAAGGGTGATCTACTGCTCTGGTTTGAGTCATATCTCAAGAATCGATCCCAGTTTGTGTCGGTGCATGGTTTCATGTCGGCCAAGTTCGCTTCCACGTCTGGTGTCCCGCAGGGATCTCACTTGGGACCACTTCTATTTTTGATTTATATCAACTAAATCAAAAAGTGATTCAAATTTGCAAAGTTCTTGTTGTTTGCTGATGACCTTAAGGTATACATCCGTGTTGACATGCTGGAAGATTGTCAGTTGCTCCAATCCGACATACGCAGATTTTATGAATTCTGCCGCGGCAATGGCCTGTTCTTGAATACTGTGAAATGTTCGCATGTAACGTTTACCCGCAGGAAAATCCCTATTTACTTTACTTACTATTTAGATAATCTTAGAAATACTGAAATATTTCATATTCTGTTCAAGCGAACGAATTGCTTCTTGAATTCTCCACTGGCTAGAGTCATGAGACACGCTAATAATTGTTCGGACGTTTTGGACATTTTTACAGTGGGTCCGGCGGTGGTGAAGTGTGTTTTGAGGAATGAGTTTTTCGGTAATCTTTGTTCATATTAAATATTATTAAAAAAGGAAAAAACTTTAAATTTATGATAGATTGGGCCGTTGCTTGGTAGAAATCAGTTGTAATTGTCATTATAAAATAAAACACTTGTTTACATTTTCTACTTTATTTTTGGTGTTGACGTACGTTTTGTCTTTGCTTGAAAGACTTCATCAGAATACGAAGTAACAGTTGTTGTACAATTAATTTATAAGATTTTTTTACAGAAGGTGTACATGTGTTTTCAATTGTTCGTCGGGTTGGTTTTCTCAAAGAATATTCCCTTCAGAATCATGTCCACTCGATCCCTTGTAAATATTGAATAGAGGGGTGTAATAAAAATCTATTTGTTCGTTTACTAGGTTATTGCTGTTTTTATGTTTATTTATTTCGTAAATTTCCCATAAGTTCAATTTTAGACCTCTATTTTCAACATGTAGAATTTCTATTTCTTTTGTGAAAGAATGGTTATTTTCAAGAAGGTGTTTAGCATAATGTGAATCTTTTTTATTTTTATCCAAACTTCTCTTATGTTCTGTTAGGCGTGTACCGAAATTTCTACCTGTTCTACCAATATAAATCTTTGGGCAATCTGGGCAAGTGAGTTTGTATACACCTGATAATTGAAGTTTATCCATACTGTTTTTATTGTTTTTGTTGTATTTGCTAATAGAATTGTTTGTCTTGAAAGAGACTTTAATATTTTCTTTTTTGAGTAGGTTTTTTAGTTGAATACTAATGTTTCCGAGATATGTGAGGCTAACGTATTTGTGTTCAGATAGATCAGATGTTACTGGATAAATTTCTTTTATTGTGTTTTTGTGTATACGTTGGTTAATTAAATTATCTATTAGAGATGTATTATATCCATTGTTGTAAGCTATTTGTTTAATTATACATTTTTCTTTTTGGAAATTGACTTGGTTTAGTGGAATGTTCAATAAACGGTATATCATACTATGGAGAGCTGCTAGTTTGTGTTGGAATGGATGAAAAGAATTACGGTGTATGATGGTATCTGTTTGTGATGGTTTATGATAAATTGCGAAGTTATGTTTATTGTTTTCTCTAGTTATCGTGAGGTCAAGAAAGTTGATGGATTCATTATGTTCTATTTCTGAGGTGAAAACTATTTTTGGGTGAAGGTTATTTATAAAATTCTCAAATGTTGATATTTGTCTGTTAGTACCTACGAAACATGCAATTATATCATCCACATACCTATACCAATAAAGGATGTATTTTTTGAACGTATAAAATTCTCAAATGTTGATATTTGTCTGTTAGTACCTACGAAACATGCAAACGTTCAAAAAATACATCCTTTATTGGTATAGGTATGTGGATGATATAATTGCATGTTTCGTAGGTACTAACAGACAAATATCAACATTTGAGAATTTTATAAATAACCTCCACCCAAAAATAGTTTTCACCTCAGAAATAGAACATAATGAATCCATCAACTTTCTTGACCTCACGATAACTAGAGAAAACAATAAACATAACTTCGCAATTTATCATAAACCATCACAAACAGATACCATCATACACCGTAATTCTTTTCATCCATTCCAACACAAACTAGCAGCTCTCCATAGTATGATATACCGTTTATTGAACATTCCACTAAACCAAGTCAATTTCCAAAAAGAAAAATGTATAATTAAACAAATAGCTTACAACAATGGATATAATACATCTCTAATAGATAATTTAATTAACCAACGTATACACAAAAACACAATAAAAGAAATTTATCCAGTAACATCTGATCTATCTGAACACAAATACGTTAGCCTCACATATCTCGGAAACATTAGTATTCAACTAAAAAACCTACTCAAAAAAGAAAATATTAAAGTCTCTTTCAAGACAAACAATTCTATTAGCAAATACATCAAAAACAATAAAAACAGTATGGATAAACTTCAATTATCAGGTGTATACAAACTCACTTGCCCAGATTGCCCAAAGATTTATATTGGTAGAACAGGTAGAAATTTCGGTACACGTCTAACAGAACATAAGAGAAGTTTCGATAAAAATAAAAAAGATTCACATTATGCTAAACACCTTCTTGAAAATAACCATTCTTTCACAAAAGAAATAGAAATTCTACATGTTGAAAATAGAGGTCTAAAATTGAACTTATGGGAAATTTACGAAATAAATAAACATAAAAACAGCAATAACCTAGTAAACGAACAAATAGATTTTTATTACACCCCTCTATTCAATATTTACAAGGGATCGAGTGAACATGATTCTGAAGGGAATATTCTTTGAGAAAACCAACCCGACGAACAATTGAAAACACATGTACACCTTCTGTAAAAAAATCTTATAAATTCATTGTACAACAACTGTTACTTCGTATTCTGATGAAGTCTTTCAAGCAAAGACGAAACGTATGTCAATACCAAAAATAAAGTAGAAAATGTAAACAAATGTTTTATTTTATAATGACGAAAAAACTTTATTTCTGTTCTGACAAACGATCCGAACACAACCGGGTCTTTTCGAAAGAGTTCGTAATTCCTTCATGCGATGATGTATCGGGTGTTTTTTTAGAGTCATAGAACATTCGATAGTGATAACTGTGATTTGACAGAAGGTAGAATGTTGTTTAGACATTTTTGTTCAGTAAGCATTGACAAAATATCATGGAAAGACTCACGCCGCAACAACGTTTACAAATTGTTGAAATTTATTTTCAAAATCAGTGTTCTATTCGCCAAACTTATAGAGCATTTCCTGAAATTTATGGTTTACATAATCGTTCATCAGAGCAGCTTATTCGTCGAACTATCGATAGATTTCGGACAACATTTTCTCTACACGATGCAACAACAACAAGACAAAGAACTGTACGTACAGAAGAAAATATCGCTGTTCTAAGTCATAGTGTTAATGATGATCCAGATTTGTTCATCCACCACATGAAAAATTTTGCGTAAAGATCTTGGTCTACACCCATACAAGATCCAACTGGTTCAAGAACTAAAGCCACTTGACCATAATATGCGTCGTTTGTTTATTGAAATTATATTGTGTGTATTGTCAATAGAATTTAGATTTTAGTTCAGTTGTATTTTTTGTTCGATGTATTTGTGGATAACATTTATGGGTTTCTTCCCGTTGTATCCCAATTGTTCCAATAAATAAATAAACAAAAATGTGTCTTAGTTTACCTTAGAAGAGATATTGAATTCACTCATAGAGTAATAACTTTAGGTGAGAGTTAAACTCTGGAAGTAAATGTTAGTGGCAAAAAAGGCCTAATCTTGACGGCTGTGTATAGATCTCCCCAAACATGTGTGAACATCTTTAATAAAGATCAATTTACTTATTTATAAATAATGCACGAGGTTAAAACACATTTCTTGGTCGGGGATATAAATATTAATTTATTGGCAGATAATGAATTCGTTGAAGAATATAAAAATATTATGTACACATTCGGATTCATGTCGATTATCGATGAATAAACGAGACCAGCTGGAAAAAATCTCTCGGTCACATATTTCTCAAGAAACCAAACCAAATTAACATAATACATATTATCTTTTAACAGATCATTTTCCAGTCATTCTTAATTTGGACATAATTAAAAGTTGGTAAAGATAAAAAGAGAAAAAATCCAAATGATATTACCCTAATATCTGAATATATTCATTACAAAAATTAACTTCAATTATTGATAAATAAATCAAAAAAATATATCTACAAAAAATAACAGATTCAAATCAATTTGAATCCAAACCTGAAATGTATGAAGGAAATATGCGAAAATACCAAGACAGCGACTGAAAAAATTGAATAATATTTAAATAAGGTGTGGGTGGTGTTGTGAAAGAAGTGAACTACTTACATCTTTCAATCACCCAAGAATACACTTTATTATAAACACAATAGATACGAAATAACAAATAATTAACAAGGACATAAAAACATGCAACACTACAACATTAAATAAGTGACAGTAACACTCTAACACAATCTATATCACGACTTAAATAACATGTATAAAGATGTACTACAAGAGCAGCGCTGTGCCGTCTCTAGTTTCTTCCCAGGTTTTAGCTCCTTCCGAGAGTTTGAGTTCGGTTGTTTGTATTAAGTGCTATCATCTATTGGTCCATATTTCGCTGGCGTTTTTTCCCCGGATAGCTCTTTAGATGATTCCTACCCTATGTTGCACATTTAGTGGACGCCATCTTTTGGCGGAATTAGATACCGTTTGGGCTGCCGCCACACACTCCCCTTCCAGTAAAGAAGTTACGAACTGTTTGTATGTATCTCTTCGGGAAGTTAACTTTCCTTCCGGACCTTGTTTTTTTCATTTCTGGGCCCCCTGTTTGTTTGTTCGTGTGCGTTTCTGTAGGATGCTCTTTCTGGTCTTCCTTGTCGTCGTTGATGACGTATGCTGCCTTCAACCTGTCAACCGATACGGTGGACTCCTTTCCGTTCAAGTCGATGGTGAAAGTCTTTTCCTTACGTTTTATCACCCGGAAGGGTCCGTCGTATGGTAGTTGCAGACAATATTTTGGGCCGTCATGCCGGACAAAAAACATAGTTCGAGGATCTCAGCTCTTTGAAGACGAAATGTTTTCGATCTCCATGACGTGTGCCATCACACGACAGCGAGTCAGAACTACTGTTCTTTTTCAGATCTTCGCGCCATGCTACACGGATTCCAAGGAGGACTGTCGGAAGTGTCTCTCTCCATCGGCTGTTTTGGTGGCATTTGATCGCTGCCTTCAGTTGCCGATGACTGCTTTCCACCATTCCGTTGGCGGCTGGATGATATGCGGTTGTTCGGAGGTGTTTGGTACATGTTAACTTGCCAAGTTCGTTAAACAGGCACGATTCGAACTGTCTTTCTCTGTCTGTGGTGACGCGTAGAGGAGTTCCAAATGGAGATATCCAATGTCTATAGAATTCTCGGGCTACGGTTTCTGCTTCTTGATCTTGCAGTGGGATTGCCTCTGGCCATCGTGTGTATTGGTCTACACATGTGAGACAATATCGGAAACCTTCCGAATGTAGCATTACTATTATGTCGAGGTGTACATGTTCGAATCTTCTTGATGGTTGGGTGAACGAACCTAGGGGTGCGACTACATGTCGAGTAACTTTGGCCCGTCGGCATTCTAGGCAGTTTCGGGTCCATTTTCTGCAATCGGCTTTGATCGAAGGCCATGCGAATCTTTATTTGGTTAGTTTGACAGTCGCATTGGTGCCTGGGTGAGAAAGTCGACGGATGGTGCCAAAAGCTGCTTTCCGGAAGGGTTTAGTGATGAACGGTCTTGCCAGGGAAGTTGGAGTGTCACAGTAGATTGTGGTAGAAGAAACTAGTGGCTTCATTGGTTTGAGTTTTAATCCTGTTTCACCTTGTAGAAACTTCTTCATTTCGGCGTCGTCTTTCTGTGAGGTAGCTAACGCTCTGTAGTCTAATGTGGAGGTTAGTTCATTCACTCGTGACAGAGCATCGGCTACGACGTTTTGGTTTCCAGGTACGTACCGGATATCCGTTGAGAACTGCGAAATTAAATCTAGGTTACGGAACTGCCGGGGTGAGCATTTCTCTGGCTTCTGTTGGAAGGCGAACTTGAGAGGCTTGTGACCGGTGTAGATGGTGAAATTTGTAGCTTCTACCATATCTCTGAAGTGCTTGATGGCAAGGTAGATAGCAAGGAGTTCTCAGTCATATGCTCCGTAGCGAGTTTTGGCAGGTGACAATTTCTTCGAGAAAAACGCTAGTGGTTGCCACTCTCTGTCGTTCAGTTGTTGCAGCGTAGCTCCAACTGCTGTGTCCGATGCGTCACTTACAATGGCTAGGGAAGCGTCGTCTTTGTGATGAGCTAATAGTGCAGCTGTTACCAATTTCTTCTTGGTCGCTTCTGATGCTTCTGGTGTCCAATTGATAGGGGCGTTTCCTTTGAGGTTAGGAATCAGTAGTTCGTTGAGGGGAGCCTGTGTATTCGATATTCGGGGTATGAAACGACGATAGAAGTTTACCATCCCCAGGAATCGGCGAAGGTCCTTGGCTGTGACTAGATGGGCGTATTAGAGGATCGCTGTGATCCTGTCTGGCAGTGGGCGCGTTCCTTCTACTGAAATTAGGTATCCCAGGAATTTTACTTGGGATTGGCCAAACACGCACTTTGCTGGATTTAGGGTCAGGGAGTATTCTTGAAACCTCGTGAATATAATTCGGAAATGTTCCAGGGAAACTCGAATAGTCCGAAAGGTGTTGTGATAGCTGTCTTGGGTACGTCTTCTTCTGCCACTGGGATCTGCTTGTAGGCTCGTACGAGATCCAGCGTGGAAAAGATTTTCTTTCCCTGAAGAAAATGAGCAAAATCCTGAAAATGTCGTACTAGGTAGCGGTCTGATATGGTGCGAGCATTTAGTGCACGATAATCTCCGCACAATCTCCAGGCATCGGTGGACTTCTTTGGTACCATGTATAATGGCGAGGACCAGGAATTTTTTGATGGTCTCGCAATCCCCAGTTTGATCATTGCCTCAAATTCTTTTTGGGCAGCTTTGAGTCTGTTCGGTGGCAGTCGTCGTGGTTTGGCTGCGATCGATGGACCAGCTGTCGTCTGAATATGGTGCTTCGTTCCATGCTTGATATGTAGCGGAGCACCTTCTGGTCAAGTGATGTTGAAGAACTCGGCCATTAGATCAAGGTATATCGACGAGCCTCTGATGGTCTTGATTACGGGGATTGCATACTCTGTCACCTCTCCTCGCGTGGTGAGTTGGGTGATTCCGTCCAGGAGTCGTCGGTTTCTGACGTCCACGATGAGGTTGTAATGGCTTAGGAAGTCTACTTCAATGATTGCCTTAGAAACATCGGCGATGACGAATCTCCAAGCGAAGATACGCCGTAGACCCAGGTTGAGCGCCAAGGTGATAGTGCCATACGTCGCGATGGCGGTTCCATTGGCCGCTGACAGGACGTAGTCTGACTTTTCTCGTCTACCCTGAGTTGCACTGCGAGGGAACACGCATAGATCCGCCCCAGTGTCTATCAGGAACTGGGTTTTTGATTCACGGTCACTGGTTGCCATCAGTGACCGCCCTTCTCGTTTCCCTGTTTGCAATAGGTGCACGGCTCTCTGCACCTCGTCGAATTGTCCCCAAACTTCCATTGGTACCAGCAGAGGAGGTCCTTTCTCTTCTCACTGTTGTAGTCTCTTTGTCCGACGTTGTGATCTTTGTTGTAGGTTCTGCCCATGTCTCTTGTTAAGTGCCGCTATCTCAGTAAGCAGTACGGCTACTTCTTGCTTCAAAGCATCCGTCACGGTTGAGGTCGTCTTTGCTGGAATCGTGTGGAATCGGTGTTCTGGGATCCTCAGTGATATCATCTGCGTGACGGGCTAAATCCACGAGGCTTCGGTCTTTTAGAATGGCCAGAAATGTCTGAATACGTTGGGGAAGCCGGCGCATCCAAAATGTTTTAATAACGGCTTCCGGAATTGTGGGATCTACCAGCCCCTATAGATATCTCGCAAATTGTGAGGGCTTACGGTCTCCTATTTCTTCGTAATCAAATAAGCGGCGAGTTTTTTCCTCCTGCGAAGTGCCTAATCATTGTATCAGCTCTGTCCTTAATTTGACGTAGGCCTCGACTGCTGGGGGCTTCAAGATGACGTCCCTCACTTCGGCTGCGTACCTGGCTGGTAAGGCTCCCACGATGTAGCCAAACTTCGTCTTATCCTGCGTTATGCTCGCACTTTCGAAACTTCTTTCGACCATGGCGAACCATAGTTCCGGGTCGGCGGCTACAAGTTCAGGTATGCCGACGGCTACTTTATGTACCTGGAATTCTTGTTCCATCTCGACGGCTTCTTCTTCGCAGAACACGTCAGGTCTCCGGATTACTTCGGCTCTTCAGGTCTCGTCGGCTCTTCGGGTCTCGTCGGCTCTTCGGGTCTTGTTGTCTCTTCGTATCACGTCAGGGTCACCAAATTGTGGGTGGTGTTGTGAAAGAAGTCTTTCAGTCACCCAACTTTATCATAAACACAATAGATACGAAATAACAAATAATTAACAATGACATAAAAACATGCAACACTACAACATTAAATAAGTGACAGTAACACTCTGTAATACAATCTATATCACGACTTAAAAAACATGTATAAAGATGTACTACAAGAGCACCATTGTGTCGTCTCTAGTTTCTTCCCAGGTTTTAGCTCCTTCCGAGAGTTTGAGTTCGGTTATTTGTATTTAGTTTTGTCATCTATTGGTCCATATTTCGCTGGCATTTTTCTCTCTGGTATCTCTTTAGATGATTCCTACCCTATGTTACACATTTAGTGGACGCCATCTTTCGGCGGAATTAGATACCGTTTGGGCTGCCGCCACAATGGTTATTCTGATTTTCACAAATTTTTATTGTTATGTTTACAACAATCGTTTCGCTATCACAGTAGCATCATCAGGCAAGTTTATATTTTGAATAACTCAGCTTGTTTCCGAATCCGTTGCTATTTATATTACAGTAAGTACAATAAATATTTATTGAGCACTAAAACCCAAAAAAGGGTTTCTTAAATATATTCGGATAAGCTGGAATTTGCAGAGACCCTTTTTTGGGTTTTAGTGCTCAATAAAAATTCATTGTACTTACTGTAATATAAATAGCAACGGATTTCGGAAGCAAGCTTAGTTATTCAAAATGTAAACTTGCCTGATGATGCTACTGTGATAGCGAAACGATTGTTGTAAACATAACAATGAAAAATTGTGAAAATCAGAATAACCTTATTTAAATATTATTTAATATGGGTTTTCACCAAGTAGAGACTGATTAAATTCAGTATGAAAATATTGAACAAATCGAGTACAACGTCATTGAAATTCACGATGACAAGGAAATATCCAATGTGTTCAATAAGTATTTCAGCAACATAGGAAGGGTTATAGCAGATAAAATTGATTGTCCCCAAGAATATAACAAATCTGGTACTAGTCAATGCAGCTCGTTCTTCTTGGTACCTGTTGACCCTGGAGAAATACAGGATATTATAGGGCCGCTTAAATCGAGCATGCTTCAATTAAATCTGAAACGCTAAAAGAGATTCAAACAGTAATATCGGCACCCTTGGTATATCTATTAAATAGCTGTTTCGAAAAAGGTTGTTTCCCTAACACCTTCAAAATAGGCATAATTAAGCCAGTCTACAAAAGTGGTGATCGTAACGTGTCAATAACTATAGGGCTATTTTTTCAATATCCAATTTGGCAAAAATAAATGTGAAAGCTCTGAAAAAGCGGATTGTCAACTATCTTAAGAAAAACAACATTACTGATGACAAGCAATACGGATTTATGGAAGGTAAATCCACAGAGAACGCAATAAGAGTTTTGACAGGTAGATTGTATGAATGTCTCGATAAAAAATTCCTTCTTTGTATATATTTATTTTTGTGCAAAAGCATTCGACACTGTGTGTCATACACACAGATTGCTTGAAAAACTTAGGAGTACAAAAAAGTTTCCTCCGTTTTATTGTAGATGGCGCGGCACGGAGTTTCGGTTAGCTTTCGCAGATGATAACCGGCTTAAACAATAGTTTGGACATTCAAGAACAACATAACCTATTAATATCATTGATTTTATATTGGTAAAATATAATTTTTATAAGTTGAAAATGTCAAAATTTGAGCCAAGTAAGCGTCGTTTGCGGGAAATATTAGTTTACTTCTTTAATTTAAAGAAATCTTCTGCTGAGGCACATCAATTGTCGTAGAAGCATATGGTGAGGGTGCTTTGAGTGAGAGAACGTGTCGAGAGTGGTTTCAAAAGTTTAAAAACGGTGATTTCGACATAGAAGACAAAGATCGCAGTGGAAGGCCAAAAATTTACGAGGATGCAGAATTGGAGGAATTATTGGAGGAAGATTAATCTCAAACACAAAAAAAACTTGCTCTAACTTTAGAAGTCACTCCGCAAGCAGTCTCGTTCTTCTATAATAAATATTTTATTTGTGTTAAAAAACGGCGGAAACTTATTTGTACTCCTAATATCAAACAGGAAACAAGTTGTAGAAATAGAACAGACCTGAAGTTTGAGCTATCCCGACCTTTTAACAGTACTCTAATATATCCGGGATTTTACGGAGTACTCTTAGATATCCTAAAATCTTAGAGATTTTACGGATTACTCTTAGGAACGCTAACCTTTTTGTCGTGATCATCTAGACAACCCAAATTACACTTGAACGAGAAAGAGGAAACAGTGACTGGAAGTTCAGAATGCAATGATAAGTAAAAATACAATATTTGTTTGCGAAAGACAGGGTCCCGCATCTGACTCTGTGTTTGAGAGCGAGGTTATACTTTAGGACAAAAAAAAGAGTCAGGAATAGAAAAAAACCTTGACCTCTCTTCAGCTCCCATACATTCTTCAACCCTGTACTTCCCTTTATTCATAAAATCAAGGTTCTAGAGATCGACAACCTTTCTAATACCCTAAAACATAAATAGTGTGCATGCAAAGGGAAATACGGCAATCAATTGAGTGAACACACAGATAACCTGGCAATAGAAACATTAACAAAGGTCTTCGAGGTAGTTTAACAATAACCCTTTGGTCAGAAATTGCCCATTCACACACCTACTATCTAATTAGATTATTATAATCTGGGCGCATAATATCATTGTTCAGGGATGTTTTGTTGCGACATTCTGAAGACACAGAGGTTGTGGTGTCTTTTATTTAACTACCTATTCATTATAATATTTATATCTAATAATAGTTGTTCAAGAGGACCTTGTTGCGGCTCTTTCGGAAGACACATGGTTGTGGTGTCAGTATCTAATTGCGGATCCACATTTCATTCACTCTAAACACTCTGAATTCTCAAACAAAGTACCATTGTTAACCACCTCTTAAATACCAATAAATGGAATGAAGATAAAGACGCTTACATGTATAAAATATGTTAAATGGTCAATTCAGATTGAGCAAACGGGTCGCCCCTAGCTGAAGCATCAATACAGTAAAATCCACCAATGGATAAAGAATACATGATACAAATAACACTCACGTTGACTTCAGGTAACTCAATACAATACAACAAGTTAGGGCAGCTCATTCGACTTCCCTTCGTGTTTAACATTCACTTTTAATGAACAATGGACAATAGCGTTCTATTTCTAACAAAGGAAAACTGGACTCTCTGAAACCGGCGTTCAGTCTACAATGAATACCACCAATCTTCTCCAGAACAAAAGGATCATCTCCCAGGGTTATGTTTACATTTTCAGACTAGCGCGCAAGTCTACGAAGCGACCATAGACTCTTACTCCTGGCATCGACAGTGACAAGTAGGCATAAAGTTCCCTAGGTGGTCCGAACTGTCTAATCTTCCTTTATAAAAATATGTGGATCTCTTCAAGTTCATCGGAGATCGTGACATACGGAGTTCCACAGGGGACCGTATTAGGGCCAACCCTTTTTCTCATTTTCATAAATGATTTGCTGAAAAGAAGGAGTCTGAATATGCACTTTGTTTTGCCAACGATGCGGTCGTCCAGTATCGAGCTAATACATGGAAGGAATGAGTGCGGACAGCTCAGTGGTAGAGCATAGGGCTTGTGACCAGAAGATTCGGGTTCGAATCCTGTTCAGGTGGAAAAGAAATTTTCTAGTTGGATGGGTGTCAGCCACCATTTCCCTGTTGGGTAAAAAATTAACAGTGCTGTGACCTAAAGTGGCGCAAGATCGCAGTAACAAAGCCTATTCAGAATACAACTGAACTCCTAACTCGCACAAGCTGAAAAAGCTTCTGAGGGATCTTCACAGAAGATCTAGGAGTATCAGGATAATAATAATGATAAATTAAAAATAATAAACAATTAATTGAAGGAAAAGGCGCAAACAAAATTCTTAGAAATAAATAAATGGTTCAGGAGCAATAAACTTACCTTCAATGTTGAAAAGACAAAATACTTGGTCTTCAGCTCTTACACTCCAAATCTGCCGAAGATGGGAAATCTGAAAATTTATTGTGAGACATCCATTGAAGGAACGGAGAATAACAAATATTTGGGAAACACTATTGATCAACAGCTAAGATGGGATAGCTCATAAAAAACCTTGTCGATAAGATAAGAGACCTACTTTTCAAGTTTAAACAACTTCATAAAAACATTAGTGATATGAGACCTTTGGAAGTATTTTACCAAGCCTTAGTTGAATGCCAAATTAACTATGCAATAGTATGGGGTGGTGCCCATCAGAAGCAGATAAAGCCTATGGAAAACATACAAAAATGGTTTTGAAAATCATCCACAAGAAAAATCGTACCTTCCCCAGTCAACAGTTATTCGATATAGCAGAAGGAATATGAGACAGTTATATGCTCTTTAAACTCCTTACTAACATCATCTCACGAAAAACAATCGTAAATACATTACAACATCAATATACAACGAGAGGAAGTGATCATACTTACCAACCACCCAGATGCAATAAAGAAGTTCCTAGAAACAAAAACTTATAATATAATTCCCGATAAACTGAAGAATTTGAAAAATCTGAGATCATTCAAAAAGCGTTTAAAAGCATGGTTGGGTGGTAAAAATAGAAAAATAAACACCGACTTAATAAATTATAATTGAAAAATATTAAAGTGGCCAGAATTTTGAAAACGAATAGAGACATTTACTTACCAATTTATGACATAATATACAGAATGAGGACGACTGTAATACTTACCTTATGATAGAAGGACACTACTTCATGAATGATAATTTAATTTTTTCCTGATATTATGTTTATTTTTTTTTAATTGATTTTCATGGAAAATTTTTTCAGAAACTTTAATTGTGTTAATATCACATACATGTTGTACAGAAAATTTTTTTTGGATATTCGGTCTAAAAGAATTAATGAAACACTTTTATATCATTCAAGCTTTCGGTAAATTACCTTCCTCAAGGATCTGTAATTTAAACAAAATTACCATCAATAGAACGAAGGACTACAGTAACTAGACTAACATATATATAGCGTGATTGCTTCCTTATGTTGTTGAAATAACACAGACGGATAAAATTTTCCATACAGTTTAGTCTCACTCTCACTAAGACAACTAATTTCAAATTTCATACACCTCAACAAACTAGTAAAGTTCATTAAAAAATTTTCTCGTCACGACATTCATGTCAGCAAATATTAAGTCGTAATTAAAAATAATGTGACACCTATGTCATTTTTAGCGAAAATGACAATTGGACTTTCATTTTTCATAGAATTCTCATTTTTATTATTGATTAATTATGAAGCTCTCGAATGAATGTGGATGTTGCGAGGGAGCTTCCACCTCTTAGTTCGGGAGAGGGCGTTTCGTTTCCGAGCTTGCGCATCTGAACTCATCAGACAACGCGTGAAGCGCAGCTCTACCTGTTACCCCGGTGACCATGCGTTCGATTGGAACGCTGATTTTTAAACGCAGTGCTTTACTCTATTTGAACCTGGCGGGGACGGTTAGTCACGAATCTGATGACTGGTCGGGTCCTCTATTGGTACGCCGGTCAAACTACTACAGAGCAAAGCAGGTTTCTGGAAGAGGAGCGAAGAAGTTGTTCGCTACACACTCCCCCTTCAGTGAGCGTCGATATGGTCACGAATTAGGGCGATAGGATCAGGAAAGGATACAGTCCGCCGCTGGGCTGGTCGCGGTGCCATCTCCAGCGGGGATCTGTGGAACGATAGGAAAGGGCCATCTCGGAAATATGGATAGGGGGCAATTAGGGCCACCTAATGAATGGGTTGGTTATTTCTTAAAGCAAACCTTCCCAATCACGTCGGGGTCACCAATGAAGCTCTCGAATGAATGTGGATGTTGCGAGGGAGCTTCCACCTCTTAGTTCGGGAGACGGCGTTTCGTTTCCAAGCTTGCGCATCTGAAACTCATCAGACAAGGCGTGATGCGCAGCTCTACCTGTTACCCCTGTGACCATGCGTTCGCTTGGAACGCTGATTTTTAAACGCAGTGCTTTACTCTATTTGAACCTGGTGGGGACGGTTAGTCACGAATCTGATGACTGGTCGGGTCCTCCATTGGTATGCCGGTCAAACTACTACAGAGCAAGGCAGGTTTCTGGAAGAGGAGCGATGAAGTTGTTCGCTACAATTACATCCTTTGTTGTTAAACCACAAATTGGTGGATGCGATCTCTTAAACAGGTAATTTGAATATAAAAAAATATATATATAAGGTGGCATCTAATATGCCAACTTACCAACACGAAATAGCATCGGTAAATGATATAATGGAACATCCTCTATCGTTTGCGCTAATTTTCAGCGGGATGCCAAATTGACCTTTTTTTGACCTCTCAATATCTCAACTGCCGTGGATATTTCAGGTTCAGCGAGATTTCTCGTGGTGGAGCTCGGGTCGACTTCGTGTATACTTTGTATATCGTAGGGCTATCGAAACTACGGTTTACTTGGCATCCAGTGCATCTGGCAACGTGGACATATTTACTTTGCCTAATTATCTTGCCTTCATTCTTGGAATTCATACAAGTAGAAGGTGAAAATGGGATTTTTTCCACTTGATCGATACGTAAGCAATCCGAGACTGCTCGAGACTGACGATATTATAGAGCGCGGAATTTTTATTTAGCACTACGTATAGATGTTACAGATTATTATTTTATTATGGATTTTTTTGGTTGCATGTTCTAGATATCATTTCACCCAAATGTCTGTAATTTCAGAGTTTTAGACCAAAAATGGTCTCGAACGACTGAATTCGACTTACTGATGAAGAATCAGAGCTCAAATTAAATTCTCTCCGGCCGATAACTGACGAAGGGAGAAGGAGCTAGAATATTTGAATTTTCAGGGTAGGTTTGGAGTCAAAATATCTTCATTTAATTCGTTTATAAGGAATTTCGTTCTCGTGACTTCGAAGTTATTGATATTCGGAGTTTTTTCTTATTTTTTACAATATTTTCGGAACTACAGATCTTTTCAATTTGTAATGTGACATAAAGAAGCATAACTATGACGCGAATGTTTGTGAAAAATTTTGTGGGGTTCATATGATTATTTATTTCGTTTCCATACAATGTGATAATTGAAAATTAATCGTTAACCAGAGGTGATCATATCATTTTTTCCGACTAAAATAATTTGTTTAGTCACTACTACAAAAAAGTATATTCAACTCGCAATATCTGCTATTAATTGTTTGAATAATTTCCAAAAATATTTGCAGATTTTGCATTGCTCATTTAGACATAAAATCTACGTGAACATTTGAAATCTCTGAGCTACTTCCTAATAATAATAATATTTATTCACTTTGTTATCTATATACATTCGATAAAAACGCCTTCAAGCTCTGCCCTTTTCCAACGAGTGTCTTGTTGAAGAAACATGAAGGAAAATAATGTCAATCATGTAAAAAATATTAGAATCTACAAGAAACTTTCAAATGAAAAACCCAGAGATTTAAAATTTTAAGGCCTAAATTTGTATCTCGGTTGAGTTTGTAATACCCGTATTTTCAGAACTAATGATCCGGCCGATGTGATATTTGATATTTAGAATAGTGACACGTATATTCATGATGAATTTCGTGAGGATCGTATAATTATAAAACAAAAAAATAAATATTTTGTTAGTAGAGCAGTGTTAGTAGAGAAAATCGAACGCTACCGGAATCTGGACGGGTGAGTTCAGCACTTTCGAATTGAAATTTCGTATTTGGATATAAAATACATTAAAACAAGTTTTTAGATATTACTGTCCTACTACCAATAAATTGATATTTTACACATGTTTTATGTTTTCAGTTTCGGGAAATAATTATCCCGTCTTCAGACAACTGAAAACTTAACAAGCGGGACAGAGTATTTATGCATGTATAGGTGAAATAGGTTATAAAAAGAGGTTAAAAAGAGAACAAACCCCTAACAACTATTGAAATGTCAGCACGCAAAGAAGATTCGTCAACAGATCTTACTTATTGAAATTGCTTAAAATTTTTTGGATTTAGATAGATCTATACAGTCGTTCATTATTTTCACACTATTTTTATTGTGAAATAATTTGAAAATTTCAATAATTATTAATTAGTAAAAAGTTTTGTTTGGATTGAATAAGATTGTTTATGATGTATTTTAATAAAAAACATGGGTCAAATAGTACATTCTCCCTTATTTATTATCTATAGATGACTCATTCCAGTTGCTACGTGTTTAATGTCTGCAACCAAGACGATGATTGTTCATTTTATTTTTATAAGCATTATCGCGAGCAAATGAGAACAATATTTTAGCTGTTGCTGTTTTTCTCACATATCGATAAAGTGCAAACCACACCGGAGGCGAAAAAGAAGAGGCGTGGGCATTAGGCGTAATATATTGAACACGGATTCATGTAGAACCTCACAAATTTGTCATAGCCATTATTATTATTATTATCTTGATACTCCTAGATCTTCTGTGAAGATCCCTCAGAAGCTTTTTTAACATGCGCGAGTTAGGAGTTCAGTTGTGTTCTGGGTAGGTTTTGTTGCTGCGATCTTGCGCCACTTTAGGTCACAGCACTGTTAATTTTTGACCCAACAGTAAAATAGTGGTCGACATCCGTTCAACTATAAAATTTCTTTCTACCTGAACAAGATTCAAATCCGGACCTTCCGGTCACAAGCCTGATGCTCTACCACTGAGCTGTCCGCGCTTATTGTGCCTCATTCGTAAGAAAACGTTTTCAAATGAAGCGATGAAGCCTTTTGGGCTTCAAGATCATTTTAATAAAGTACATCTCGATAGAAAAGACAAAGAAGTCATCTTTCTACTAGACATGAAGAAGAAAAACGAAATTCGGCTAACTATTGAGCTATCCCGTACATTACGGCGTACTCTAAAAAGATCTAGGGTTTTACAGAGTACTCTAAAAGATTTAGGCGTTTACGGAGTACTGTTAAAGATCTGGAATTATACGAGTAATCTAAAGAGCGCTAACTTTTTTATCGTGATCGTCTAGTGGAGGGCGAATAGGACGTTACGTTGTGTAGGCAACCCAAATTACACCTAACGAGAGCAAGGAAACAGTGACGGGAGGTTCAAATATTCGAAACACAGTAGTACCAGAATAATATATTTCTACTAATAATGTTCAAAAGCAACAACCTTCAATAAATGGAAACACAGCCTGTGGTTAAATCTACTCTACGCAGTGGTTCGCAAAGCGCCCCAGTGAACCCAATAGCGCCCCGGGTCTAAATGACTTATTATTACATATCGTTAGGTCAGTAACTCGCTCAAATCAGATATCATTCTTATGCAGCGGAAAAGGTTAAAGTTATGCAGGAAAAGGGGATACAGCCAGCATTCGCACCTTCAACTGTACTTCCGGTAACCAGTGCTGAACCTTCCATTACAAGGAGTAAGTTTAAATGGACAGTAAGGTAAGGGTAATTGTGACATGCCCAGGAGATTTCCTTGAAGAGGGGATCTAACATAATTCGAGTCGACCGGAAAAGTTACTATCAAAGGAACTGTATCTGGCCTCCTCGGGGGTGATCAAGGCACAGGAAGGCTCAGATATTACTGAAGAACGAACCGAACACTACCTGAAGGGTCACGTAAACTAATCCCTGGGGATATCACAATACCTCGGAACAATTATCTAGCAATCACTCACACATTCTCACAGTAGCGTTGAAAATCTGGAGTTATTTACTTTCTCTATACGATATGTTGTCCTCTACCAGGACTACCCAGCAATTTACCCTAAAGAACGCCACTGGTTCACATGGAATACAATCTCTCAAAGTAAGCGGGCACAAGCATATGACATATATGTAACACGAACTGACTAGGACATTATAAAATAGATACAGTACCCCATCACCTAGGCATGTTAATGAACGATACAATAAGAACAAACAAAGAAATGGGTTCCAGGGGATCACACAAGAGTACATACAAATCAGTTACATATCAAGCACCGCAATTAGTAAGAACAGATAATACAAATCCCTATTAGCAAGTATTACGCAGATAAAGAACCACTATTTACAAATACAGCAAAAAGGAACCAGGCACCGAGAGAAACTATACAATACTTAGTTAAAACATTCCGGTCGGGTTAAACAACAGTGAAGCAAATAAACAAGAAGGAAAAGCGATGAATGGAAGTACAAAGAACGAGCGTGCAATCACTAATTTGACATTAACAATAATAATATAATAATAAAGTTTATTTCAAGAATAAACACTTTACATCACGGAGGAACATGAGATATGACCTGTATGCGATACTAACTTAATTAAAATTTCTGAAAAAATGTTCCATAAAGATAATTGAAAACAACAAAAAAATAATTACAAAATATTAGGAGAAAAAATAGAATTGTCATTCATATTATAGTTATTGTCCTTGTTTCAACTCGAGGGCACTTCATATCCGATGTTTATTATTATTGTATTATAACTGTCACAATCAGGTAATTATTATTAAAGTCACTATCATTGAATGAGTCATAAATTGGTGAGTGAGCGTCCTGTATTTGGGATGTCAATTATTATTTACCAAGTCACTGGTGGTATTCAAAAATGTAAAGCATGCAATTAATCAGAAGCATTTAAAAGAAGTTTTCTTACTAAGAGTTACCAAGGGGTACCATTATCTCGAGTATGTTACTAAGTTACTCAGGAGGTTTATTTGCAAGAACCTTCCTCTTGATTGCTTTAAAATACAATGGGAACGCTATAAGGACATTGTTCTCCTTTGTTATTGTCACTAATCACATACGTGTCAAGTTACAGTGCCACAGAATATTTTGACACAGAAATAACGCGGGTAAATACAATGACATAATGGTGGAATTTATATAATCTATGAGGTACTCTGTGATTCATATGATCCTTAGAGGATTAGGATCTCTTCACTATCTTAAAAATTTTTTCATTAGCTTCTACACAAGAAGATGACGGTCATCAAGCTTCTTACAATAAATGATTGTTAATAGCTAGAACAGAGAAACCACACACACTACTGGATCATATAGTTTGGCAGCTCAGAGGTAGAGCTTAGGGCTCGTAACCGGAAGGTCGCGGGTTCGTATCATGTTCAGGTGGTAAAAATTTTTTTGAGCTGGACGGGTGTCGGCTACCATTTCACTGTTGGGTCGAAAATTAACAGTGGTGTGACCTAAATTAGCGCAAGATCGCAGTAATAAAGCCTACCCAGAACACAACTGAACTCCTCGCACAAGCTGAAAAAGCTTCTGAGGGATCTTCACAGGAGATCTAGTAGTATAAGGATAATAATAACAATAGTATTTAATTTTACCAGCAGCAAAAGATATTACAATCACTATGTTCTAAAAACCAGCTGCAGATAGTATCCGAAAAAGTCTTTTGGGTAATAGTTCTTTGCAAAGAAGAATTGATGAAATGGCTAATAACATCCTTGGGGTTCGCTAAATTGCAATCACATTCTAAAAAGGAATGCTTAAGCCTATTTTACATAACACCTCCCTGCTTCTTAAGAAATAATTTCAGCGTCACAGTGGGACATGGTGAAGGTAAATAGGTGCCAAAAAGATTTGGAGAGGTCAAAGGTACTTCAATGATAAATATCACATCTTCATTTCTGGATAAAATGAGAAATTGCTTTGTTTTCTATCACTTTATTTACTGATTATACAGTTACTCGAGTTTCGAAGACATTTTCAAAAACTGAATTAACAAATTATGTCTCAAATTGAAATAAAACACATTTAAATTAAGATTGAAGCCAAATTTGTTTATTTGAAAGATAATTTTGAAATGTCTGTTTTAAAAATAATTTCCGGCATATGTCCACAACGACTAGCTCTGAAGAACCGCATTCGACCAGACCAATTTTAGACCACTTTTTCGAGCACTTCAGGCCTTATTTCATTAATAACACGAGTTATGGTGGCTTCCAGTGCGTCTATTGTTTCTGGTTTATCAGCATAAACCAATGACTTGACATAACCCCAAAGAAAATAATCCAGTGGAGTTATGTCACCATGATCTTAGAGGCCAATTAATTGGGCCATTTCTCGAAATAATGTTATCGCCAAATCTTTCTTTCAATAAATCAATTGTTACGGTAGCAGCATGCGGTGTAGCACCATCTTGTTGGAACCAAAACACTTCTGGGTCGATACCATTCAAATTTTGAAACAAATAATCATTGATCATCGAACTGCAACGAGCACCATTCACTGTAAAATTAGCTCCAGCATCGTTTTTAAAGAAATATGAACCGATGATGCCTCCAGCGTTTGAAAATTAGCGTTCCAAGCGGACGCATGGTCACCGGCGTCACAGGCAGAGCCTGCGCATTAAGCCTGCCTGATGAGTTTCAGATGCGCACGCTCGTAAACGAAACGCCGTTTCTCTAACTAAGAGGTGAAAGCTCCCTCGCAATATCCACATTCATTCGAGAGCTTCATTGGTGACCCCGACATGATTGGGGGGGTTTGCTTCAAGAGCGAACCAACCCATTCATTAGGTGGGCCTAATTACCCCCTATCCAGCATTCCGAGATGGCCCTTTCCTTTCGTTCCACAGATCCCCGCTGGAGATGGCACCGCGACCAGCCCAGCGGCGGACTGTATTCTTTCCTGATCCTATCGCCCTAATTCGTGACCATATGGACGCTCACTGAAGGGGGAGTGTGTAGCGAACAACTTCTTCGCTCCTCGTCCAGAAACCTGCCTTGCTCTATTGTAGATTGACCGGCGTACCGATAGAGGACCAGACCAGTCAACAGATTCGTGACTAACCGTCCCCGCCAGGTTCAAATAGAGTAAGGCACTGCGTTTGAAGATCAGCGTTCCAAGCGGACGCATGGTCACCGGCGTCACAGGCAGAGTCTGCGCATCAAGCCTGTCTGACGAGTTTCAGATGCGCATGCTCGGAAATGAAACGCCGTCTTTCCCGAACTAAGAGATGGAAGCTCCCTCGCAACATCCACATTTCACTCGAGAGCTTCAATACTAATACAGTGTATTTTTCAGGATGCAATGGAACCTGCAGAACTTCTTGAGGATTGTTTTCACTCCATATAGGATGGCAATTTTCCTTGTTTACATAGCCGTTCAACCAGAAATGAGCTTGATCACTAAACAATTTTACGATAAAAAAGTGGATCAACTTCAAGCTGTTCTAGGGCCCAATCAGCAAACAAACGACGCCTATTATGGTCAAGTGGCTTTAGTTCTTGAATCAGTTGGATCTTGTATGGGTGTAGACCAAGTTCTTTACGCCAAATTTCCCATGTGGTGGATGCACAGAATCCAATTTGTTGTGACCGGCGACGAATAGACAAATCTGGATCATCATTAGCACTATGACTACAGCAGCGATATTTTCTTCTTTGCGTACAGTTCGTTGTCTTGTTGTTTTTGTTGAGTAGAGAAAATGTTGTCTAAAATCTATCGATAGTTCGACGAATAAGCTGCTCTGATGGATGATTATGTAAACCATAAATTTCACGAAGTGCTCTATAAGTTGGGCGAATAGAACACTGAATTTGAAAATAAATGTCAACAATTTGTGAACGTTGTTGCAGCGTGAGTCCATGATAATTTGTCAATGTTTACTGAACAGAAATGTTGAAACATTATGGCTTCTACCTTCTGTTAAATCACAGTTATCCCTATCGAAAGTTCTACCACTCTAAAAAAACACCCGATACTATTATCTGGAGTGTGTTCTAAGAGCAAGAGGTTTATTGCCAAGAACATTTCTCTCTGCCGCTTCAAAATGCGATGGGAACGCCATAAGGACGTTGTTCTCTTTTGTTATTGTCACTGATCGCATACGTGTCAATAGAATCATAGAATGCGTACAACATATGCCGATTGGGTGCTTGAACAACAACATTTGGATAACTATATTTCGCATCGAATTTTCTTCAGCGACAAAGCACATTTTTCACTTGGTAGCTATGTAAACAAGCAAAATTGTCGCATCAGGGGCAGTGAAAATCCTCATGTAACTGCTAAGAGCCAATTACGTCCACAAAAAGTCACTATATAGAGTGCAATTTGGTCTGATTGTCCCGTATTCCTTTGAAACTGAAGGTGTCACTCAAACCGCCAATTCTCATCGCTATAGCCATTTGATTACCGATTTTGGTCTGAAATTAATGATATGGAATTGGAAGAGATGTGGTTCCAGCAAGATGGTACAACAAGCCACACAACACGACCCGTTTTGGCATTATTGCAAGAAAAATTCCCAGGTTCCCAGGTAATTTCTCGTTTCAGCGATGTGAATTGGCCATCAATTTATCGCTTTTGGATTTTTTTGTGGGGTTATGCGAAGGATCATGTTTATGCCGATAATTCTCGGGCTATTGACGATCTGAAAATCAACATCCGTCAAGTTATTGGTGAGATATTGCCCAAAATGTACCGGCGAGTCATAAAAAATTACCTCATAAGGATCGAGTCCTGTAAGATAATATGAGGACATTTAAATGATGTTGTATTCGACACATAATGGCAAGGTCCAAGCATTATATTGAAATGAAAATTTGATCCACATTCTGAATGAAAGTGTTTTATTTATTATCTGAAGCACGAAATGGATAATGTACAATGGATTTTCATAAATACTTAATGGTTAACAATTTTTATTTATTGGATTTTGTTATAATATATCATTTGGATGTCTTATAATGAATGTTTATTTTATATGTCGTTTGATATAAGTGGTACTTATATGACATTAATTTAATTTAATTCCTGAAGTTATAATTATTAAATATAATTTTTTGGAATTAAATATGTAGAAGGCTAATATTAAAATATTCAAATAATTTTATATACCTTCTATCAAGTATTAACCTCTATTTATGTTATTTTATTCCTAATATACAATTATTTGGTTTCCTTAACATTCTTTATACAAATAGTCCTTGTGCTATAACAGAGGCCGTTAAATTGTCTTTCAATTTTTTAGATCAAGGGTAAACCACAGAATTATTTATTTGTAGTTAACATTACACTCCATTCAAATTTTTCAGTATTCATTTACCAGAAGTTTTCTAAATTGTTGAAGGGTGACGAAATATTTTTTGTTGATTGATGTTATATTTTATTGAAAATGAATTACTTGAGTACTGACGAAGCAAATTCTCTCTTAAAACTTGTTTTTACATATCTTGAGATTTTATGGAAAGTAGCTCAGTTAGATATCCAATAATATTGAATATTCTAATTAAGATAGTTTTATGATGAAATTCTTAAGATTATGTTAAACATTTTTGAAAGATATTTGTTTTCATAAGATTGACAAGGACAAACAAAATTTTGTCTACTCAAAATATTTAATTTATAGGATTTTGGTTAACAATTTTTATTTACTGGATTTTTTTATATCATTTGGATGTCTTCTAATGAATGTTTATTTTATATGTCGTTTGATATAAGTGGTACTTATATGATATTAATTTAATTTAATTCCTGAAGTTATAATTATTGAATATAATTTTCTGAAATTAAATATGTAGAAGGGTAATATTAAAATATTTAAATAATAAATTAAAAATTATTCTTATATAATGAAGCAATTCATGTAAATAGTATCTAGAACATAAGAAAAACAAATTGTGTCAAAATGTTTGATCAAAGTCTATTAACTGTAGTTCCTTAAAATGGGATGAGTTGGCCTTCATAATATGTAGAAAAATTACTAGATTTCTTAAAATTTTAATGAATTTTTGAATTTTTATGTTTTTTTAAATTCTCTTTATAATTTGTAGCATAATCACATAGATTGCATTTATATTGTTTCACTTTTAAATGCACTGATATTTCATGACTTTTGAGATGGTACTTCAGATTTGTAGCATAATCACAGAAACCGCATTTATGTTGCTTTAAATTTAGATGAGCTGAATCTATGTGATTTTTGAGTTGCCATTTCTGATTTGAGGCATGATCACACAAGTGACATTTATACTGTTTCAAATTTAAATGAACAGAATTTATATGACTTTTGAGATCGGCCTTCCTATTTGTAGCATAATCACATAAATTACATTTATGTTGCTTCAAATTTAAATGAGCTGAATCTACGTGAATTCTGAGATGGGCCTTCCTATTTGCGGCATAATCACATAAATTACATTTATGTTGCTTTAAATTTAAATGAATTGAATTTATATGCTTCTCTAGATCATTTTTCACATTTGTAGCATAATCACACAAATGACATTCATGTTGCTTTAAATTTAAATGAGCTGAATCTACGTGAATTCTGAGATGACCCTTCCTATTTGCGGCATAATCACATAAATTACATTTATGTTGCTTTAAATTTAGATGAGTTGAATCTATGTGATTGCTAAGTCGGTATTTCTGACTTGTAGCGTATTCACACAAGTGACATTTATGTTGCTTCCAGTTTAAATGAAATGAATCCATATGAATTTTGAGATGAGCCCTCCTGTTTGCAGCATAATTACATAAATTACATTTATGTTGCTTCAAATTTAGATGAGTTGAATCTATGTGATTTTTAAGTTGGTATTTCTGACTAGCAGCATAATCACACAGGTGACATTTATTCTGCTTTAAATTTAAATGAACCGACTGTATATGAGTTTTGAGATCAGCCTTCCTACTTGAAGCATAATCACAGAAATTACATTTATATTGTTTTAAATCTAAATTATTCTTGAAAATTTGTTTTGAAGAACTATTTCTATGTTGTTCCTTTCCATCTTCAGCAAATGTAGTAGTACAAGTATTTGAAATGTTTATTTCTTGTTGAAGGTTTTGTTCTAATTTGGGGGAGCCAAATTTTTCGTTATCAATTTGTTGTAATAAACCTTTCGGATTATCAGATTTAGCTATGTTTTCTTCCCTATGATGAACTTCCATGTCATCGATAATTTTTTCAACAATGTCCACCACATCTTCAACCTTAAGGTTTTCAGAATTGTCTTCATTATTTGGATACTGGAAACTAAAACCAAAGAGACACTGTTATAACAAAAATTTACCATTTATCCTCACATTTTGTTTACCACTTCTGATGAAAACTTAAAGGTTTATCATATTTCTTACAAAAATCGGAGCAGCACTGACGTGAAGTCAGGAACTTTTGTGCGCTTGTTCATATCCTTCACGATCCTAACGAAATTTTGAATCAGCCTTCTTGTCGTTATCCTTACCCTTACACTATATATTGAAACAGTAATTTCCATGGCAACCAACCATCGATATCGCCATCACGTAGTGTTAACTTCCAGACGCATAGGATCCCGACGGGCGAAGCCCGTCGCCTGGATATCGGAGCGGACCGAAGGTCCGCACTTCCCTCCAGACATTAGTACCGTTCCTGTTCCCGGATGTCCCTCCGTTCCCGAGATACGAGCGGATAAAGTTCGAAAATTTCGGGACTTTTCCCGCGCACTCCATTTGTAAACAAACAGGCCCTGCCCACCGCGACCTCCAACCGTTTCTGTGGTGTACGTATAGGGGCGATCTGCGAAGTTAAGTACGGAGACCGTCCGAAAATTTTCGGACCGTCGGAAAAAACGGATATATTTTACGACGGGCAAAGCCCGTCGCGAAAATACCCGTTCGGACCGAAGGTCCGATCGACCCGCTACCCGCGAAAGCCCATATATTTCGCGGATGACTTTCCGTCGCGACGAAACGAGCGGGTGAAAATTTCCGGACTTTTCCCGCGCTCGCCAAACGGTCACCGCCTTACGGGTATGCCGCGTAGGGATGACCAAAGACGGAATTTGAACGAAAAGTAGATCCCACCTAAAATTATAGAAAATTATTAAAAAAAAATTGATTTTTTCAAACCGGATCGATAGAAAAATATAGATCAATCGACTCTACTCGTTTTATATTAAAATGCTAAATTTAAAGTCGGTTGTAACACTGCTTCTATAGTTCTGGTAGCACTTAAAACTGCTCTGTTAACATTTTTTCAAAATTCAGATCGAAAAAAAATGGGAAAAACGAAAAATCCTTTTAAATATAACTCCGGAATCATTGGATCGATCTTGACCTCTAACAAACTTAGTAGAACAATTGAAACAAATTGTAGAAATTACTATTATATGTTTTACTACCAAAAAATATATATTACACATTTTCTTGTGACTCGGGTTTCGGGAAATGAACTATCCCATCATCAGACAACTGAAGACCTAACAGTGGTACAGTGGTATTTAAACAAAAGTGATAAATATTTTGAATATTTCAACAGATTCTCGGTAACACCTAATAGTGGTACAGAGGTTTACAATCGGAACGTGATAAAAAACCGGGTTAAAAAAGAGGGGCCTTCTAACAGATATTGGAATGTCGGCAATCGACAAAGAAGGTGGTTAAACAGATGGTACCCATTTAAATATCTCAAATAATTTTTGGGGTTACATAGCTCCGTACAGTCATTCATTATTTTTACATTATTTTGTTATATATCTCAAATATTTGGATTTAGAAAGCTCCATACAGTCATTCATTATTTTTTAAATTATTTTTATCGTGAACGAATTTGAAAACTTCAATAATCAAGTTCCTTTTCTTTTGAATCTACATGTAGAATTTTCTTAAGATCATCGATTGATCCATAGAGCCTTCGAATTACCCTTATCAAAAAATGAGCGCGAACCTGAAGTCCAAACTATAAAATCAATAGCCGCGAACAACGGTTTCAACCCCAATATAATAGATAATCTAATTCGACAGAAACTATCTAAAATAGCTATGAGCCAAATTTATCCCATCATAAAAACCGAAGAAAATAAAAAATTCATTTCTCTGTCGTACATTGGTAGCATAAGTCAAAAAGTGGCCGATAGTTTTTCAAAATCAGATGTCAATATTGCCCTCAAAACGCAAAACAAATTATCATCGGTATTATTTAACGCAAAGGACCCTACTCCAAACATACACAAATCAGGAGTTTATGAGTTATCTTGTTCTACGTGTAGTAATAAATATATAGGACAAATAGGACGTTCCTTCAAGACGAGGTTCAACGAACATAAAATGAGTAATGAAAAATAAACAAAATTCTACTTTTGCCACTCATTGTCTAGAAAACGGTCATTCCTTTCCCACAATAGATAATCTTATAATTTTACATGTAGAATCAAAAGGGAAGTAACTCGATTATCTAGAATTTTTTGAAATTTTCAAATTAGTTCACAATAACAATAATGTAAAAATAATGAATGACTGTACGGAGCTATGTTAATCGAGAATATTTGAGATAATCAAAAAGTAACATCTGTTTAAAACCTTTTTCAACGAACATAAAATTAATTTAATGAAAAGTAAAAAAAAATTCAACTTTTGCCACTCATTCTTTAGAAAACAGTAATTCCTTTCGACAAATGAAAATCTTAAGAAAAATTTTACATGTAGATTCAAAAGAAAAGAAACTTTATTATTGAAATTTCAAATTCGTTCACAATAAAAATAATGTAAAAAATAATGAATGACTGTATGGAGCTTTCTAAATCCAAATATTTGAGATATACAACAAAATAATGTAAAAATAATGAATGACTGTACGAAGCTATGTAACCCCAAAAATTATTTGAGATATTTAAATGGGTACCATCTGTTTAACAACCATCTTTGTCGATTGTCGACATTCCGATATCTGTTAGAAGGCCCCTCTTTTTTAACCCGTTTTTTATCACGTTCCGATTGTAAACCTCTGTACCACTATTAGGTGTTACCGAGAATCTGTTGAAATATTCAAAATATTCATCACTTTTGTTTAAATACCACTGTGCCACTGTTAGGTCTTCAGTTGTCTGATGATGGGATAGTTCATTTCCCGAAACTCGAGTCACAAGAAAATGTGTAAATGTATTTTTTGGTAGTAAAGTAATTTCTACAATTTGTTTTAATTATGATCAACTACCAAATAGTAACGGCTGAAACAATTCAGTATCTTAGTAGAACAAATTCGAGCCCCAAACCAACACATTTGCGGCTGTATGTCCTCGATAAATTAACGAATTCTATCTTAAAGCTCTTGAATCGACCGTGAAGCATTGGCATAAACCTTATCCTTCACGTGGCCCCCAAGAAAAAAGTCTAAAGGTGTTAAATCACAAGATCTCGATGGCCTATTGTGATCACCTCTTCGAGGCTTTTCAACAATCATTCTTGGATTTTTCGAGCCCCAAATGCGACAATTCTGCTTACTAACGTAGCCTCTTAAGTGAAAATGGGGCTCATCGCTGAAGATGATTTTTTGATGAAAATCCAGATCATTTTGATGCATTTCAAGGACCCAATCAGCGAAGATACAACGTTGCTGGTGATCAACAGGCTTGAGTTTTTGTATTAACTGAACTTTAAAAGCCTTAAGACCTAAATCTTTATGCAAAATCCGGTGTGATGTCGTTTGTGGAATGCCTAATTCCAAAGATCGAAATCGACAAACCTGGGTTTTCGTCCACACTACAGGCTACAGCAGCAATATTCTCAGTTGTTCTTGAGCGACGCACACGATTGACATTTTTCCACCATGTTCACTATTGCCTGCCGAGATGGTGCTTCTTCACGACGACCCAGTGCTTTAGTTTTGCGAACTGTGAGTGGAAAATTTTCACCATTTTTTAAGTGAATTTTAACAATTTCAATGCGTTGTTGAAGTGTGTATCATTCCAATTTCAATACTGGCGTAGTTTTGACGTGTAAAATATCAAAAAATGACAGCTGGTCGGATAGAGGACTATTCAAAATGAAACCTTTTACCAATGAGAGGTTTTGAAAGGTTAAACAAAAAATCTTTCAATTTAAAGATACTTACGAATCAGGAGAAGCACATATTTCTTCTTTCACATCAATATTTTGAACTATATTTAAAACATCCATCCTACTCGCTTCAAATGAGTTAAAGATTCCTCTGTCAATTTCAACCATCAACCAATCATACTTGTTGAATTTTTGGCACTTCTAACCTCTAACTCTTACTCCTGTCAAACAGACTGATCTGTAATCAGTAACGCTTCTGATTGGAGAAGTCCTGGGATATCGGGCGTCTCGGAATTCTAGTCTTTGGATTGGCTTGCTGAGAATCAATTCAATTAGATATAGACAGCAATCTTTAAGCGAAGAGGATGAAGAAATAAGGTGAAAGGACAAGCAACAAAAGCATCGAACAGACAACATCAAATTTAAATGTGAACTACACCACCAAGCTACATTTAACAAGAAAATCTAGTTTTCTACTGAAAATAACCTCGTAAATGTTAAGAGGTAGGGGAACCCATATGAAGAAAGTGCAGAATATCATTCAATTCTACAATTCAACTTGTTTAAACACTCAAAAAACGTGTAAAATGTTCCCTAGTCTGCAAATATGTAAAGACCACAAACAAGATCAGTCTCAGGGCAAAGGACGGTGGTAAAAAAGCTTTGCGACCAATTGCTAAGTTGCGAGATTATTTTTTCTCTACAACGAACGTTCAACAGCCTCCCTCATCAGTTCATATTAGACTGTAGCGAACAACTTCTTCACTCCTCGTCCAGAAACCTGCATTGCTCTATCGTAGTTTGACCGGCGTACCGATAGAGGACCCGACCAGTCATAAGAATCGTGACTAACCGTCCCCGCTAGGTTCAAATAGAGCAGGGCAATGCGTTTGAAAGTCAGCGTTCCAAGCGGACGCATGGTCACCGGCGTAACAGGCAGAGCCTGCACATCAAACCTGTCTGATGAGTTTCAGATGCGCATGCTCGGAAACGAAACGCCGTCTCCCTAACTAAGAGGTGGAAGCTCCCTCGCAACATCCGCATTCATTCGAGAGCTTCATTGGTGACCCCGACGTGATTGGGAGGCTTTGCTTTAAGAGCGAACCAGCCCATTCATTAGGAGAGGTCGCCCAAGATGGCGTCGAATGAAAGTGACGCGGATGCGAGCTCCCAGAGAGACGGGGAATTTAACGATGTTAAATGTTCGTATTGTGCTAAAAAAGTGAGAGATTATGTGAAGTGTGGAAAGTGTTATAATAATTTCCACAAATCATGTCTTGTACGAGCAAGCAATTTGGAAAATACTATATGTAAACATGAGAGGTTAGAAAATCATGAAAGTTCAACAGAATTCAAAGATGCAATTGTTCAGAATAAAATGCTGGAAAACAACTATCTAAAACAATTGATCAAGGAAATAACCGAAAAGAACCAAATCCTGATGCAAAACAATATCCTTTTATCAGAAAAAATACAGCTCCTGGAAGATAATGGAAAATACGAAATGAAAACATATTCGAAAGCAACGCAAAAAACTGAATCCTCAACTGTAAACAAAGTACAGCAAGTCACAAGGAGGTTATATAATAACACGAAACAAACTACTGCAGAAACATCCAAAGAAGATAATGGTACATCTGAGCTACCACCTATAACCAAAAATGACAGACACAAAGGTAACCTACAAATTACTCAAAGAAATGTCAACAATCCAGTTATTTTGATTTCAAAACCAACTACGGAAAAAGATGAAATGGAACAAGAACTCTCGCCTAAACCCACATCGGAAGAATTCATTACTGTTAGATCAAGAAGGCATAAGAAACCAAATGTTGGTACAGGACCACTGGAAGATACAACATTTAAATCTATAAAAGCAGACAAGCAAGAGAAGAAATTATGGCTATTTGTATCCCAAATAAAAGCAAATGTACAGGTTGAAGTAATAAAAGACTATGTAAGAGAAAAAGGTAATTTAGAAGAAAATGAAGTAAGCGTAAAACAACTGATCACAAAAAACCAAGAAAATTTAACCTATAAATGTGTTTTAGTAAGTGTTCCTCTAAAAATGAAGGAGGATATTTACAAAAATGATTTTTGGCCAACAGGGATAAAATATTCAAGATTTGATTTCAGAAGAGGGGAACATTTTTTAGAGAAAAAATCTCAAAATATATAACATGCTTCCAAAAAATATAAAAACTATAAAAAATATGAAATGTTTCAAAAGAAGATTATTCGAATATCTCATTGAGCTAGAACCATACAGTTTAGATGATTATATCATGTAATTCTTATTTCTGACACTATTCTATTTCATCTTCATATTATTATATTTATATGTGTATGGATGTGATCGAGAATAAAGAGCTATTATTATTATTATTAGGTGGCCCTAATTGCCCCTAACTAGCATTCCGAGATGGCCCTTTCCTATCGTTCCACAGATCCCCGCTGGAGATAGCACCGCGACCAGCCCAGCGGCGGACTGCATTCTTGCCTGCACCCAACGTCCTATTCCGTGACCCATATCGACGCTCACTGGAGGGGGAGCGTGTAGCGAATAACTTCTTCGCTCCCCGTCTAGAAACCTGCCTTGCTCTATCGTAGTTTGACCGGCGTACCGATAGAGGACCCGACCAGTCATAAGAATCGTGACTAACCATCCCAGCCCCATCCCATCCATCTTAGAAATTTCGTTTGAAAACAGGTTTCTTGTATTTCTAATTCTGCATTTCAAGAAATTATTTTCCAATACACATGGTGTCCCCAAGAAAGATATTCAACAAACGGTTGATTTTTTAAATGGATTGCCCTGTATATTTTCATGTAATTTCAATTACCTTCACCATCTCTATTAAAAAGCAAAATCCTCAGAGAAAACTGGAAAAGGTTGAGCGCACAGCACTCCGCTAAAAGAGCTAAAACGAATGTGATACGAATTCTTGGTAACTGAAAGATTCATAGTCATCATAAGAAAAAAATTAATTTGCCATACACAGGATGTCCGTTATTGATTGCCAAATATGATGAACTTGAAATTGATATTTCTCGATTTTTTTAAATTTAACGCCCTGTTTATTTTTTTTTTTAATACAGAGAATTGAAGGCTTCACGTTTTTTCGGAAGCAACCTTGGGGTTATTTCCACTCCTGCATCTGGCAAATAGAAATATGCCATCGCAACAGACAATTTGATATGAATATGAACAGATAACTGATGGAATTCAAAAAAATTATCGAAACCATGAACCCTGCTGTAAAAATTATTCAGGTTATATTCGCTACAGAATAATTCGATTATAAGCATCTCCAATATGCAGTTAATTCATAAATGGGTAGCATTTCGCTCGGATATTTCTCGATATTCCCTGATTTAACATCCTGAACTTCTTATTTTTATTGAAATTCTTAAGAAATAGATAGTTCTAGACATACTTCCTACCTGTCATAAATCCTCAGTACTGCTTCGAGTATCCAAATTTAATTTCAAGTTGCCAAGATGGATGGTCTACACAAGTTCCATAATTAATTCCATTGCATTCAATTACTTTCACTACTTAATTGTTTCACTTCTAGAGTAGTTTCTCAATGTAAGGTACCACGGTTAGTTTACCGCAGTATTTTGCCTATTAATTCCAGCCCTTTGAAATAACAGGCGATTGCAAATTAATTAATCTCGATGATTAATTTCGATGGCTTCAAGTGGACTGTATTTTTGATGTAGTTGACGAAGAGTTTTACTTCAAGGGCACTTGTATATAGTTATCTCGATGATGAACTAGCTTTGTTTATCCAATAAGATAAACCAACGAAAATGTTAAGGAATTAAAGTAAACCACTCGTATTACACTATGACAACAGCGAACTATAATTCTTGGTTTACTGTATATAAACCAAGTTAAAGGTATGATTAATTACTCTAAAAACAAATGTAAACAAGGTCCATCTGGAGGTGGACTGAATGATCGAAATAAACCTTCTTATTGGTTACAGAAAAATCATGAGAATAATGCAAGTAAAAAAGGATAGAGTCAGTTTGTAATTCCAAATGCTGCGTCATGTGAAATTAACAGGCATAAATTTATCCAAATCTCTAATTGACTTTCCATGTTTTCTAAGGCTATATATAATAATTAGAAAACCAATAATCTGAAGTGTCGAGTAAAAATAAACAGTTTGAAACAATCTCAAAACTGCTAGATCGCAATCAACGTAAAAGATATAAGTATCCAATGACAAACTAATTTCTAACGACAGGGCCGTCTCTAATGAGACGGAACACTCAGCTTTCATTTTATTTTTGTTCTTGAGTTTATAGGTTTGCCTTTACTCTTATCACTTTTGTAATAATAATAATAATAATAAAATGATATGTTTTCCGATTACGCATCACATGGATCAAATAGTCGAAAAGTAAAAAAAACAGGATTACATCTGTATTTAACCGATATTGATTTTGGTATATCATTGTTTATAGACATTTCAAACATTGTATATTAAATAAGAGCTGTCTTTGTGCACAGAATCGCGATTTGGATAAGTTAGGATGAATTTTAATAAAAATTAGTTGATTGATACGATTTTCATGTTAGGGCAGTGCCACAGAAACTGTTTGTTAGCAAGTAGAACTTATGCTGCAGAATATTCTGAGAGAAGACATGCAAAATAATCGAGTTTTCGGAGGCTTTAAAACAGATTTGTACAGACAGGAAACGTGGAGTACAAAAAAAAGAAAGGACAAAATCGGCGACAAGCGAAAACAAAGAGCTTAAGGTATTACTGATCGTAACAGAAGATCCACACACAAACCAGAGTAAGGTTCGTAAAGCCTGCGGTATAAGTGAGCGTTCAGTTCAAAGAATTCTCAAAAAACATAAGTTTCACGCCTACCACATTCAGATGCACCAAGCACCAAGTTCACAAATTGGACAGAATTAATCATTTTTTAATTCAGTTTTATTTAGTGATGAGGCGATTTTCCACAATTCTGGTTTTGTCAATAGGCATAATTCCAATTACTATTCATTAGAAAATCTGAGAATAAAATAATAAGAGAAGTTGACCATCAACACAAGTCGTAATTGAATGTTGGGGGAGGGAGTTATTGACAATCATATGACAGGTCCTCATTTTTTCGAAAGAGATCACAATGGTGTTGCTCATTAGGATTTCCTTCAGAACATTCTGCATGGATTATCAGCAGTGCTACCTTGGCAAATAAGGAACAGAATGTGGTTGCAGCTCATTAATCTCGTCCTGTGAGAGAATTTCTGGATAACCAGTTTTCCAATAGATGGATTGGTAGAGGCGGACCGACTGGATGGCCTGCTAGATCACCAGATCTTAACAAATTAGATTTTTTTCTGTGGGGATACATAAAGGGAATCGTATACGATGATGCTCCAACCACAGCTATCAATATTGCGGGTATGAATAGTTAATGCTTTTCGAAGCATTAATCCAGTCATGCTAACGAGGGATTGCTTTATGTTTGAGAGAGGGCGGACGACACTTCGAACATCCCATTACAGGTAGGTACCCCATTTTGACTTATGATTCTTTAACAACACATGAAGTATTCAGATCAATGATTTTTTTCAACACTTTCTTACTTCGCCTGTTGAAATATTTTCCAGAAATACAAGGATTAAAGTCCAGTTCTCAAACGAAGTTTTCTGATCCGGCTGCACTTAAAGCCCAAGCCACCATTGAGGCTTTATGACAGGCGGGACCAGGGGTAAAATAATTGCCAAACTATTTTCAGAACCTATTAAGCTTTTCAATATTTAGTTCAGCATAAAAGAACCGAATGTTAGATCGGTAAATATCCCTGCAAAATTCTACCCATTTTGCAATCAATTTCGAACAGCTTGTATATTGGAGTGATGGAATGATGCTCTACGAAGTAAATCTTGAATAATTTTTACTGCAGAGTTCATCGTTTTAACTATCTTAACGTCCGTAAGTAATCCGTCCAATATTCAAATGATATTGGCAGTTGTTTCAGCGTCATGTAGGCATTTTCATGCCTATAGGAGTGAAAATAACCCCAAGGTTGCTTCTGAAAAAATGTGAAGCATTCAATTCCCTGCATTATAGTAAAAAAACAAATAGGGCGTTACATTTGACAAAATCGAAAAATATCAATTACAAGTTCAGCATTTCGCAATCAATAACGGACATCCTGTGCAACACCACCTAAACAACAAGGCCTACTCACTGCGAAAGATGAGTCATCACATATAGGGCTATTAGTATTCGTAAAAGTTCCGAATTATTTTAATTCCCTCTATTTGTATGGAGGAAATCAACTCGAAATTTACCAAAATTAAATGTTTATTATTTTCTCAATTTTGAACGAATGCCACTTGGATGACTTATGACATATATTGACAATGAAAATTAATAATCTGTGGAATGAAGTGATTAAATCCATTAAATATTTATTCAGAGATTTAAATCTTAATATAAAATCAGTATAACTTGTCTATGGATTAAATTAAACAAAATTTATGGAAAACAAAATTAATATATTACTTGGTACATACTATATTGAAACATTTCAGCAGGAAAATATAAATAATAAATATAATCAGCACTGAATAGATAGATGTTGAACAAAAGTTTATGTCATGAGTTTTGAAAGTGTATTTATTATAGGATATTCATTAACAAATGAATGAAACTATTAAAGAAAAATATTATTTCTTTGCATCAGTTTTTATTACTCAATCTTTGACGATTCAGTAGAGTTTTAACATTAATAATATCCCACTAAGTGCATATAATATTCAAAAAGTCAGAAGTTTTCTCAAAGTTATCCAAATTTTTTTCCCTCCCAGTTCTCTAAGAGCGTTAACAATATTCGAATTGAAAATTTGCAATACTAAATTGACATTTTGTCATCCAATGATGTAGGATAAAGTGCCTTCAAATATAATGTGTAACCATATTTTAACAACTGGCTTCTTTCTGATTGATGCATTTATTTTAATGAATTGAATGATACAGTTTTTAAATGATTCTGAATAAAACCTGGATAAACAAACTTCTGCAAAGTCTTATTGATACAATTGTTTCTTATGTTTTTGAGAATGTGTACAGGATCTATGATAAAAAAACAAAGGTCTATTTATATTTACTCCATTCCTATCAACATTCCTCAAAATATTAGTGTCGCTGAAATAACTCATTGCTTTCCGATTAATAGCATTTATCTGAAACAACAGCTAAAACTTCGAATCCGATGTCTTATGAGCCAACAATAACTTTCTTAATGAATTGATTAAAGTTCTTAAAGGTAAAATATGGACCACTTCTTTGATGCTGATAAGAGACTGCTGATCATAAACACATGTGCATTTGTAGCTCTATTAGTGTTATTATAAGTATTCCAAATAACACGGCCTTCTCGATAATTTATATAAGATTTAATATGTATTTCGTCAATCATAAGTACTATTGATTTATCCTCATATTTCAAAATATTAAATTTAGAACAGGTATAGTATAAGCCAGATTCGTGCTGTTCTATACGAGGATCAGTAGGTAATTTTTGACACATTCTCTTGATGGTTGATGAACTAGGCAGAAATAAAATTCCATAACTTCTAAGAAACTTATATGCATGAGGTGAAATTGAATACAGCAATCCGCAAAATGATGTTGTATTTACACTGTTCTGAAGGAATATCTATTAGATTGTCCAAGGAGTTGGATCTGTTCTATAATGAAATGTAAGAGCAATGTAAGGTTACAAAATTTTGTTTATAGTTTATATTGCACTTATTAAATAGATACTTTCTTTCAAGTCGCATTTCCATTTTCCATTTATTTTTAAAGAAAGTCGATGTCTTTTCTGAAATACCTGTCATTTGATTTATATCAGTTACGAGTTGCTGATTTTCTTTCCTATTATTGGATAGGTTCTGAACTGCCATATCCCCCTAAAACACTTTCAGCATCATATCTTCCAACACTACAACACTGCACTGAATTTTCACTAAAATACACAAAGTATAACTTGCTCTTAGATTTCTTCAAAACCCATTGGTCAATCTCCTTTTCCATCATTTTAAAATACATTTCTTCATAATTTACCTCAGCTATTGATGTCATATATTCTTTACTGGATTTAACGCTTTCTTTCAGACCTTTTCTTAACATCGAATACTCTAGTCTTTGTCTTCTATCATCAGGGGCTTCTCAGGCTATAGGCTTTAATCAAGGTTTCTTCAGAGGGGCTGACAATAATTCCTCAGTTGATTCAACATAACAATTGGTAACATTTTCAATATCACTTTCCAAGAAATGATCCTCACACACCTGAAACAAATAATCGACATATAATTAATACACATACATAACGAAACTTTATTTTTGTAAATTGAGTAAAAAAATGTCAGAATAATATTGATAAACATACATACCCGTGTATTTGCAGTTGGGTTAAAATTTTCACGACTTATGGCATTTAACCACTTATTCTTTAGTTCCTCATTTTTTTTGGAAAAGCAAAGGAACTCCTTTTAACCCAATTTTTATAGTTCACCTTACAAAGTGGAACATAACAACATGTTGGCATGTTGGATGTATGTAATATACAATTTGCACTACTAATATTAATTAAAAATTACAAAACTACACACACACTATAAAAAAACAACACTAATTGTCAAAATCAGAACTCTACAGCAGTTTCAACAGTGAACCCAAGGTGCATAGAGTACCTGCATCTTTTCATACCCTACATATGATGACTCCTACCCCCTTCTATTTGGAAGGAAGTAGGCCTTGTTGTTTAGGTGGTGTTGCCCTGTGTATGGCAGATCAATCTTTTTGTTATGATGACTCTATGAATCTTTCAGTAACCAAGAATTCGTATCTCATTCCTGTTACGTCTTATTTTTGCAACTGTTTTAGGTCTTTTAGTGGAGTGCTGTGCGCTCAACTTTTTCCAGTTTTCTCTGAATAAGATCTGTACCGTTGGAAAAATATTGCTAAGATTTTGCATTTTAATAGAAATAGTGAAGGTCATTGAAAATACATGAAAATATACAGGGCCATCCATTTAAAAAATCAACAGTTTGTTGAATATCTTTTTTGGGAACTCCTGTCATATTGGAAAATAATTTCTTGAGATGCAGAAATAGACATACAAGAAACCTGTTTTCGAACGAAATTTCTAAGATGTTTGGTTCGGAAGCTATGGAAGAAGAACGCACTATTGCAGGACTCTGTATACATTAAACTGGAGGAAAAGTGGCATATACATATTACATTGTAGTAAATGCCCTGCCATTCACAAAGGTCAATCTAGTCGTTTAATAAACTTTAGAATAGACAAACATAAAAAATCTATACTCCAAAATAAAACGACTGGTTTTTCATAAAAGAAAACCACTTCATAGACTTCTGTAAAACCAAAAATTAATTATTAGTGATATTAAAATGGACACACAATTGTCAATCATTTAATGGATGTCTTAAAATTGCAGTGAGAACTAGATCTTTTTTATGCCTGGACAGTTACACAATTTTTTTAAAATAAAAAAAAATAAAGAAATTAATAAAAAAAAATCATGTCTGTATTTGTGGCAGCAAGAAGAATAGGGAAAAAATATAAAGTAAAAATTTATTTGTTTATAACAAATTGTTTCTTATATAAACAATGAAAAATCAAACAAAACGAATTTTTTTTTTATATGGAAAGGAAAAGTAAATCATGATTTTTAAAGAAAAAAATGGTTCCTTAATATTAGTTAGAAGTGGGAGAAAACGATTGTTAATTAACAAATGCGTTTTTAAGCAATAAAAAAATTTTTTTGAGGAAATTTTTTTTTTCAAATCATTATTTGCATCAAAGATTGATACTCCTTAAAAAATTTTTCAATTATTTTATAAACAACGCATTTGTTTATAACAATTTTTTAAACAATAAGAGATAAAAATTAAAAAATATATTTCGATGTAGCTTCCTACAACATAAAAACGGACCATCAATAATATTTTGAAAAAAAAAAATTTTTTCGATAATTAATCCAAGTTTTTAATTTTGCAACAACTAAAATTGTTAATAAAAAACTGAAAAATAAACATCTTTAAATTTTTCCAACAGGGATCTATTCTGAAGTCTTCCAGAAATTGCTCCAAGAGAGGAAAAAATCTCATGTTAATAGTTTAACAATTATCACGCTTGCAATGTTCATGTCCAAGCAGAAAAAATTATTAATTAACTATTACTAATTGAAAAATTGAGATAAAAATATTTCTTTGGCGGATTATTGTTCATTCATCTATCCAGTATGCCCCTGAATTTTTTCATTTATTAAATTTCATATTTAATCTGTTAAAATAATTTTTATTAATAGTGTCCAAAATAGGCGTGGCTTACGAAAGCCAGAATACCCGTTTTCGGCCGTATTTTCATCCCTCTAGGAAAATTATTATGGGACTACAATTCCGGGAGTCGACACTTTTTTAGGAAATTTCCTCCTCTTTTTGAATCTATTTTTTCATTTCAAAAATCTTTATTAGTTTTTGAGATATTTACAAAAAACTAAACCCTCTTTTTTTTTAGTTAATGGTTATTACTTTTGCAATTTTTACAAGCGGAACTTCATTTTTTTCAAAAATCATCTAGATGCCATTCCGAATCGAATGACACCTGATCATAATTTGAAAAAAGTTGACCCAAAAGGCACTTGTTGACTAGACTAAGTCTGTAAGTGTTCATACCTGAATATCGCCAAGTGAAAGGTCATTAGTTTTTACCCCAGTAGTCACGTCTTTTACTAACTGTATAAATGATAGTCCAGTCATCGTCTAGAGTTAAGGTGATGAAGAATTTTTTGGGAGTGCATTATTAATATTACTGTACGCTGGGCTTCATTCTGCAGAATTCCAAAAAGTTGTCTTGCAAACACTGAAAACTTTATATATTTCCCTAGTCACCTATGCTTGAATATGGATCGATAGTGTGGGCGCCTTTTTATGCTTGTCACAAAGGCTTTGTTGAGAGGATTCAGAGGAAGTTCCTGCACTGTCTTGATTTTAGGTACATTTGATGGTAACATTGGGCGCATTCGAGCCTGCTTCCGCTTGGATTCTCTAGAGGTGAGTCGATGGTTGGCAGCTTAATGGTTCTGTAGACTACTCTGATATTCTCAAGCTCAATGGTTTCAACATTCCACAGAGACCAACTAGGAATTTTAAACTGTTTCGGAAAATACTACATAGAACTAATTATAGTAAACCTTTATTTCCATCTCGTATTCTCAATCTCAACGGTAGATATGGTAATCTCAAGTTTTTTTCCCATTTCACTATTGTTACTCAAGACTAAAACTTCTTTTTAAGTTAAGACAGATTTTCTACATACCGTCCTTGTCATGATAATACTAATAATAATATGCTCTACTTATCTGTACTTTAACTCAATATTCTATATTTTGTACGCTTTCTTATATTTTATATTGTTATATTGGTGGTTTCCTATCATTCCTGCTCAATGAAGTGTTAATCAATAAATAAATGAATATAGAAATTATTGATAAGTTTGCATCCAAGCATTACTGGAGAATGGAATTAATTTATAAAAAATAAGTGTTAGTGTTTTTTCTCTCAAATATGGAGCAAGTAAATTAACCAGTGAGTTATTTTGAATTCTTTTTGCTCTTTTTTCATTTGAATATAATTTGCCCCATTTAATCTGTAACAATGCTAGAAAACCTTCAACAACAACAAACCTTTAGTAGTCACATATTCAAGCTTAATTTAGGAGCAATTCCATTCCCGATTGCAATGAATCACCTAAATGCGTATTTTGTATGGGTGCTCTAATGATAAATGCTGCTTAGAGTACCTTTGACAAGTAAGGATTAGAGAATTGATGGTGATGCAAAATCGCTCTTTGTACAATGCAGCTATCAGATATCAGGCGGATACCTTCTGCGTATTTATAAAGATTCATATTATGCTCATCATGTTTTCTGTATGAAGCACATCGAATCCGAAAAATATAATTTAATAATTTTCATATGAACTTATTCACATCATCAGACATCAACGAGATCATACACAATAGGTCTTGTTTGGAGAGAATATTTTGTCAGGTGCCATAAGGTGGAACTTGTTAGAACTCGTCTGTATGTATAATGTGATATCAGTTATCCACTGCCTATATGGGTCATATTTTCAACTCACACATTGATGAAACGGATGAAATTAATGGCAAAGAATAAATTGAAACAAAATGGTAAGTAGCATGTAATTCATTTACTCTTCATTTTATTTGAACTTCAGCAAAACGTTTCATGTTATTGCCATATTGAAGTCCACCATGGGCTACTTGATTAACTGTTTTGAAGACTAATAAGTTACCGTTCGTTTTTATTTCCTATGATGCTTTGAATGAGTTCAAATAAAATTATGTAATGCACATGTAGTCGAGATAATTTTGTACACAAATTCCGACTGCAATTGAATTCTTCTATTATAAAAACAAAATTGTGAAAAAAAATTCCTACAGCCTTTTTCACAACTCTTTTAGCTCTTTTTAAACGGCAATTGCCCTGTGTTTTTCAGTATCATCACATTGATCTTCTTCTTTAGATAAATTGTCCCATTGCCAAAGATAACATGTAGCATTTTTGCTTGAAAAGGTTTCTAAATATTCAATTTTGAAAATTGCCCCTATCACTTTTTGTGCAATAACTGCTTATGTTTATAGCAATAATAATACTAATGATGAATTTATTGATCATTTGAGACCCATAATGGGCATATGACAAATCAATCAATGTACAATGTGATAAGTGGCGGCTCATAGGTAAAACAAGTGGGTATTCTGCATCTGAATCAGAAACAACAGATTCAATATAACAGAGAGAGTGCTCAGAATAAGCAGATATTGGGCAGCATTTTAACGCTTTTAAAATTATTAAAGACAGTTTTTTCTGGAATAAAATAAGAGATTACTTTGTTTTCTAACACTTTTTATTATTACTGATATACAGTGACTCGAGTTTCGTAGTGTTTACTACATTTTCAAACTGAATGAACAAATTAGATCTCAGCTATTATATATGCTGATTGTAGGCTTCGGCAGAGCTTCGAAGAGAGGGGTTTTCCAAAGTTCCGTCTGTTCGTTTAGTAGTTTTATTAGTGGTACGTGCCTCTTATATTTTTCAATTTCTATGGATTCCGGGGTGTCAAGTTTTTTCCCTTTCGCTTCCACGTGCAAGATAACAAGTTTGTTCAATTCTGGGAACGTGTGATCTGTATTGAAGAAATGGTTCGCAAAATTGGAATTATTCTTCCGGTTCCTAAAAGCAGATTGATGCTCTTTGTACCTTTTATGGAAAGGTCGGCCCGTTTGTCCTATATACAGACACTATTACACTGTTGACAACTTAATTTATAGACTCCAGAATTATTCAGTTGGTTCTCTTTGTTTTTCGGATTAACAAGGAGATTAGAAATTTTATGGGATAGTGTAAAAGCTGTTACTATGTTAATTTTGGACAAAATTTGAGCAATTTTTTGTGAAATTGGTCCAAAATATGTTAGTTTTATGAATTTATTGTTATTATGATCTGATTTGGAGATGGGGTAAATTTGTTTATTAGTTGCTTTTGTTTTTTGTTTATGATGGAATTTATGGTTTTTGTTTTGAACTGATTTTTTTTGGCTATTTGTCTGATTGTATTCAATTCCCTCTTTAAGGTAATATTATCTAAAGGTTATGATTGATCAATCATAAACTAGCTGCATATAGATCAATGGTACATAGAGCATTTTCAATTCCTTTAGATAATATTACGTTAAAGAGGGAATTGAATACAATCAGACAAATAGCCACAAAAAATCAGTTCAAAACAAAAACTATAAATTCCATCATAAACAAAAAACAAAAGCAACTAATTCGTAAACAAATTTACCCCATCTCCAAATCAGATCATAATAACAATAAATTCATAAAACTAACATATTTTGGACCAATTTCACAAAAAATTGCTCAAATTTTGTCCAAAATTAACATAGTAACAGCTTTTACACTATCCCATAAAATTTCTAATCTCCTTGTTAATCCGAAAAACAAAGAGAACCAACTGAATAATTCTGGAGTCTATAAATTAAGTTGTCAACAGTGTAATAGTGTCTGTATATAGGACAAACGGGCCGACCTTTCCATAAAAGGTACAAAGAGCATCAATCTGCTTTTAGGAACCGGAAGAATAATTCCAATTTTGCAAACCATTTCTTCAATACAGATCACACGTTCCCAGAATTGAACAAACTTGTTATCTTGCACGTGGAAGCGAAAGGGAAAAAACTTGACACCCCGGAATCCATAGAAATTGAAAAATATAAGAGGCACGTACCACTAATAAAACTACTAAACGAACAGACGGAACTTTGGAAAACCCCTCTCTTCGAAGCTCTGCCGAAGCCTACAATCAGCATATATAATAGCTGAGATCTAATTTGTTCATTCAGTTTGAAAATGTAGTAAACACTACGAAACTCGAGTCACTGTATATCAGTAATAATAAAAAGTGTTAGAAAACAAAGTAATCTCTTATTTTATTCCAGAAAAAACTGTCTTTAATAATTTTAAAAGCGTTAAAATGCTGCCCAACATCTGCTTATTCTGAGCACTCTCTCTGTTATATTGAATCTGTTGTTTCTGATTCAGATGCAGAATACCCACTTGTTTTACCTATGAGCCGCTACTTATCACATTGTACATTGATTGATTTGTCATATGCCCATTATGGGTCTCAAATGATCAATAAATTCATCATTAGTATTATTATTGCTATAAACATAAGCAGTTATTGCACAAAAAGTGATAGGGGCAATTTTCAAAATTGAATATTTAGAAACCTTTTCCAGCAAAAATGCTACATGTTATCTTTGGCAATGGGACAATTTCTCTAAAGAAGAAGATCAATGTGATGATACTGAAAAACACAGGGCAATTGCCGTTTAAAAAGGGCTAAATAGTTGTGAAAAATGCTGTAGGAATTTTTTTTCACAATTTTGTTTTTATAATAGAAGAATTCAATTTCAGTCGGAATTTGTGTACAAAATTATCTCGACTACATGTGCATTACATAATTTTATTTGAACTCATTCAAAGCATCGTAGGAAATAAAAACGAACGGTAACTTATTAGTCTTCAAAACAGTTAATCAAGTAGCCCATGGTGGACTTCAATATGGCAATAATATGAAACGTTTTGCTGAAGTTCAAATAAAATTAAGAGTAAATGAATTACATGCTACTTACTATTTTGTTTCAATTTATTCTTTGCCATTAATTTCATCCGTTTCATCAATGTGTGAGTTGAAAATGACCCATATAGCCAGTGGATAACTGATATCACATTATACATACAGACGAGTTCTAACAAGTTCCACCTTATGGCACCTGACAAAATATTCACTCCAAACAAGACCTATTGTGTATGATCTCGTTGATGTCTGATGATGTGAATAAGTTCATATGAAAATTATTAAATTATATTTTTCGGATTCGATGTGCTTCATACAGAAAACATGATGAGCATAATATGAATCTTTATAAATACGCAGAAGGTATCCGTCTGATATCTGATAGCTGCATCGTACAAAGAGCGATTTTGCATCACCATCAATTCTCTAATCCTTACTTGTCAAAGGTACTCTAAGAAGCATTTATCATTAGAGCACCCATACAAAATACGCAATTAGGTGATTCATTGCAATCGGGAATGGAACTGCTCCTACATTAAGCTAGAATATGTATGTTGAGAAGTTCAAAATATTTTGGAAGAGAAGTGCCCTAAAAAGTAATCAATAAAGTTCCACAAAATACTTGAGTTTGAAATATAATTCAATCTAATGGTCTACTTAAATCTGCGAACTCTAAGAACAGGAGTGCTAGGGATACTACCACATCATGCTGAACCCCTGTGTAATATCAGAGCAATTTATAGATTAAAATGGACAGATTTCTGGTCTTTTCATAAGTTCTTTTTTTCGGTAATGCTTTGCGTCGGGCTTCATCCCAAGAACTCTATCGCCTACTTAATAGTATTATCTTTCCTTCTGGAGAGATAAAAATAGGACGAATATAAAACTACTTCTATGGCTGACGAAGCAATCTTAGCATGGACGCAACAATCGACCTGGATCGTTCTGCGACTCAAACGTCAAAAGCTTTATCAAAACTTAGGAATCGCCTGTATACAGATGCGTAAAGTGACAGCTGTTTGTTGAACAAACAAAGAGTACTGTAGTCGCAAACTTTATCCTTGCCTGGGACGGGGCGTTTTCAACATTCCCCATTTCTATCAGCTGACTTCCCAGAACAGAAAAGATTTTCGAAAAACTTACAAAAGCAACAACATAGAATAGATCTGACTTATTTACGTCGGCAGAGGATTACTTTACCACAGAGTGTTGTAATTTCCAAGGAAAGCTCCACCTTAAAATTAAATTGTTCTCGAGATATGAAAAATTTTTGTATATTTAATATTTTCATCCATGTGATCACAAAGGCTAGAATATAAATATTATAACTATCTGAAGCAAGGGAATTAATTAGTTTGCTCTGGTATGAAAAAATACACACCTGTTCATTTGAGGTCTTTCTCGCAAATATTTTCGATATCTAAATTATTATTACAATACAATATAACATTGCTGATTTCATCCACCAATCCAGCCTCCTAAGAATCATAAGCTGTCTTTCTCAACGTTGCAATTTCCTCATCCACACATGCAGTCAATATATAGCAGAATTTAGGTGCAGGAAAGACGAAACCTGGAGGTGCAGGGTTAGTTGATTGTGCAAAATAAACATCAGAAAAATGAAATTACCATAATTAACCTACTTTCAGCAATTACATTTTCCACTTCAAAGTATTAATTGATGGAATTATTCGAAAATCACCGGTATTGAAATTAAGTAATGATAATCCAAAGCTCAACGTCCAACCCAATTTTTGATGAAAATTGACTCGCCAAATGAGGTTATTGAATGGACCATAGAACAAAAACATATATGTTAGATGCATAGACTTATTATCCTAGTACCTAACACGTCTATGGTTAGATGTAGGTGCTCATAGGAGCACATATTAGGGGTAATATCTATAATAGAATGTATATTCTACTCACTTAATATCCTTTTAATATGTCCATTGAGCTATCCCGTGTTTTACGGAGTAATCTGAATTATTCGGAATTTTACGGAGTACTCTAAGAGATCCGGAATTATTCGGTTTACTCTGAAGAACGTTGACCTTTTTATTGTGGTAGTCTAGTGGCGGGAGAATAGGACGTTACGTTGTGTAGACAACCCAAATTACACCTAACGAGAGCAAGGAAACAGTGACGGGAGGTTCACATATTCAAAACACAGTAATGCCAGAATAATATATATTGTGCTATCCCGTACATTACAGAGTACTCTAAAAGATCCGGGATGTTACGTAGTACTCTAAGATCTGGGGGTTTACGGAGTACTCTAAAAGATCTAGGGGTTTGCGGAGTACTCTTAAAGATCTGGAATTATACGAAGTAATCTAAAGAGCGCTAACCTTTTTATCGTGATTGTCTAGTGGCGGGCGAATAGGACATTACGTTGTGTAGGCAACCCAAATTACACCTAACGAGAGCAAGGAAACAGTGACGGGAGGTTCAAATATTCGAAACACAATAATACCAGAATAATATATTTTTATTAATAATATTCAAAAGCAACAACCCTCAATAAATGGAAACACATTCATCAGCCTGTGGTTAAATCTACTCTACGCAGTGGTTCGCAAAGCGGCCCTGTGAAACCAATAGCGCCCCGGGTCTAAATGACTTATTACTACATATTGTTAGGTCGGTATGCACTCAAATCAGATATCATTCTTGCGCAGCGGAAAAGGGTAAAGTTATGCAGGAAATGGGGGATACAGCCAGCATGCGAACCTTCGACTGTACTTCCGGTAATCAGTGCTGAACCTCAACTACAAGGGGCAAGTTAAACGGACAGTAAGGTAAGGGTAATTGTGACATTCCCAGGAGATCTCCTTGAAGAGGGGATCTAACCTAATTCGAGTCGACCGGAGAAGTTACTATCAAAGGAACTGTATCTGACCTCCTCGGGCCCAGGAAGGCTCAGATATTACTGAAGAACGAACCGAACACTACCTGAAGGGTCACGTAAAGTAATCCCTGAGGGTATCACAATACCTCGGAACAATTATCTAGCAATCAGGATATCTGGAGTTATTTACTTTCTCTATACGATATGTTGTCCTCTACCAGTACTCCCCAGCAATTTACCCTAAAGAACGCCACTGGTTCACATGGAATACAATCTCTCAAAGTAAGCGGGCACATGCATATGACAAATAGGTAACACAAACTGACCAGGACATTATAAAATAGATACAGTACCCCATTACCCAGGCGTGTTAATGGACGTTACAATAAGAACAAAGAAATGGGTATCCGGGGGATCACACAAGAGTACATAATACAAATCAGTTACATATCAAGCACCGCAATTAGTAAGAAAAGATAATACAAATCCCTATTGGCAAGTTTTACGCAGATAAAGAACCACTATTTACAAATACAGCAAAAAGCAATCAGGCACCGAGAGAAAGTATACAATACAAACAGAAAACTTGTGAGGGTTGCTTAAGTTATGTACAAAGGCAATGCAATTTAGTTAAAACATTCCGGTGGGATTAAAAAACGGCAAAGCAAAAATACAAGAATGGAAAGCGAAGTACAATGAACGAACGTGCAGTCATTAATTTCACATTAACACAAAGGTGGTATTTAAAAATGTGAAGCATGCAATTAATCAGAAGCATTTAAAAGAAGTTTACTTACTAAGAGTTACCAAGGGACACTGTTATAAATACTATTATCTCGAGTAGATTACTAAGTTGCTCAGGAGGTTTATTTCCAAGAACCTTCCTCTCGAATGCATTCAAATACAATGGGGACGCTATAAGGACGTTGTTCTCCTTTTTTTTAATGTCACTAATCACTTACGTGTCAAGTTACAGCGCCACAGAGTATTTTGACACCGAAAAATAACGCGGGTAAATACAATGACATAATGATGGAATTTATATAATCTATCAGGGACTCTGTGACTCGTATGATCCTTAGAGGATCCGGATCTCTTCAATATCTATTAGTAATGTTAAGAAGCAACAACCCTCAATGAATGGAAACACATTTATCAGCCTGTGGTTAAATCTACTCTACGCAGTAGTTCGCACAGCGCCACAGTGATCCTTATGGCGCCCCGGGTCTAAATGACTTATTACTACATATCGTTAAGTCGGTAACTCGCTCAAATCGGATATAATTCTTATGCCGCAGAAGGAGTTAGAAGGGACAGGATACAGCCAGCAATCGCAACTACACCTGTACTTTCGGTAACCAATGCAGAACCTCTCAGTTATTGCACGCTCGTTCATTTTACTTCCACCCATCGCTTTTCATTCTTGTATTTTTGCTTCCGTCATATTAATTTGGCTGGACTGGTTTACTGAAATGCATTGTCTTTTTATATAACTAAAGCGGCACAACTCTCACAAATTATTTAATATATAAAATTCTCGTGTCACGGTGTTTGTAATTCTACTCCTCCGAAACGGCTCGACCGATTTTTGTCATTCGAGGCATGCATATCGGCCAAGGTGGAGAATCGGACAACATCTATTTTTCATCCCCCTAAATGTTAGGGGTGGTCCACCCCTAATTTTTTATTTTATTTTTTTTGGCAAACTTTTTTTATTCATTTTTTTATGATATAGCATACAAAAATACATACAACCCTAAATTTTGACCTCTTTACGATCAACCCCTATTTTTTATTTGTCAATTAAAATATTTAATTTTTTTTTTATTTTGTCATGACTTAGAATAAAAAAATTAATATTACTCTGAATTTTTTGCCCTTATACGATCAACCCCTATTTTTTATTTCTCAATTAAAATCTTTAATTTTTTTTGCAAGGATTTTTCTTTATTTTGTCATGACTTAGAATAAACAAATTCATATTACTCTAAGTTTTTCCCCTCTCTACGATCAACCCCTATTTTTTTATTTGCTACTTTTACATTTTAATTTTTTTGGCGATTTTTATTTTCACTTTGTCAAGACTTAAAATAAAAAAATTCAATCTGAATCGTTCATCACCTTGCATGGTAGACGGAAAATGTACAAAGCGTTTTCCTAAAGATTTCACTAACGATACGGTCACACATGTTGAAGGATATCCAATATATCGTCGAAGAAGTACCGAAAATGGCGGACAATCTTTCATTAAAACTATCAATAATGCAGACATTGGCATTGATAATCGTTGGGTGGTACCATATTCACCTCTGCTGAGCAAAACATTTAATGCTCATATTAATGTTGAGTCATGCAGTTCGGTGAAGAGTATCAAATATATTTGCAAGTATGTGAATAACGGAATTGATATGGCTGTATTTAAAATTGAAAATACTAATGTATATGCTTCTCCATTGAATCAAAATGATGAAATTACGAATTACCAAATTGGCCGGTATATCACTTCCAATGAAGCTGTCTGGCGTAGTTTCGGTTTCCCAATTCATGAACGGGATCCAGCAGTTTTCCATTTAGCTGTCCATCTTGAAAACGGCCAGAGTATATTTAACAAACGAAACAGCGCTTGATTGTGCTATAAATCCACCAAAAACTACGCTCACCGAATTTTTTGAACTGTGCAATCGTGTGGATGCTTTTGGTTTCTTCGCACAAACACTGCTCTATTCTGAAGTTCTAAAGTATTTTACATCGAACGCAAGCAAGGGACACCAGTTGATGCGTGCCCCGGTTTATTCAAATCAAATAGTTTGGGATATACAGACAGACTGAGTGCTTTTATCTGCGACTGTTGTTGGTTAATATCACCGGACCATTGTCACTTCAAGATATACGTAAGGTAGATGGACAACAGTATCCTACGTATAAAGATGCATACCTTGCTTTAGGTTTGCTAGAAGACGACAATCATTGGGACAGTATGCTTGCTGAAGCAGCATTAAACTGCACAGAAACACAAATTCGTCTACTATTTGCTATAGTACTGACTACATGTTTCCTTGCCCGAGCACAAATGTGGGATAATCACAAAGATTCAATGACTGATGATATATTGTCTCGACATCGTACAAGGTGCAATGATCTAACGATTCGGTGATGCAATGTACGATGAAGCATTGATTGCTATCGAGAAACAAAAACTAGACTGGCCCTCCAGGTTGGGGGTTGAGGCATTGGACTGGTTCTCCAATACTCTTAAAAAATTTTCCAATTACCAAAAAGCCTAAACATAGCCTCGGAATTTCGGATAGATTACACGGCAAACGGACTAAGCAGGGAAAAAGGTTGATGAGATTTGCGACATGGAACGTTCAAGGTATTAGACAGAAGGTCGACATTATCGCGTCAGACTTACGGCCGGTTTCATAAACGAAATTAAAGCCTCCTTTTTCCCAAAAAGTCTCCTTTAATGATAGAACGTGTTTCATAAACAAATTTTGAGGTTAAAAGCATCCTTTATCTTAAAGTGAGAAAATCGGCCCTTTACGGCTGGAAAAGGATCCTTTAACGAGAAGCTCGACACTGCGCAGGTGCTCGATAAACACGAAAACAGTGGACATCCCATTTTATTTAATTTTAGCGTACTACGAAATATGTTGCACCAAATGTTGAATGCTGATTTTAGTTCTACTTCTTCATCAAACGATGAAGAAATAATTGTGAGAAGACCAAAAAATTACAGGAGACATTTTTCCACGTTAGATTATCTAGATTTCTTCTATCGTTTTTGCCTGACAAAACCAACTGTTTAATCTTTGCTTCAAAAAATTGCAGATCAATTGTACTTCTCATTTTACAGGTAATCAAATTTCGATTTATTATTTTGTTGATATAATTTTATGTATACCAAATCATTAAATTGACAATTTTCAGAGGCAGCTGTATTGAACCGATGAACCAACAACTTTTGACATTGAGATTCTATGGAACTGGAAATATATGATCAAACCATCTTTAATAACAATCTCTTGAAGAGACAATTTGAGAGTGGTAAATTAGGACGGTATTTGTTACTTGGTGGTAGTGGTTATAGTTTGCAGACTTATCTTATGACAAAGTTACCGGAAGCTATAACTGCAGCTGAAAATTTATATAAGCAGTCAATTATACGAACTAGAAATGTGGTGGAGAGAAAGTATGGAAATTTGAATATTAAAACAAATTAATATATGTTTATCTTTGTTATCTTTATTTGTTTTAATATTCAAATTTTGTTATATTTCTTCTATTAAGTAAAAGGCCTTTCTATTTTAGAAAGTATGGAGTTTGGAAGCGTTATTTTCCTATACTTTCTAAAGGAATGAGTGTTAAGTTAACGACAATAAGGGCAATTATTGTTGCTACCGCTGTTTTGCACAATATGTAGATATGAACGAAATATTTCCAAATGAATGATTGCAGGAGGAAGAGGACTTTCAAACACATTCAACTAATGTTAATGCAGCTCGTCAAGCGAGAGTCTATTATTAATAAATATTTTGCTAATTTAAAATTTATATTTGTGTGATAATTGAAAATAAATTTGCTTGTCACTTGTGGAACTATTCTTCATATTCAATTTGTATCTTCAACCTGACAAGATTTCATATAATTTTTATAAGATTTTACAAGGTATGTATTTAGATCTTCTATGTTTGTATTTCTGATTCATTGTTTTACTTTAGGTAGCATCTGAAAAAGTTTCAAGTGAGAATAAAGAAATAAAAATATTATGTGTTATTGAAATTTCCGTTCTTAATTCAAATTTGAGGGGACTTCATAGTCTGCAGCAATGCTGATAGAATTCTGAAACCGCTTTTTCCAGAAAGTGCATTCAAAATAAAAAAGATTTAATTATTATTTAATTTGCTCTTCATCTCCATAATTTGCAAATCTGATATTTTAAGCTTTGAATGCTCCTCTTCTTTTCTTCTATTCTCTTCCTTGATAGCCACTATCTCTTTCGCTTTGGCAAGTGGGTTTGTAACAGTTGGTCTCAACTGTTTGGAAATTAGCTCCCTCGATTTCAATGGAGCACTACCACCAGTCAATATGACTACGTTGAGCAGCTACCACCTTCTAGTTTTAGTTTTTATATTGTCATATTTGGATTTGAGGTGGTCCCCATTTCTCCAATGGAGAACTGTTGCATTGAAAGCAGTTTCTATTCTCTGCCAGACTTTATCCTATAATATTAAAATTCTCTTTTTCAATCAATTCCAAGAGGCATAATTTCTTCTCAGGTTTTAAAGTAATAATACTTTTTTTCTCTTTTCTTCCATATACATTCATATAACCCACGTAATAAAATATAACAATTCGCACGTAATAATGATATAAATTTCAATATACTGTCTTCTGCACATAACCATGTTTATGCTAAGATCGATTTATGCTTCTTCTATTTTTCTTTTTACAAGTTCCAACGCATAACTCACAATTTTTACAGAATATCACCAACTACATTTGTAAAATCACTAGTTCTCAGGATAGCCAACAGTCGGAAACATATGACCGGCGCATTAAAGGAAGCTTTAAGTAAAGGACGGTCGATGTGCGTTTATGAAACTGATGCTCCCATTTAAAGGATCCTTTTTCATAAAGGGACTTTATCATAAAGGAGCCTTTTGATGTTGTTTATGCAACTGGCCGTTAGATAGATTGAATTTGGACATAATAGCACTGACCGAAACAAAGAAGAAAGGAACTGGCACCAACAATGTCGGTAACTACATCCACATATTCACTGGAGTACCAAAAGAAAGAAGAGCAGCTAGGGGAGTCTCTTTAATGGTAAAGAAAGAGCTGAAAAATAAAATCACTGACTGGGAATCAATTAATGATAATATCCTTAAAGTAAATTTCAGGATGTACGGACATAACATCACTGTAATAGCAGCATATGCACCATCTGACGATGAGAGGATAGAAACCAAACAAGAATTTTTTGAGAGTATCGAGGAAATACTGATAAAAACTGGAAGTAACAGAGAAGTTATTCTTTTAGGCGACTTCAACAGTAGAACTGGAAGTCAGAGAAGTAATGTGATTGTGGGACCATTTGGAGAAGAAACGATAAACGATAATGGACGAAGATTAATCCAAGTCTGTGAGACACAAAATTTGAAAATCAATAATGGATTTTACAACAACAAAAATATTCATCGTTTCACTTGGACACAAAACACACGTAATCTAAAATCGATTATTGACTACGTAATATGCAAACAATCAACAGCCTTAAAATGGAATGACGTGAGGGTTCTTCGGGGAGTTACGTGTGGATCAGATCACCACCTTGTCAGAGCTAAGGTGATTCTTCCTTTCAAAAAGTATAATCACAACAACGAGCTTAGTGAAACCAGTGGGATGGAGACAGTTGAATTACCCATTTACAACTTTGCAAGTTTTATGAACGAGAGTACCAAGAGATTATATCAACAACGTTTGGATGAAAAATTGATAGACCATTATAACCGTTCATATATCGAAGTTTATGATAACATCATCAAAAGTTTACACGAATCTACTAAGGAGGCAGTTGGTGTGAAGGAGAGAAAGATCAGTGAAAAGATTTGGTGCACAAAAGAGATCGAGACGTTGGCTCTGCACAAAAAGCAAAAATACCTAAAATGGTTGAACACAAAAAAAGAAGAAGATCATGAAGAATACAAGAAAACTAAAATAAAGCTGAGAAAGTTAATAAAGACAGAGAAGAACAAAATGTGGGACAAGAAATGCCAGGACATCAATACACATATAGGAGGAAGGAAATGCTCGGAAATATGGGATTTCATTAAAGCGGTGAAGCACCCAGGTAAGGATGGAGCTAATTTACAGATAATCAAACCAGAAGAGTGGAAAAACCATTATCAAAACCTGCTTCAGGAGACCAGAACTGAATACCTTGAAAATCCGTCTATACAGCCGATAAATGTGCAAGGAGAACCTGTCAACATTAGCACTGATACTCTCAGAAGGGCAATAACCAAGCTCAAAAATAATAAATCCTGTGGACCAGAGGGGGTATACGCTGAAATGCTCAAGAATGGAACCCCAAAACTCAATGAAAACCTGACTTATGTGATCAATCAATGCCTAAATGGTTCCCCAATTCCGGAACAATGGAGAGTTGCCTACATTACATCAATCCATAAAAAGGGAAATAAACATGATTGCAACAACTATCGCGGACTCTCTGTGACCAGTACACTCAGTAGGTTGTATGGGAGGATTCTTCGGGATTTGATAGAGGATGACTACAGGGAGAACGAAGATGAAGAACAAAGCGGATTTCGAGCAGGGAGATCATGTACCGACAATGTCTTCTGCTTGAAACAAATAATAGAAAAACGGAACGCTAGGAATTTGGAAACACACATAACTTTTGTGGATCTCCGAAAGGCCTATGATTCCATCCCAATTTCTAAACTGTGGGAAGTCCTAGAACAATCGAATATAAACCATACATATATAAAAGCTTTACAAGAACTATATAAGAACTCTAAATCAAGAATTAAAATAGGTAAATATGACACTGAGGAGTTTCCAGTAACCAAAGGTTTGAGACAGGGATGTTGCGTATCACCAACGCTGTTTAAGATATATATTGCCGCGGTTTTGAAAAGATGGAAAAGGATGGTTTGCGACATGGGAATTGATGTTGACGATACATGCGGGTGCACTCTTCAGTTTGCTGACGATCAGGTGGTGGTTGCTAAGAGCAGGGATGACATGGTGTATATGATGGACAGGTTAATCGAGGAGTACACTATTTGGGGTTTGACAGTTAACATCGATAAAACGAAGTATTTAAGTGTAGGAGCCGAATCCGCAGATCTGGAACTAGAAAATACACAAAAAATATCCTCCAGTAAGAGTTGTGTTTATTTGGGGATAACTTTCGATGAAACCGGTACAGATGCAGAGGAAATTGAAAAACGTATCGTCCAGGCAAAAAAGGTAATTGGCTGTCTCAATGGAATATTGTGGAGTAAGGAAATATTGAGAAGAACTAAATTTAATATTTATGAGACGATGGTCAAGAGTACACTACTATATGGTGCTGAAACATGGAGAATAACAGAAAAACACAAGAAAAAGGTAGATGTAGTGGAAATGGACGCGATACGACGATCTTTATGTATTTCAAAAAAAGACCACATAAGAAACAAGAATATCAAAGAGATTATGGGAATCGAAGGTAAAATAACACAGGATATAGAAAATAAACAACTAACATGGTACGGTCATGTAAGACGTATGCCTGAAACAAGACTCCCGAAACAAGTACAATCATGGCAACCTGCACAATCGAGGAAAAGAGGGAGACCCAAAATTGAGTGGCACAAATCCGTACAAAAATCCATGAGTGCAAGAAACTTAAGAGAAGAAGACTGTGGAGATAGGAAGAAATGGCGATTAGGCGTCGGACAACGTAGAAAAACGTTTTAAACCGACTTATATATATATATATATATATATATATATATATATATATAATAGATAATCTAATTCAACAGAAACTATCTAAAATAGCTATGAGCCAAATTTATCCCATCATAAAAACTGAAGAAAATGAAAAATTCATTTCTCTATCTTACTTTGGTAGCATAAGTCATAAAGTTGCCAATAGTTTTTCAAAATCAGATGTTAATATTGCCTTCAAAACGCAAAACAAATTGTTATCGGTATTATTTAACGCAGAGGACCCTACTACAAACATACACAAATCAGGAGTTTATAAGTTATCTTGTTCTACGTGCAGTAGAACAAGGACAAAGGACAAACAGGACGTTCCTTCAAGACGAGGTTCAACGAACATAAAATGAGTTTCATAAAAAATAAACAGAATTCTACTTTTGCCACTCATTGTCTAGAAAACGGTCATTCCTTTCTCACAATAGATAATCTTAAAATTTTACATGTAGAATCAAAAGGGAAGAAACTCGATTATCTAGAATCTGTTGAAATTTTCAAATTAGTTCACAATAACAATACTGGAAAAATAGTAAATGACTATACGGAGCTACGTAAATCGAAAATATTTGAGATATTCAAAAAGTAGCATCTGTTTAAAACCTTTTTCAACGAACATGAATTTAATGAAAAGTACACAAAAATTCACCTTTGCCACTCATTCTTTAGAAAACAGTTATTCCTTTCGACAAAAGAAAATCTTAAGAAAATTTTACATGTAGATTCCAAAGAAAAAAAACTTGAAAATTGAAATTTTCACATTAGTTCACAATAGAAATAATATAAAAAATAATGAATGAATGTTCGAAGCTATGTAAATACAAATATTTAAGATATACAACGAAGTAATGTAAAAATAATGAATGACTGTACTGAGCTATGTAACCCCAAAAATTATTTGAGATATTTAAATGGGTACCATTTGTTTAACAACCTGCTTTTGTAATACGCCACTCTAATCTAATACCCACTCAGGGTCGTTTCCCTTAATAAGTAAGTGTGTTTATCTCATTATAAAAAACGGTAATATGTGTGAAACTTTTAATATTTCCTACTTTCAATAAAAATAAAGTTAATTCCAATTTTAAAATAATGAAACAAGCAAAAAACGAAATAATACCTAATGTAAACCTTTTTCTGACTATCAACCCTTGCCACTGTCACCATTTACTCTCTACATTCTACTCATAATTCCTGAATCTAGTTGCCAACTCGAAAATATATCAAAATATACTTACTTTACTGAACTCTCTTTTTGGAAAGAATTTGGGTTCGTGCTCGTCGTACTAAGGACAAGTCTTTTGTTTCAAAAGTATTTTCTGAGGAGATGGATAGAGCAAAAATAACACATTTAAATGAGATATCACATATAATGAACTATTATAGTGTCAATTAATAGAAATTTCAATATTTACAATTTTTCACAGTCTTTTGAAAAGCAACTGATGTAAAATGATTTCTAAAATCAAATCAGTAATTGTTGAAATCAATTTTTTAGAGGACTTCTGGATCCTAGATTGTCAATTTTAATAAGTCATATTTTCATTCTCACTTATAAACAAATTATATTGAAAACCAATAAAGAAATTTTAGTGAAGTTACAAAAAATTCAACCTTTTTCGGGACACCGATCCACAAAACCCGATACCATGTTCAATAGCTGAACCCCCTACACGGGGTTGTTGGCCTCAGCCCAAAGGCACAACACCCCTTCAAGAACAATTACTATAATTTAGCCCTTTATTTTTCAACCTGAATTGAACTAAACTAACCCTACCACGAACCGATTAGTGACTGTCTGTCACCAATGCCTAACGACGACTACTCTCTTTTTTTTTTCGAACTTCCAACCGAAATTTTTCTTAGTCGGCTTTTTCTAAGTTCCCATCGTTTCAACGCCTACACACGTCTAGACCATCCAGATCTTTTGACTTGTCGATTTCTTATCTCGACTTTACTGAGAATTCCCAATCTTAGCCTTGAAGTCCTTTGTGTCGTCTGCACTAAAATCATAATCGCGAACTGCCGTTCCCAAGAACTCCTCGTTGGAATTTAAGTGAATCGGTCAATTGATTAATACATTGTTGCTTTTAGAATTATCGCCCGTTGTTTAGGCTACATTTCTATCTCAAATAATTAACACCGCTTGTCGGTCCTCGAGCTTTATTATAATAGAATTTTTTGGATCAAAATTTATTTCCCTATTTCTAAGTAAAACATAAGCCCTTTCTTACATTACTCTCCTCAATGAAAAAGTTTTGGCATTACATAGCCATAACTTTACCTATTCTCATGAATCCGTATGGCAGTCCACGAGTCCATTCGCCTTGGTACCTTATAACAACCAATAAAATTCAATTAGGTTCAATCTCACTATAATTAAAGTAAGGTGGTATGTTCCGGAAAAATGGAATATAAATTATAATACAATCATGAACCAAAATCAACCTGACCTAACTAAACTGAAATAGAATAGTCAACAGTTAATTACATGAGTGATATTAAAAACAAAACAATTTACTCAATTGCTATATCTATCACATTCAAACTCCATAATGTTCTCCTATACCTTGATAGCTTCTCTCCAAAGATTATTATTATTATTATTATTATTATCCTGATTATTATTATTATTATCCTGATACTCCTAGATCTTCTGTGAAGATCCCTCAGAAGCTTCTTCAGCTTGTGCGAGTTAGGAGTTCAGTTGTGTTCTGTGTAGGCTTTGTTACTGCGATCTTGCGCCACTTTAGGTCACAGCACTGTTAATTTTTGACCCAACAGTGAAATGGTGGCAGACACCCGTCCAACTGAAAAATTTATTTTCCACCTGAACAGGATTCGAACCCGGACCTCCCGGTCACGCGTCCGATGCTCTCCCGCTGAGCTATCCACACACATGGCCTTTCATCTCAGGAATAAGCTTCTAAAAGTGGCTCTCAGGTGATACCAATATAGTAGATAACCGTAGATATAATTCAATGTTCAATGAAATAGTTTTTCTAAAAACAAATATCCGCACGACACTGCTCTAAAAATCATATAGTCCGTACGTTGCTTGTATGAAGTCAAATTCCGCTGAGCGCGCACAAATTTTCGTACACAAATTGTTCAAACACAGCCCCTTTCCAGTCCAGTGACGTAGACTACGAATATCAGCAAGGTTGAGTCTTCAAATCACGTCACATCCATATTCAAGTTGATAACTCTTACGTCTTCTTCTTCTCTTTTAAGGCACATCGCCTATTTTTAATCAGGGAAAATTCTGTCCAATCGATAGTTTCATATTCAGGAACGTTTTTCTCATTCATTTCCTCTTTTTCTGTACATTCATCTTCAGGACCTCCTTTTTATTATCTCCACCTTATTCAATATTTCTATTCTTGGAACTGGGTTATCATCCCAGCAAACTATCTCAGCATACATCTCGTCATCTTCAGTCAACTTCAGTTTCTGTTCGGGAAACCAGGACAAAAATGATTATTCTCACTACAGGGGGAATCAGTACGAAAAATAAATCTCCTCATCTCGTCTTATTCCATCGTCATTACATGTCCATCGTAAAGTTATACAAATTCATTCTCATGCTATGGCTTCATCACTTTTCTTTGGTACGGAAGGAATAATACTAATATTCTCTAATTCATCCCTCTGGTCAGCAAGTGACCCCGCTGCATCTATCGTCACTCTCGTCTTTACCTCGACAGCTTCATCATGATTCCATATTTTCTCCTCTATACTTATTTCAGTGACCGAAGTGGAATTATCTCGCACATACTCAGTCGAAAATCGAACTAACAATATAGGCCTACTGACAAATAAGCTCCAATACAATGAGCTCACCAATTTCGAACCTTAAATTCGTCCTTCACAACACTCTCAACTTTGTTCCATTATATACAACATTGAGTTCAGCGTACTTCGCGTTATCGCGAAAGATGATTGTCATTATCTCGGCACTGTTATCAGTTCAAGAAGACACTATTTTTTGGTAACATTTTGATAGCCCTTAAGAAGGTTACATCCTTGATGATGACTAAGTATCTCATCTATTCCAGGTCCCAACTGCCTTGTAGTTGATCTTCCATTCCTTTATAACATAAATCAAGGAAACAAAAGCACAATTGGTCAGAGACACATTCTCCCAATAAGAATAATTCCAAAAAAATTGAATACAAAAAAAAAAAATTAAACTATTACTCATGATATCATAAATGAATATTCATCAAAGTGTTTCCCTACCAATTAACAAATATTATCATGTGAAGCCTTTCACTCAGAATTATATTCGCTTCTTAAATCCAAAAGAACCACTGAATACATAAAAAAAAAATCAAATACATTTTCATATTGTTACTTGCAAATTAAAAAAAGCAAAACTGATACCATAAAATCAATTAACTCAAATAAATAAAGTTCATATACTCAAAACTATAGATAAACATAACGGAACATGACCACCTATTAAGAAAAACTTAATTACCACAAAACTAAACTTTAAGCCTCACTCCATTATGTGAAGCGTAGTATTTCTTATATTTTCCTAGTAACCAAAACGCTTTTGATCATATTCCCCAATTCGAAATTATCCAAATAAAACATCAAGTTCAATTTTGACTAACTTAGCATTTCTCTATAAGATAATTAATTTTCTGTCTAAATGAAACAACTGTATTTACCCAACAGAAAAAATCATAACCAACTGACACTGAAACAAACATAAATTAATCTTGAATTCATATCTGAACAAAAATATAAAAACCTAGGAGTCTTTAGAGTTTTCACGAGCCATTGAAACTTCCAAAATCTGAACTGAAAGTCAAAAACAAATCAAAACGAAAAATTTTAAATTAGGATAATTTTCCTTTACCAATATTTTAATCAATCCGACAGATACTCATTCTCCTGTTACTTTCGATCTATTGTAATTTGTGGAAAATAAAATAAAAATTAATAATGTTCAAAATCTCTCTATAAAATAAAATCTAAACTTTCCCGAAAGTATTTCATACCAACAATAAACGGAAATTTATTTTTCTATATCAATATCACACTCTACTGAAAAAAAATATCAACTTTCTAATGAAATCATGCAAAAAATGTTAGTAATCTTATTCTACCCTTCTATCAGATATCTCAAACAATCTGAATTTAAATCTCCATTAACGTGAGTTTCAAATATTAACCTGGAATTTTCAATCCATAATTTATTTTAAATTTCTCCTAATGTACTTTTTTCACTTCTGTTTCAACTTGTAAAATAAATGTCCTGTGGGTCTTGAAGTCATTCTATACCAATAATTCACAAATGGCTACGTCAATGAGACGAATAAATTACCCAATTGAATAAACAGAAAACAATTTCAAAATTTTTTTGACAACATTAACCCTCGTTATTCAAGATCTGCTCATATCATACATTTTTCATAAAAGGTCTCATCTTGCTCTGAACAAATGATCTCTGACTATAGTACCAATATAATACCAATTTTAATCTTAAAGAAAATATGAATATCTTGCCTTCAAACAAAAAAAAATCCTATATTACCTCCTTCCACGTAAAATTCCATAGTACAAGAAAGCGGAATAATCCTCGAGAAGTCTTCTTCTACGCAACTACAAAACAAATATTCCCCGTCCTTCTGCGGACAATTCTCAATATAACACACTTATTTCGCCTCTCACGAAATCCCAGTCCTTCTACGGACTCTTCTCAATAAAATACACTTATTTCGCCTTTCGTGATATCCCTGTCCTCCTGCGGACTCTTTTCAACAGGATACAATTATTTCACCTCTCGGGATATTCCTGTTCTCCTGCGGACTCTTTTCAACAGGATACACTTATTTCGCCTCTCGCGATATCCCTGCCCTCCTGCGGACTCTTTTCAACAGAATACACTTCTATCGCCTCTCGCGAAATCCCTGTTCTCCTGCGGACTCTTTTCAACAGGATACACTTCTTTCGCCTCTCGCGAAATCCTCTTACTTCCTGAAAGAGAAAAACATATCCCGCAAATTCCTGGGATCAACGTTTCTATTGCATCTGCTTTCCCATGGCTTTTTCTAACCCATTACCTATGAAAAAAAAGCAATGCAAGTCCTACTCCGTCTCTCACGGAATCCCCTATTCTCTTTCCAAAAATAATAAAAATCACACTTCTCTGAAAATATTCCGACTTCTACGGTCTCCACCTCTCTTACTGCTCTAATTTTGCGGAATTACTTAGAAATAAATTCACTCCCTTTCAATAAAACTCAATATACTTTATCATATTCTTCTCACTCTCCCACGAAATTCTTCATTACCTCTCAAAAAAATTAAAACTGAACTTTCCTCTTGAAAAAATTTCCTAGTACATCGGTGAGAGCTTCTTGTGACATTATTTAGTCGTTTTTCTCGAAATCTTTTATTGATAATACCCTTATAATATAAGAAAATTTCTCATTAATTAAAAAAATGTATATGAGACAGTAATTTATTTCCACAAAAATGTTTGTACTACTACAACAATTGTTTCACCACGATGTGGCTTCTTCAGGTATTACATTGTACTGTCTGATGGTACTCAGTGTAACCGAGTTTAAATACATTTTTAGGTACGTGACCAATAAATGGAAGCACAAGTCATAAAAACTCTAGGTGTTTATTGGAGTTTGCCGCTAAAATGCCATTAAGGAAAAATATTCAATTGGAGAATGGTCGACATCTGTTTGTTCGTTCAAAAGGATTTTACGGGCATTATACCTGTTGATTTCAAGAAATTCTAAAAGTGTTAATCTAGAACTTTTGCCTTCAACGTGGATAATTTCATAATTATTGTTGAAATTATGCCTGAATTCCTTAAGATGATTCGCATATGTCGAATGTACAGAATTGGATATATGACCCCTTTGGTGTTCTTGGACACGTTTCTTAAATGATCTACCAGTCTGGCCAATGTATACTAAAGGGCAATCTTTGCGAGTCAACTTGTAGACTCCGGATTCATTTTCTTTATTTGTACGATCTTTATTGTTTTTTATGTAGGTACTAAGGTTATTAATTGTCTTAATAGCCGCGTTATAATTGAAACTACTTTTGAAATATTTAGCAATATTTTCAGATAATCCATTGACATAAGATAACGAAAAATATTTCTGTGTATTGTCCTCTTTTATGATTGGGTACACGACATTTAATGCCATTTTCTTTTGTTTATTGGATACCATTTTGTCTATAAGAAAGGGATTGTAACCGTTGTTTGTCGCTATAATATATAATATTTAATTCTTTCATGAAGTTTTCTGAATTTAAAGGGAGATTCAATAATCTATGAATAAAACTATTATATGCTGACATCTTTTGGTTGGTGGGGTGGTTTGAAGTTTTATGTATTGTGATGTCTGTATGTGTTGGTTTGTGAAAAATACTAAAATCATGTAAATTATTCAATCTTGTTATAGTGAGGTCAAGAAAATTAATACTTTGATTCTTTTCTTCTTCGATTGTGAATTTGATTTTTGAGTGGAGTTTATTAATGAAATTCGTGAAGATATGTAGTTGTCGGTCGGTGCCTTTGAAACAACAAAAAATGTCATCTACATATCTGTACCAATAAAGAAAATATTTGCTTATAGGATTCAGGTGTATTTTTGATTCCATATCGTCCATGAATATTTCAGCTAAAATTGAACTGAGTGGATTTCCCATTATTAAACCATTGTCAGAAATATAGACGGTTCCGTTAAATTGAAAGTAGTTTTGTTCAAGACATATTTCCAGGCAATTAAGTATATCATTCATTTTGATGGGATTGGTATTATTTTTAATTAATAGTTTTTTCACAATTTGTACTGTTTCAATTGGAGGTATACTAGGGAATAAATTTTGTACATCAAAAGAAATTAATTTACAATTTTTGGGTAATTGGATGGATTTAATATTGTCTATAAGTTGGGTGCTATTTTTAATAGCGTATTTAGCTAAAAAGTTTGTTTCGGTTTGAATAATAGAAATTAAAACTCTAGATAATTTTATGCTTGGTGATGTGACGAATGAAACTACTGGTCTAATTGGATTATTTTCTTTATGAAGTTTTATTAATGAATATAATTTTGGGATTTGTGGGTTCATTAAAGTGAGCAAATGTTATTTTGGGAAGTTATTGAAAAGGCTAACAGATTGGTCTATTATGTTTTTTATTTGTTTTTGGAAATGTTCAGTGGGGTCTTAAGTAACGGTTTTATATTTATCTGGGGTTAAAAAAGCAGTAGTTTTGTTGAAATATTCATGTTTTGGAATTGCAACGATACTGTTTCCTTTATCGGCTCGAGTGAATATTAAATTATTGGTATTTCTTTTTTCGATGATTGATTTAACTAAATTCTATTTTATTGAGGAAGAGTGAATTTCAGTTTTATTTTTGCCTTTAATTATGTCAGCAATAATATATTTATTGTAATTTGAATTTGATTGATTTTTTAGTGATTGAATAGATTTAATGGCGAGTTCTGAATCTATTGCTAAATAGTCTAGGGATTTTTGTGAATTATTATTTTCTAGGTTAAATTTAAATCCCTTTTCTAAAAGGTTGGATTCTTTACTGTTGAATTTTACATCAGATAAGTTGACAAATCTAAGATAAAATTGATGTTCAGAGAAAAGATGTTTTCACTTTTATTAAATTTCGGAATATTCTTTTTATTTTTATGAGTTAAATTTTTTATTGAATTGTATCAGTCCTTACTTGGTGAAAATCCATATTAAATAATTTGAAATAAGGTTATTCTGATTTTCACAAATTTTTATTGTTAAACTCACAACAATTGTTTCGCTATCACAGTAGCATCATCAGGTAAGATCACATTTTGAATAACTAAGGTTGTTTCCGAAATCCGTGGCTATTTATATTACAGTAACTACAATAAATTTTTATTAGGCACTAAAACCCAAAAAAGGGTCCCTGCAAATTCCAGCTTATCTGAATATATTTAACAGAGGTGAGCTATTTAAATCTATTTGTTCGTTAAGTAATATTCCAATTTTATTATGTTTATTTATCTCTAGGGATTCTAACAGATTTAAGGCATAACTTTTGCTTTCTATATGTAGAATTTCAAAGTTATGGTTGAAATTATGTCCTGTTTCTAACAAATGGTTGGAATATGTGGAATTGCTTTTATTGTTGAGGAAACTCTTCAAATGTTCACACATCCTATGACGGATTGCCCTAAAATTTACATAGGTCAAACTGGAAGAACGTTCCGTCATAGGATGTGTGAACATTTGAAGAGTTTCCTCAACAATAAAAGCAATTCCACATATTCCAACCATTTGTTAGAAACAGGACATAATTTCAACCATAACTTTGAAATTCTACATATAGAAAGCAAAAGTTATGCCTTAAATCTGTTAGAATCCCTAGAGATAAATAAACATAATAAAATTGGAATAATACTTAACGAACAAATAGATTTAAATAGCTCACCTCTGTTAAATATATTCAGATAAGCTGGAATTTGCAGGGACCCTTTTTTGGGTTTTAGTGCCTAATAAAAATTTATTGTAGTTACTGTAATATAAATAGCCACGGATTTCGGAAACAACCTTAGTTATTCAAAATGTGATCTTACCTGATGATGCTACTGTGATAGCGAAACAATTGTTGTGAGTTTAACAATAAAAATTTGTGAAAATCAGAATAACCTTATTTCAAATTATTAAATTTTTTAGTTTTTTAGTTTGAGTTAAGAATTTGGAGTGAATAATTTTGCCTACACGTTCTCTAGTATTTCTGTCAATAATATCGATTTGAATAAAATGAAGTCTACTAGTTAATTCTGTATGAATTACCTTTAAGTATACATTGGTGACATCTCTTTGGTAGTATTGTACTTTCATGTCATTCTTCAAACATGTCTTCATTCCTTGTATTCGTCCATAAGTGGCTGCGGGGCTCTTGTTCTTCGTCTTGAAGTTGATGTATTTCGGGAGCACGTTCAAATGTATGCATTTGGTAAAAAACCCGATATTTTGGGTATTCTGCTTACTTCTCAACAGATGCTTGAAATACCATAAGACCAAAAAGCTGGTTTCAGCTTTTAATAAATATTTGATAGATTCGGTCTTTACTTGGTGGAAACTCATTTTAAATGAAGACATGGTTGAAGAATGACATGAAAGTACAATACTACCAAAGAGATGTCACCAATGTATACTTAAAGGTAATTCATACAGAATTAACTAGTAGACTTCATTCTATTCAGTTCGATATTATTGACAGAATTACTAGAGAAAGTGTAGGCAAAATTATTCACTCCAAATTCTTAAATCAAATTAAAAAACTGAAAAATTTAACTCATAAAAATAAAAAGAATATTCCGAAATTTAATAAAAGTGAAAAACATTTTTTCTCTGAACATCAATTTTATCCTAGATTTGTCAACTTATCTGATGTAAAATTCAACAGTAGAGAATCCAACTTTTTAGTAAAGGGATTTGAATTCAACCTAGAAAATAATAATTCACAAAAATCCCTAGACTATTTAGCAATAGATTCAGAACTCGCCATTAAATCTATTCAATCACTAAAAAATCAATCAAATTCAAATTACAATAAATATATTATTGCTGACATAATTAAAGGCAAAAATAAAACTGAAATTCACTCTTCCTCAATAAAATAGAATTTAGTTAAATCAATCATCGAAAAAAGAAACACCAATAATTTAATATTCAATCGAGCCGATAAAGGAAACAGTATCGTTGCATTTCCAAATCATGAATATTTAAACAAAACTATTGCTTTTTTAACCCCAGATAAATATAAAATCGTTACTTAAGACCCCACTGAACATTTCCAAAAACAAATAAAAAACATAATCTTTTAGCCTTTTCAATAACTTCCCAAAATAACATTTGCTCACTTTAATGAACCCACAAATCCCAAAATTATATTCATTAATGAAACTTCATATAGAAAATAATCCAATTAGACCAGTAGTTTCGTTCGTCAAATCACCAAGCATAAAATTATCTAGTGTTTTAATTTCTATTATTCAAACCGAAACAAACTTATTAGCTAAATACGCTATTAAAAATAGCACCCAACTTATAGACAATATTAAATCCATCCAATTACCCAAAAATTGTAAATTAATTTCTTTTGATGTACAAAATTCATTCCCTAGTATACCTCCAATTGAAACAGTACAAATTGTAAAAAAACTATTAATTAAAAATAATACCAATCCCATCAAAATGAATGATATACTTAATTGCCTGGAAATATGTCTCCAACAAAACTACTTTCAATTTAACGGAACCGTCTTTATTTCTGACAATGGTTTAATAATGGAAAATCCACTCAGTTCAATTTTAGCTGAAATATTCATGGACGATCTGGAATCAAAAATACACCTGAATCCTATAAGCAAATATTTTCTTTATTGGTACAGATATGTAGATGACAATTTTGTTTGTTGTTTCAAAGGCACCGACCGACAACTACATATCTTCACGAATTTCATTAATAAACTCCACTCAAAAATCGAATTCACAATCGAAGAAGAAAAGAATCAAAGTATTAATTTTCTTGTCCTCACTATAACAAGATTAAATAATTTACATCATTTTAGTATTTTTCACAAACCAACACATACAGACATCACAATACATAAAACTTCAAACCACCCCACCAACCAAAAGATGTCAGCATATAATAGTTTTATTCATTATTTGGTCACGCACCTAAAAATGTATTTAAACTCGGTTACACTGAGTACCATCAGACAGTACAATGTAATACCTGAAGAAGCCACATCGTGGTGAAACAATTGTTGTAGTAGTACAAACATTTTTGTGGAAATAAATTACTGTATCATATATATTTTTTTAATTAAAATGAGTTTCCACCAAGTAAAGACCGAATCTATCAAAAATTTCTCATAATTTGAAAAAATTATTTTATAATCCATATACTCTGAAAATTCCTATTTAATACTTAAACCATAAAATTTTTTTTCTCAACATAACCAATTATCTGATATCTCTCATTTTCATATCACTCATACGTAAAACTGCAATCTTCCACACCGTTCTGAACATTCCCTTCTAAATTTTCTTTTCTCTATCTCCTCAGAATAATACAAAACAATCCCACCGCTCAGTCACCATTTGTAATATACCACTTTATCTGATACCCACTCAGGGTCGTTTCCCTTAGTATATAAATGTGTTTATCTCATTATAAAAAACGGTAATATGTGTGAAACTTTTAATATTTCCTACTTTCAATAAAAATAAAGTTAATTCCAATTTTGAAATAATGAAACAAGCAAAAAACAAAATAATACCTAATGTAAACCTTTTTTACTCTCTACATTCTACTCATAATTCCTGAATCTAGTTCCCAACTCGAAAATATATCAAAATATACTTACTTTACTGAACTCTCTTTTTGGAAAGAATTTGGGTTCGTGCTCGTCGCCCGAAGGACAAGTCTTTTGTTTTAAAAGTATTTTCTGAGGAGATGGATAGAGCAAAAATAACACATTTAAATGAGATATCATATATAATGAACTATTATGGTGTCAATTAATAGAAATTTCAATATTTACAATTTTTCACAGTCTTTTGAAAAGCAATTGATGTAAAATGATATTCTAAAATCAAATCAGTAATTGTTTAAATCGATTTTTTAGAAGACTTCTGGATCCTGGATTGTCAATTTCAATAAGTCATATTTTCATTCTCGCTTATAAACAATTCAAATTGAAAACCAGTAAAGAAATTTTAGTGAAGTTGCAAAAAATTCTACCTTTTTCGGGACACCGATCCACAAAACCCGATATCATGTTCAATAGCTGAACCCTCTACACGGGGGTGTTGGCCTCAGCCCAAAGGCACAACACCTCTTCAAGAACAAACACTATAATTTAGCCCTTTATTTTCAACCTGAATTAAATTAAACTAACCCGACCACGAACCGATTAGTGACTGTCTGTCACCATTGCCTAACGACGACTACTCTCTTTTTTTTCGAACTTACAAAACGTTGGATTCTATCCTCCAACCGAAATTTTACTAAGTCGGCTTTTTCTAAGTTCCCATCGTTTCAACGCCTACACACGTCTAGACCATCCAGATCTTTTGACTTGTCGATTTCTTATCTCGACTTTACTGAGAATTCCCAATCTTAGCCTTGAAGTCCTTTGTGTCGTCTGCACTAAAATCATAATCGCGAACTTCCGTTCCCAAGAACTCCTCCTTGGAATTTAAATGAATCGGTCAATTGATTAATACATTGTTGCTTTTAGAATTATCGCCCGTTGTTTAGGCTACATTTCTATCTCAAATAATTAACACCGCTTGTCGGTCCTCGAGCTTTATTATAATAGAATTCTTTGGATTAAAATTTATTTCCCTATTTCTAAGTAAAACATAAACCATTTATTACACTTTGTCGATTGCCGATGTTCAGATATCTGTTAGAAGGCCCCTTTTTTAACCCGGTTTTTATCACGTTCCGCTTGTAAGCCTCTGTACCACTATTAGGTATTACCTAGAATCTATTAAAATATTCAAAATATGTATCACTTTTGTTTGAACACCTCTGTACTACTATTAGGTCTTCAGTTGTCTGATGATGGGATAGTTCATTTGCCGAAACTCGAGTCACAAGAAAATGTGTAATATATAATTTTATTGGTAGTAAAACATAGTAATTTTTACTATTTGTTTTAAGGAGAGAAATTTACTAGTTATATGGTTTTCGACCACCATTTCAGAATTGGGTCGAAAATTAACAGTTGAAGTTGGCGCAATAACAAATCCTCACCCGAACACAACTGAATGCTTAACTCGCACAAGTTAAGCTGAAGGATTATCATATTCACAGAAGATGTAGGAGTATCAGAATAATAATAATAAATAAAGATAATAATTTCGGGTCAGAAGCCGAATAATTTCGAACGAATTTGCCGCTTTTTCGACATTCTTTTCCATTTTATAAAGAACTGTGGTAACTATTTGAATAATTTTATCACCAATATCTTGCGCAATGCGAAAACGAACAAATCAAGGTGCAATATAACTCAGACAACAAGATAGTTTTGCGTCAAGAGTTGAATGGTTTCGGAAAATTTTTCAATTTTTTCATCTCAATGACATAAAGAAGCAATTTGTTGAATAAGTTTCTACTGCGAATGTGTACACCGCGAATACGAACATCTCAATGTGCAATGTGACTCGGCCATCTCGACAGTTTTGCATCAAAAGCCGAATGATTCCGAATAGGATCAAGGGTAAACCACAGAATTATTTATTTATAGTTAACCGTTACACTACATTTGAATTTTTCAATATTCATTCACCAGAAGTTTTCTAAATTGTTGAAGGGTGAATAAATGTTTGTTATTGATTGATGTTCTATTTATTGAATATGAATTATTTGAATACTGACGAAGCAAAGTCTCCCTTAAAACTTGTTTTTCAGTAATGTTTTTACATATATTGAGTTTTTATATTAAGTAACTTAGTTATATATCCAATAATATTGAATATTCTAAGTAAGAAAGTTTCATCATGAAATTCTTAAGATTATGTTAAACAATTTGAAAGATATTTGTTTTCATAAGATTGATCAGCAATAACAAAATTTTGTCTATTCAATATATTTAATTTATAGGATGTTGGTTAACAATTTTTATTTATTGGACTTTGTTATACCATTTGGATATCTTATAATGAATGTTTATTTTATATGTCATTTGATATAAGTGGTATTTATATGACATTATTTTGATTTATTTTCTGAAGTTATAATTATTAAATATAATTTTTTGAAATTAAATACGTATAAGGTAATATTGAAATATTTAAATAATTTTATATACCTTCTATCAAGAATTAACCTCTATTTATGTTATTTTATTCATAATATATAATTATTTGGTTTCCTTAACATTCTTTATACAGATAGTCCTTGTGCTGTAACAGAGGCCGTTAAATTGTCTTTCAATCTTTTAGATCAAGGGTAAACCACAGAATTATTTATTTGTGCTGTAACAGAGGCCGTTAAATTGTTTTTCAATCTTTTAGATCAAGGGTAAACCACAGAATTATTTATTTATAGTTAACCGTTACACTACACTTAAATTTTTCAGTATTCATTTACCAGAAGTTTCCTAAATTGTTGAAGGGAGAGTAAATATTTGTGGTTTATTGATGTTATATTTATTGAATATGAATTATTTGAATACTGACGAAGCAAAGTCTCTCTTAAAACTTGTTTTTCAGTAATGTTTTTACATATCTTGAGTTTTTATATAAAGTAACTCAGTTAGATATCCAATAATATTGAATTTTCTAAGTAAGATAGTTTTATGATGAAATTCTTAAGATTATGTTAGACATTTTTGAAAGATATTTTTTTTCATAAGATTGATCACCAGAAACAAAATTTTGTCTATTCAAAATATTTGATTTATAGGATGTTGGTTAACATTTTTCATTTATTGGATTTTGTTATACCAGTTGGATGTCTTATAATGAATGTTTATTTTATATGTCATTTGATATGAGTGGTACTTATATGACATTATTTTAATTTATTTTCTGAAGTTAAAATTATTAAATATAATTTTTTGAAATTAAATATGTAGAAGGCTAATATTAAAATATTTAAATAATTTTATATACCTTCTATCAAGAATTAACCTCTATTTATGTTACTGTAGTAGATATTTGAATAATTCTTCACTGGAATTGTGTATCAGTACAGAGAAAAAAGTGAGTGGAAGGACCGCAGGCTCCTTGAAAATTGGTTGATGACGGAAAGAAAACGCCGAAAATACAGCACTCACTCTTTACAGCAGTAAAGAAATTCTAGAGGATCTTTCATTACATTTTATAAGAACACATCATGTATGTTCAAATATAGTGCGATTCTTTAAGTTGTACAATTGTGCATATTCGTCTTCTCGAATATGATAATGTCAATGTTAAAAAGTTATGAGTTTCTAATGATTCCACAATGTGCTAATATATTCCTGTACTTTATTTACACGTTCAAAATGGATAACTTTTTATCTAATCTGTAATATAGTATAGAAACCCAAATCTGGCTTCAAAAAACTTATTCAACCACTCAATTCTTAGTGAGTGAGTATTGAACCATAAAAAAAAAAATTCAGTATTCTTGATTATAGAAATACTGAATTTTCACTTGATTTTCATTCACTATCCAATTCTTTCCACTTATTTGCTTATTCTTCTCAGATTTAATATTCCATAACTATCTTAATTCTCATAATATTTATCGATTCAATATATGAAATCACTCATTCATTTTGAACACATTATTCGTGATTTTTTATTAATTTATTATTATCCTGATACTCCCAGATCTTCTGTGAAGATCCCTCAGAAGCTTTTTCGGCTTGTGCGAGTTACGGCCAGTTTCATAAACGAAATTAAAGCCTCCTTTTTCCCAAAAAGTCTCCTTTAATGATAAAACGTGTTTCATAAGCAAATTTTAAGGTTAAAGGGAACTTGAAAGCGTTCTTTATCTTAAAGTGAGAAAATTGGCCCTTTACGGCTGGAAAAGGATCGTTTAACGAGAAGCTCGACACTGCGCAGGTGCTCGATAAACATGAAAACAGTGGACATAACCTCTCTCTGTCACATTAGCCCATTTTGTTTGATTTTAGCGTTCTACGGAATATGTTAACGTTAAAACTGTGTGTAATTCAGACTTGAGAATCAGAATTATTGTAGCTAAATCACCTGACTCAACACATGATCAAACCATCTTTAATAACAGTTTCTTGAAGAGATAATTTGAGAATGGTAAATTTGGACGGTATTTGTTACTTGGTGATAGTGGTTATAGTTTGCAGACTTATCTTATGACAAAGTTGCCGAAAGCTATAGCTGCAGCTGAAAATTTATATAAGCAGTCAATTGTATGAACTAGAAATGTGGTGGAGAGAAAGTATGGAGTTTGGAAACGTCGTTTTCCTATCCTTTCTAAAGGAATGAGTGTTAAGTTAACGACCATAAGGGCAATTATTGTTGCTACCGCTGTTTTGCACAATATAGCTGTAGATATAAACGAAATATTTCCAAATGAACGATTGCAGGAGGAAGAGGACTTTCAAACAAATTCAACTAATGTTAATGCAGCTCGTCAAGTGAGAGTCTATTATTAATAAACATTTTGCCAATTTAAAATTTATATTTGTGTGATAATTGAAAATAAATTTGCTTGTCACTTGTGAAACTATTCTTGATATTCAATTTATATCTTCAACATGACAAGATTTCATATAATTTTTATAAGATTTCACAAGGTATGTATTTAGATAGGTTTCTATGTTTGTATTTCTGATTCATTGTTTTACTTTGGGTAACATCTGGAAAAGTTTCAAGTGAGAATAAAGAAATAAAAATATTATGTGTTATTGAAATTTCTGTTTTTAATTCAAATTTGAGGGGATTTCATGGTCTGCAGCAATGCTGATAGAATTCTAATACCGCCTTTTCCAGAAAGTGCATTCAAAATGAAAAAGATTTAATTATTATTATTTAATTTTCTCTTTATCTCCATAATTTGCAAATCTAATATTTTAAGCTTTGAATGTGCTCCTTTTCTTTTCTTCTAATCTCTTCATTGATAGCCACTATCTGAGCTTCTACTAGAGCTGTTTTTTATAATACATCTCTTTCGCTTCGGCATGTGGGTTCGTAACAGTTGGGCTTAACTGTTTGGAAATTGGCTCCCTCAATTTCAGTGGAGCCCCACCACCAGTCCCTTTAATATGACTGCGGTGAGCAGCTACCGACTTTCTAGTTTGAGTTTTTATATTGTCATATTTGGATTTGAGCTGGTCCACATTTCTCCAATGGAGAACTGTTGCATTGAAAGCAGTTGCTATTCTCTGGCAGATTTTATCATATAACATTAAAATTCCCTTTTTTAATTAATTCCAAGAGACGTAGTTACTCCTCTGGTTTTAAAGTAATATTTTTTTTCTTTTCTTCCATATTCATTAATATAACTCACGTTTACTAAAATTAGCAATTCGCACGTAATAATGATATAAATTTCAATATACTGTCTTCTGCACTTAACCATGTTTATGCAAAGACTGATTTATGCTTCTTTTCTTTTTCTTTTCACAAGTTCCGTCGCATAGCTCACAATTTTTACAGAATATCACCTACTATATTCGTAAAATCACTATTTCTCAGGATAGCCAACAGTCTAAACATATGACCAGCGCATTAAAGGAAGCTCTAAGTAAAAGACGGTCGATGTGCGTTTATGAAACTGATGGTCACATTTAAAGGATCCTTTTTCATAAAGGGACTTTATCATAAAGGAGCCTTTTGATGTTGTTTATGAAGCTGGCCGTTAGGAGTTCAGTTGTGTTCTGGTCAGGTTTTGTTACTGTGATCTTGCGCTACTTTAGGTCACATCATGGTTAATTTTCGACCCAACAGTGAAATTGTGGCCGACACCCGTCCAACAGAAAATTTCTTTCCGAGCTGAACAGGAATCGAACACGCTACCTTTCGGTTAAGAGCCCTATGCTCCACCAATGACCTGTCGGGACTCATAACTTCAACTTTTCGAATACTTTGGATTATGTCGAAGAGAACATATCATCAATGACTGATTGTGAGACAAAGCTAGTGCTGCAACCTGGATATACCTCGATTCTAGGCTTTTACAGCTCAGGAGTGAACCCACAAAAGTAGTGCAATTTCTCGAATTTTTTTCAAACTTACATTCAATATTGAATACCTCGAAAACTGTGCGTTTTAGTAGAAACTATGAAAAATAAATGTATTTTTCAAAATGATAGGGACCTGATTGAAGAATGAACTTGATGTTGTCGATGTTGTTGATATTGATTAGTGTAAATTTGTGAAGAATGACCTGCTAAATAAGGGAGGAGGAACAGATATTTATGTAAGTAATATCATAAAGTACAGTGAAATTAATTTTTACTTGAATGTTGAGAGCACTACTCTTCTACTTGATGTCGATCGATTAAAAATTTTGATTTGTGTTATTCTCAGACCGCCTAATATTGATAAAAAGCTTTTGATATATAACATTGAAGATAAGGTTGTAAGGAAGGAAGCTTTCATTCTTTTCAGTTCCTTAATTCAGTAATTATAGGTGACCTGAATATTGACTTATCGATGGTTGATTATGCTGAATGGACTTGTTACCTATCCTCACTAGATACATTCAGATTAGCTCAGCTTATCAATTTGCCAACTTGCAAGGATGCAATATTGGATCATATTATAACAAATATTCCTGAAGCTTAAGAAAACTTTGATTACCATTATAGTGATCATGATATCACTAGTTGTACCGTCGCTGTAGAGGTGTCGCGTGTATGCCCTTAGTATGTCTCTTATAGAGAATTTCGTAACTTTTCTCTCGGTTCTTCCAGTGAAGAACTGGCTGATTCTTCTCTAGATAACAATTTAGTCCTGAGAAAAATTGATGACAATCATCTAGCTGAGGTTCTTACATGGATGTTTGATAAACGAGTGCCCACAAAAACTTAAAACCTCCTGTTCCATGGCTAACCGGTAAAGTAAAGGAGCTAATGATCAATCGTGGCAAGGCAAAAAGAAGATATAAAAAATCACGTACTGAACTGAATTGGAAAAACTAACAAAAATTGATTGATGTTGATAGTATTGAAAAATTCATAAGGGAAATCAATACAAATGCTGCTGGAATATAAAGATGATAAGGTTGTATTGTCCTTTAATTTTAAAATACTTAATACATAAAATGAACTTGCACTCTGGAGAGCTATTTTCCGTCATCTTGAAAGGACTCGTTGGTCCTGGCATGGCCTAAAATAAGTCGTGTTAAAGAATTCAGTGAGTTACGCCCAATTAGTACATTGCTTGTATTGCCTAATATTGTCGACAAGGTAATCATTCCTCAAATGCAGAAGCATCTTGAAAAATTTTATGTATAACCGGAACTACAACCTGGTTTTCGACTGGGTTTCAGTTGCATTACCTCATTATGGAAGGTCACCTACGACATATTAACTGCCACTGATTGCGGATTCATTACAGTTTGAATTATGCTGTATCACACAAAGGCATTTGAGATGGTATTACATGATCTTCTGATAGAAATTTTAAGATGTATTGGTTTTCCGCGAAGTGTGGTTATGTTATTGAAAAGCCACATATCGACAGGAAACAGCGGGCTAGAATTGGCAACAGTATATCTAATCCGGTAGATATTTCCATTGCTGTTCCGCAGGGCTCCATTCTAGGCCCACTTCTATTTATTTTATACACAGATAATTTCAAAACCTCGCTAGAAAGTTGAAACGTTCATTTCTATGCAACTATATTATAGTTTTCATCCTGAAAATATTGAAGATATTATCAAGATAAATGTCTTGAAATATCGCAAAAATATCACTGAAGCATAACCTGAGGATAAATGCAAGTAAATCTCAAACATTTTTTTTCGCTAGTGATGAGATCTGCAATTATTTACGAAAAACTGCTAGAATATCCATTGAAGCGAAGGATATACCGATTGTAGTATTTGTTCGCAATCTGGGTGTAAAAATGGACAATTCATTCCGTTTTCGTACACATATATCCAGCTGTACCCAGACAGCCCTCTGCAACCTGCGCTTGCTATATCCTCATAGAGGAACTTAATATATCACTTTGCAACGCCTTTGTTTTGTCGGCCGTTAGTAGTGTTCTCAAGTATTTTTCTCCTTGTTTAGATCAAGGTACTCTTTACAAAATTCAAAAAATTCAAAACAGTTGCAGTCACCAGTTGAAGAATGCGTACAATATACTCACAGGTCCTGGAGTTACACAAGACTCTCGCCAAAAACCACTACCAAAGTGTCGTCAGCAAAAAGTGTTATCAAAAAACGGCTGAAATGGGCAGGAAGATCATTAGTAAATAAAATAAACAACAACGGTCTCAGCACGGACCCCTGGGGAACTCCAAGGCCAATACCTTGACTATTAGAATAACTCTCACCAATTTTAGACATAGTTCTTTCATTAAGGTAACTACGTAACCAATCCAGGAAAACGCCTCTAAATCCTAAGTTATAACACTTATCTAGTATAAATCAAAAGGATAGCGTGTCAAAGGCCGAAAACAAATCAAAAAACAAACTCGCAACAAGTAAGTTTTTATCCAGACACTCATAAACAGATTCGAAAAATTGAACCGCTGCTGTCTGGGTTGAGTGTCCGTTTCCAAAGCCATGCTGTACCCGATTAATTATCCGAAATCTGTTGAGATAACCCATCATTCTAGAAAGAACTACCTTTTAAAATACCCTTGAAAACACACTCAAGATAGATATTGGTCGATAATTAGTGATTTCATGCATATTTCCACTTTTAAACACCGAAATAACCACCGATTTCATTAAAATATTAGAAAACTTCGCAGTTGTAATAGATATATTGATGAGATGTGCGAAATGTCCACTTATAATTTCATTAGATATTTTCAGCAGTTTAGCAGAAACGGAGTCAACAACAACACTTTTTTTTATTTTTCAAACTCCTAATGGCATCCTCAACTTCAAATCCAGAGACAGAATAGGAGAAAAAATTACTGTTCAACATAGGTGATAATATACAAGACGGAGACAGTTAGTCTCCATAACGATTTTTCAATTTGAGACCAGCGGCAGTGGGAAACTGCTCGGCAAAAACATTTGCTACATGACTTGGATCGGAATTCATAAAGATAATTGTCCAATACGCCCTGTGGTATCATATATTAATAGCCCCCTTGCGAAACTAGCCTCTAAATTAAACCAAATTTTTAAAGAAACAACACAATTCAACTCACCCTATTCAATAAAAAATTCAATCAAGCTCACAAAAAAACTAAAAAATGTTATCCTTCCAGTTAATAGTATTCTAGTGTCGTTTGATGTAGTTAATATGTTCCCGAATATACCAAATATAGAATGCATGAATATAATCGAAAATATCCTAACAAAAAATAACACCAATCCTGTGATAAAAAAACCAAATTTTAACCCTTTTCGAACTTTGCGTGGAAGAAAATTACTTTCAATACAATAGTAAATTCTACAAACAGAAAGATGGACTTGCCATGGGTTCACCTCTCAGCCCATTACTCGCTGAAATCTTTATGTCCCGTTTTGAAAGAAAAATTCTAAAATCCACACACGCAAAGCATATCACTTTTTGGTACAGGTATGTAGACGATATATTGGCTTGCTTCTGCGGAACACATTCAGAATTAAATGAAACATTAGAATATCTTAATAGTTTGCACAATAAGGTCAAATTCACCATGGAAACACAATTTGTTAATAAAATACATTTTCTGAACATAACTTTAATTAACAGTAATAATGAAATTTCCTTTGATATATATAGAAAACCCATATCAACTGATACAACAATACCAAATTTTTCAAACCATCCGATCAATCATAAACTAGCTGCTTATAGATCAATGGTACATAGAGCATTTTCAATTCCTTTAGATAATATTACGTTAAAGAGGGAATTGAATACAATCAGACAAATAGCCAAAAAAAATCAGTTCGAAACCAAAACTATAAATTCCATCATAAAAAATAAACAAAAGCAACTAATTCGTAAACTTTACCCCATCTCCAAATCAGATCATAATAACAATAAATTCATAAAACTAACATATTTTGGACCAATTTCACAAAAAATAGCTCAAATTTCATCAAAAATTAACATAGTAACAGCTTTCACACCCTCCCATAAAATTTCTAATCTCTTTTTTTTAATCCGAAAGACAAAGAGAACCGACTGAATAATTCTGGAGTCTATAAATTAAGTTGTCAAGAGTGTAATAGTGTGTATATGGGACAACCGGCCGACCTTTCCATAAAAGGTACAAAGAGCATCAATCTGCTTTTATGAACCGGAAGAATAATTCCAATTTTGCGAACCATTTCTTCAATACAGATCACACGTTCCCAGAATTGAACAACCTTGTTATCTTGCACGTGGAAGGAAAAGGAAAAAACTTGACATCCTGGAATCCATAGAAATTGAAAAATATAAGAGGCACGTACCAATAATAAAACTACTTAACGAACAGACGGAACTTTGGAAAACCCCTCTCTTCGAAGCTCTGCCGAAGCCTACAATCAGCATATACAATAGTTGAGATCTAATTTGTTCATTCAGTTTGAAAATGTAGTAAACACTACGAAACTCGAGTCACTGTATATCAGTTATAATAAAAAGTGATAGAAAACAAAGTAATTCCTTATTTCATTCCATTAAAATGAACTATCACAAAGTAATGGACTACTCCATCCAATATTTAAGTCCAAGTAATGGTGTCAAGACTGAAAGGGATGGCGGAATAAATGATAATCCCTATGATGAACGATACGGAGATGGTAGGTACCATTAAATGTCATTATAACTAGATGAAAGATTGACTCAAATTAGTACAAACAACATTCAAATAATTATTGAATTGAATCAGTTCTTACTTGGTGAAAATCCATATTGAATAATATTTAAATATTATTTAAGAAATACTTTTTATATTGGTATAGATATGTAGACGATATTTTCTGTTGCTTCACAGGTACAGACAGACTTTTAAAAAAATTATTTTTATTCATCAAAGAAATACATCCTTCAATTAAATTCACTATGGAAACCGAACATAATAATTCTATTAATTTTCTTGATTTAACTGTTACTCGAATAAATAAGTCACATGATTTTTAAATATTTCACAAACCAACCTATACGGATTCTATTATACACAATAAATAAAATCATCCTTTAAATCAAAAATTATCAGCATTTAATTGTATGATCCATAGATTAGTTAATATTCCCATGAATCGAGAAAATTATATTTGAGAACTTAACATAATTAAACAAATAGCTGTTAATAATGACTATGATCCTAGGTTGATAGACAAATTGTTGATGAATAAGAATAATAAAATAGCTTAAAATATGGTGTTTCCTAATATAAAAGAAAATTTTAAATACATTTCCTTAAAATAAACTAAAGATATTTCTGAGAAAATTGCTACATACCTCAAAAATAAATATAATTTAAGAACTTCATTTAAAACCAATTCAAACTTGAGTAAATTTATTAAAAATAATAAAGACTGTACACATAAAGATGATAAATCGGGGGTTTAAAAGTTAACCTGCAGTGATTGCCCTAAAGTTTACATAGGATAGACTGAAGAACTTTCCAACATAGAATTTGTGAAAATTTGAAGAGTTTCCCCAATAATAAAAGTAATTCTACATATTCCAATCATTTGATAGAAACAGGACATACTTTCAACCATAATTTTGAAATTCTACATATAGAAAGTAAAAGTTTTGCCTTAAATCTGTTAGAATCCATAGAGATAAATAAACATAATAAAATTGGAATATTACTTAACGAACAAATAGATTTAAATAACTCACCTCTGTTAAATATATTGAGATAAGCTGGAATTTGCAGAGACCCTTTTTTGGGTTTTAGTGCTCAATAAAAATTTATTGTACTTACTGTAATATAAACAGCAACGGATTTCGGAAACAAGCTTAGTTATTCAAAATGTAATCTTGCCTGATGTTGCTACTGTGATAGCGAAACGATTGTTGTAAACATAACAATAAAAATTTATGGAAATCAGAATAACCTTATTTAAATATTATTCAAATAATTATTTAAATCAGGTAAAACCATATAAAAGTAATTAATTTACTGGGGTATCGCTTCTTTTTATACCAATAGCTAGCTAACTGTGCACTTGATGAAGAAGTTGATTCACTGCCAATCAAACTGGAACTGTTTAATAGTTGAAACACAAGCTAGGCGATTGAAAATAAAAATCCCTCCCGCAAAGGATGCTACACGAATAGCCTGCTATAAAACTATAAATATAGTTATATCGAAAAACAATAGTTTACCCTCAAAAAATATAAAGAACAAGGAAATCGTTTGATACTAAATTTCTTATAAAATTTTCAAAATCGTTTGAATATTTAGGCCGCGAAGGTGCTAAAATTATTTATTATATACCTAAAAAATTAAAACAAATTGTAGAAATTACTATGTTTTACTACCAATAAAATTATATATTACACATTTTCTTGTGACTCGAGATTCGGGAAATGAACTATCCCATCATCAGACAAATGAAGACCTAACAGTGGTACAGAGGTACTTAAACAAAAGTGATAAATATTTTGAATATTTCAATAGATTCTAGATAACACCTAATAGTGGTACAGAGGTTTACAAGCGAAACGTGATAAAAAACCGGGTTAAAAAAGAGGGGCCTTCTAACAGATATCGGAATGTCGGCAATCGACAAAGAAGGTTGTCAAACAGATGGTACCCATTTAAATATCTCAAATAATTTTTGGTGTTACATAACACCGTACAGTCATTCATTATTTTTACATTATTTTGTTGTTTATCTCAAATATTTGGATTTACATAACCCCATACAGTCATTAATTATTTTTAAAATAATTTTTATTGTGAACGAATTTGAAAATTTCAATAATCAATTTTCTTTTCTTTTGAATCTACATGTAAAATTTTCTTAAGATTTTTTTTGCGGAATGAACTGTTTTCTGAAGAATGAGTGGCAAAAGTTGAATTTGTGTTTACTTTTCATTAAATTCATTTTATGTTCGTTGAAGAAGGTTTTAAACAGATGTTACTTTTAAAATATCTCAAATATTTTCCATTTACATAGCTCCGTACAGTCATTCATTATTTTCACATTATTGTTATTGTGAACTAATTTGAAAATTTCAACAGATTCTAGATAATCGCGTTTCTTACCTTTTGATTCTATATGTTAAATTTTAAGATTATCTATTATGGGAAAGGAATGACCGTTTTCTAGACAATGAGTGGCAAAAGTAGAATTATGTTTACTTTTCATGAAACTCATTTTATGTTCGTTGAAGCTCGTCTTGAAGGAACGTCCTGTTTGTCCTATATTTTTATTACTGCACGTAGAACAAGATAACTCATAACTTTGTGTATGTTTGAAGTAGGGTCCTTTGCGTTAAACACTACTCCAAACATACACAAATCAGGAGTTTATGAGTTATCTATTCAACTTTTGCCACTCATTCTTTAGAAAACAATTCCTTTCGAAAAAAGAAAATCTTAAGAAAATTTTACATGTAGATTCAAAAGAATAGAAACTTGATTATTGAAATTTTTGAATTCTTTCACAATAAAAATAATTTAAAAAATAATGAATGACTGTATGGAGCTATGTAAATTCAAATATTTGAGATAAACAACAAAATAATGTAAAAATAATGAATGACTGTACGGAGTTATGTAACACCAAAAATTATTTGAGATATTTGAATGGGTACTATCTGTTTAACAACTTTCTTTGTCAATTGCCGACATTCCAATATCTGTTAGAAGGCCCCTTTTTTTTAACCCGGTTTTTTATCACGTTTCGCTTGTAAATCTCTGTACCACTATTAGGTGTTATCTAGAATCTATTGAAATATTCAAAATATTTATCACTTTTGTTTAAATACCTCTGTACCACTGTTAGGTCTTGAGTTGTCTGATGATGGGGTAGTTCATTTCCCGAAACTCGAGTCACAAGAAAATGTGTAATATATATTTTTTGGTAGTAAAACATAGTAATTTCTACAATTTTTTTTAATCATGATCAACTACCAAATAGTAACGGCTGAAATAATTCAGGATATTATATATCTATTGAGGTATATATTCGAGATGAACGATGAACGCTCTTGAAAATAGGCGTCTAAATGGGCAACTTTGAATTTTACCAGTAAGTGTTCACCTGATATTTTTGGTTCTAAATTCGAAAAATGCAGTCGGACCTTGCCATGAACTAAAACAAGTGCGATTAAATATCATACTCTCAAAAATAGTTTTAAAAATTTTGTGTGTTTTATTATTAAACAATTAAAAAGTTTTGTGAATGTAGTTTCGAATTACAGATACAACACGGTATCAGTGGAAACATAACAACAAGTGTGGAGTAACATCAAAACTTTGTTTTCGATTCCTTTTTTTTACTGATTATACAATGATTTCCAAACTGAATTATCTCTCAATTATATATATATATTAGGAGTACAAATAAGTTTCCGCCGTTTTTTAACACAAATTAAATATTTATTATAGAACAGCGGTTTTAAACGATGTGAGACTGCTTGCTGAGTGACTTCTAATGTTAGAGCTAGTTCTTTTTGTGTTTGAGATTAATCTTCCTCCAATAATTCCTCCAATTCTGCATCCTCGTAAATTTTTGGCCTTCAACTGCGATCTTTGTCTTCTACGTCGAAATCACCGTTTTTAAACTTTTGAAACCACTCTCGACACGTTCTCTCACTCAAAGCACCCTCACCATATGCTTTTACGAGCAACTGATGCGCCTCAGCAGCATATTTCTTTAAATTAAAGAAGTAAACTAATATTTCCCGCAAATGACGCTTACTTGGCCCAAATTTTGACATTTTCAACTTATAAAAATTATATTTCACCAATATAAAATCAATGACATTAATAGGTTATGTTGTTCTTGAATGTCCAAACTATTTTTTAAGCCGGTTATCATCTGCCAAAGCTAACCGAAACTCCGTGAGGCGCCATCTACAATTAAACGGCGGAAACTTATTTGTACTCCTAATATATATATATATATATATATATATATATATATATCGTATTATATATTATATCGCATCGTATTATATATTATATATATATATATATATATATATATATATAATATATAATACGATGCGTTAGGAATAAAAATTGACCTTGCACGTGTACTAAAAATAATTGAAGTTTCATCCCTATCAAGCAATGCAAAATCTGCAACCCAAAGACTCACACAAAAATGGGTTTCTGCCAATATATGCTTGCGAAATGGAACAAAATCAACAATTCTTTAATGATTGGCATGACATGCAGTTGGCGGTAGACACGTATTTAGTTGCTCTGCAATTATTCAATGTTTACAAGTTAGAATACTTTAAATAAGTGCACATTTTATGTGAGTTGAGTTACTAAGTCTCACGCTACCAAACATCATTCAGTGTTTTATACTTGTTCATGAAAATTACATTAAATCATGTCTAACTCCATAAAGGAAGTAGATGCACGTGTTGACAGACTTGCACTTGAGTTTCAAAATGGCCTACAGGGGTTTCGCAAAGAATATCTTGCTGCGACATCAATATCGGCAGTATCAGGGAGTGATTTTGAGGTGAGATTCGGAAAATTCGAGAAAAATATTGTAAGCTCCATAATAGAGCTGAAAAATGAAGTAAAGAAGTTGGCAGATAGTGTAAACAGTGTAAAAAATTTTCAACTAGAGATGGGAGAATATCAAACAACAAGTGTATTGTAATTCATGGTCTTCCTGAAAATTCATCTCAAAATGTGTATGATAGTGTCCTCAATTTATTTAATCCAAAACTAAAAATACAGTTGAATAAGAATAATATATGCTTCTGTTATCGTCTCGGAAAATATTCAAACAATCAGGGTAACACCCATAACGTTCAAAACATCCCAGCGAAACAAAATCGACAGTCGCAAGTGGTCTTGTCCGGTATCTGTGAAATTTGTCTCAAAATGGATTCGAGATAGTGTTCTACAGCAAAAAGAATTTGAAGGGTTCTAATATTTTGTTTAGTGAAAAGTTGCTGAGGGAAGATCTCAGTATGTTTAAGCCAGTGCGGAAAATAAAGAAAAATCATTGCTGGACCTATGAGGGTTTAGTTTATACGATACACAATAATAAAAAAATGTTAATTCGTTCGTCAGATGATCTTAATACGATGAATCCATTGATTGATTCTTAGGAAAAATTTTCAAAGAATGTTACTTGGGTAAGTGTGTTTATACTGCTTGCCTCACTTGTGTACATCAGTGGAATTATATAACTAGGTTATATAAGTATAATATAAGCATAGTTACTGCTTATTTTGATAACTAAGGAAATATGAGGGTGATAAAGGAAAAAAACAAGGTTGAAGCAGATCGGGATTTTGAATATACCTGTAGCCACAATTCTGTGTATTGTTAAAACATAAAATATTGGATTGTATCTAATTTTCATTAATTTCATTAATTGTTTAATTTTCATTTCTGTTTATGATGAAAAAATTTGACAGGTGAAGGGTTATCAATTATATATTATTGTTCATGACTATATTTGTACCTGTTAATTTCCCTTTTTTGGTGATTTGGAAATGGCTACAGGCGATAACTTATTATTAGATAATAATAATAATTATTAGATAATATATATATTATATAATGTATTTGTCAATATTATGGGCACAATGGTTTAAATTTTGTTTTAAAAGGGTAAATTATTAGGGTTTGATCATTAGATTTTACTTTGAAGTTTTTGGTTGCAAAGCTATACCTGTGATATTTAGTTTTATTTAGGTACTAGCGGACCCGACAGACTTCTTCCTGTCAAAAAGATTTGTAATGTGGCAGTTTTTTGTTCCTACGTATTTTATAGTCGGGGCAAAAAATTCTCCTGACAGAACCGTCACCCTGGTGGTAGAGCGTTGTGAATAAAAAATAATTAAATTAAACATATAATATAAGGACTTAAAAGTAATCGCTTTATTGTTAATCATGTGAATCATATTAGGAGTACAAATAAGTTTCCGCCGTTTTTTAACATAAATTAAATATTTATTATAGAAGAACGGTAATAAAAATTTGCTGAGTGACTTTTAATGTTAGAGCAAGTTCTTTTTGTGTTTGAGATGAATCTTCCTCCAATAATTCCTCCAATTCTACATCCTCCTAAATTTTTGGTCTTCCACTGCGATATTTGTCTTCTACGTCTAAATCACCGTTTTTAAACTTTTGGAACCATTCTCGACACGTTCTCCCACTCAAAGCACCCTCACCATATGCTTCTACGAGCAGTTGATGCGCCTCAGTAGCAGATTTCTTTAAAGTAAAGAAGTGAACTAATATTTCTCGCAAATGACGCTTACTTGGCTCAAATTTTGACATTTTCAACTTATAAAAATTATATTTTACCAATATAAAATCAATGATATTAATAGGTTATGTTGTTCTTGAATGTCCAAACTATTTTTTAAGCCGGTTATCATCTGCGAAAGCTAACCGAAACTCCGTGCCGCGCCATCTACAATAAAACGGCGGAAACTTATTTGCACTCCTAACAATTATTAACAAAAATTAGTTTTATTATCATTGTAGTGCTTTATGATATACGATGTTTTTTGTTTGATTACCTGGCGCATAGACAAACAAATCTGATGGTTTTTCAACACGGAAACAGGCAACATACAATTGACCATGTGAGAAACATGGGTTTTCTAGATTAATACCACAAACACTTAATGATTGCCCCTGGGACTTGTTTATGGTCATAGCAAAAGCAAGCCGCACTGGAAACGGTAGTCGTTTAAACTGAAATGGCACATCAGTTGGAATCATTGGGATGCGCGGTTTGAGAACATCTTCTCCTTTATATTTTCCTTTGAGTATAGTTGCTTCCATCACGTTGTTTAGTAATTTTTTTATCGCTAACCGTGTTCCGTTGCAAACAGGTGGTTGGTTGATATTTCGCAACATTACAACAACCGATCCAACCTTTAATTGAAGATTGTAAGGTGGCAATCCTGGCAAGTCGAGCGAGTTTAAAAATTCCGGTGGATAGTTGACTACATGATCTAGGTTAGTAGCCGAATCAACTGATTTATATATCCTCGATTCGCCTGTAATTTGTTTTTGAATTTTGAAATTTAATTCATTTACATCAATGTTTTTTGCAGCCAATATAGCTCGTTCGCTCAACCAATCATGGTTTCTGTAATTTTGAGAAACATCTGGAAACACCTTCTGAATAAGTTCATCTTTTGATCGAGTTAACTGACAAAAACTTTGAGAAAAGTTAATGCAGCCAGTCAACGTGTCTATAAGGAATTTGCCATTACCAATGTCAATGAGTTGTTTAGAGAATATGTTTCCAGATTGGTCATTTTGCAACTCGACACGCATATTCTTGCTTAAATGAAGTACTTTGACATGTTTCCACAAATTGGAGGACTTTAGACATGCATTGAGTTCATCTGCTGGCGTTGATCGTGGAATCACTGGCCATGTTTGACGAAAATCTTCTGCTGATAAAATCAATGCACCACCAAATCGGTTATAATTGCTCCGTAGATCTTTTAAGGTTCTGTCTAAAGCCTCCAAAGATTTTTTATGTGCCATCGTGCATTCATCCCAAACAATAATTTTACATTGCTGCAAAACATTTGCCATTGCAGAGTTCTTCGAAATGTTGCAGGTTGGAGTTTCATTGCTTTGCATATTTAATGGCAATTAAGTGCTGAATGGGCTGTTCGACCACCTTCAAGCAACGTTGCTGCAATTCCCGACGAAGCGAGTGCAAGTGCAATTTTATTTTGTGAGCGAATTGTTGCTAATATTATAGAAATCAAAAAAGTTTCATCACTTGTTACTTTCATAAGAGTATCAAATACATACTATATATATAAGTCGGTTTAAAACGTTTTTCTACGTTGTCCGACGCCTAATCGCCATTTCTTTCATCTGCACAGTCTTCTTCTCTTAAGTTTCTTGCACTCATGGATTTTTGTACGGATTTGTTTCACTCAATTTTGGGTCTCCCTCTTTTCCTCGATTGTGCAGGTTGCCATGATTGTACTTGTTTCGGGAGTCTTGTTTTAGGCATACGTCTTACATGTCCGTACCATGTCAGTTGTTTATTTTCTATATCCTGTGTTATTTTACCTTCGATTCTCATAATCTCTTTGATGTTCTTGTTTCTTATGTGGTCTTTTTTTGAAATACATAAAGATCGTCGTATCGCGTCCATTTCCACTACCTCTACCTTTTTCTTGTGTTTTTCTGTTATTATCCATGTTTCGGCACCATATAGTAGTGTACTCTTGACCATCGTCTCATAAATATTGAATTTAGTTCTTCTCAATATTTCCTTACTCCACAATATTCCATTGAGACAGCCAATTACCTTTTTTGCCTGGACGATACGTTTTTCAATTTCCTCTGCGTCTGTACCGGTTTCATTGAAAGTTATCCCCAAATAAACACAACTCTTACTGGAGGATATTTTTTGTGTATTTTCTAGTTTCAAATACATACTTCTGTTGTTCATTCAACAGTGGAAGATTTGTTTGAATTAATTCTTTCAAACTGTTGATTTCCCATTCTATTCCTTATTTGATACAAAATATCATCACACATATAATCCTTGTACTTGATCCACAAATCAATTCGGTTTGATGGGAAGCATGTAGATATGATTATTGAAAACAATGTCCGTATTTGATGAACGTGTGATGATATTACAGCATCATTGAGAGTTTGATCCCAATGAGCGTCATTTTCTAGGAATTGCAAACGTTGACAGGCTTCTCTGTAGGATCCACTCAATTCACCATCAACAGTTCGTAAATGTTGGAATGATGTTGGGCCACGTACATTGACTAATAGCAGCCGTAAATAAAAACATTCATCATTGCTTGGATGTACTGAATAAATTCGACCAATCGCATCGGTGGAATATACATCTCGGTATCCTGCAACTGGTTTTCCTTGTTTCCGTCGTATGAATCTCCTTGAGGATTGCTTCCAGGTATAATATTTTGGCATTTCAGAATATAACAATGTTTATGCAAAATCATCGTTCCAAAAAAACTGGTTAATGTCGTAGATGGTGGCTGAGCAGCTCTTTGTACTGCATTATGTGCTGTAAAATACACTCATTGTCCATTTTCTAAATGCACAGCTAAGTGAACAACAACAGGGTGTCTCTCATGAATAGGAAAAGAAAATATTCGCCAAACTGCTTCATTACTACTAACATAGCGGCCCATTTGGTATTGGGTCACTTCATCATTAGAATTCTCTGCCCCCGTTTCCAATCACAGCCATATCACTCCCTTTGGTTACATATTTGCAAATGTATTTAATAGATTTCACTGAATGGCAAGATTCAACGTTGATGTGTGCTTTGAATGTCTTTGATAAAATGGGTGAGTATGAAACAATCCAACGATTATCTATTTCAATATCTTGTTGATTTAATTTGACAATTGTTGATTTTCCATTGTCGGCTGTCGATCGGCGACGATACAATGGATAACCGTCATTACCAGTAATTGTTTCCGATATTAATGTCCGTGGATATCGTTTTGAACATTTACCATACATCATACACGGTGAATTTTGATTAAGAGTTCCACAGGGACCATGTATCATGTTTTTGATAACTACCTCATGCAATCCACGATCTACTTGTACATCAGGGATTTCAGCTGATATCACTGCATCAACTTCATTAGGCCTTATCTTTTCAACCAACCAAATTAAAATGTGTGCATCCTCGTTTCTGCCACTCCACAGAATACATCCAGCAGCGTGTCTCACCAAACACATAATGTTTTACGATGCAATCCATTAAAGATTTCAACTTTTGTCTTAAGACTCTGGCTGTAATATCATGACGATCAATGGGTGATTGCCCAGGGAATAACTCCTGCTTGATTTCTATCTATTGCAGATTGCATGTAAATGTGATGAACAAATCTGCTGTACCATAATGACGAACATACGACATGGCATCTTGAGCATATTCGTGCATATGCCAAGGGCTTCCGATGTATGTTGCTGGAAGAATAGTCATCCGACCGACATTCGGTGCATTTCCATCAGTATTAATCGCATCTCGAAGGTGAATATACTCTTAAGATCGGAGTTTGGTCTGATTCAACCTGATGAATGTTAATCTCTCCGTTTCAATTATAACATACATGTCAACAACCTATTTGTGAAATAATCGCCGACATTTCAGTGATTGTCTGCATTTTCCAGAATCATTAGGCTGTATGAATAATAGTTCATTGAACTGACTTTTTTGTTGGTTTCGGAACTGTAAATAGATTTCGTTTTAATAACATTGAAATTTGAAATTGAATTGAAATATAAAATTAAAATACATTGAAATATAAAATTGAAATACATTGAAATATGAAAGTAAAATACATAATATAGTGACCGAGATATTATCGCCATAGCTAAACTAATATTTTAATTACCTGTAATGGGATTTATCATTTTTATTGAGAAATCATAGCCATCTTCACCTTGCCAAAATATTATGGAATATTGTAGTGCATCATATGAGCGGTGTGTTTCCTTTATACGTTGTAATTGATCATTTCGACGATGCAAAACAATATCACGGGATTCCAAGTTTTCTCCAACTACAACGATAGCAACTTCATCAATAGTTGGTGCATTAAAACGTCTTGCACGTTGACCTGCAGGTGTTTTATCAGCTCTGATTACAATTTTGTGATTATCAGATGGCATCAGATCCAGTGCAGTTTTAAACAATATAATCAATTGATTGTGTTCATGAAATAAAGTTTGTAATTGTTCTACAATAGAACTCTTTACTAAATTGTTATGTGCACAAATGCGACAGGATATCTCATAAGATAAAGGAACTCAACTGGCTTAATATTCGTAACCGATACAGGTTGCAGAGTTTGGCATTTATTCGTAGGGTTGTACAAACGGGTGAACCGAGTTACATTAATAATAAAGTATTATTTAGAGAACAACTTCATGCACTTTCTCGCACTAATCGCTTTCCTGAAACACTTGCCCTTCCCAGATTTAGAACTTCAATGTTTAAAAAGTCATTCAGTTATACATCTATCAAAGCTTACAATTGCCTTTTACAATGATTCAAAACTACTGAAAATTTAAATAAGTTTAAACTAGCCGTGAAAACCTTCTTATGTGCCTCGCAATAATCAATAGTCAGGTGTTGACTTGAAGTGCTGCATATCCTTTTGTTCTCTTGTTTCTGTGCCCTTAATTTGCTCACAATTACTGACATTGGTTACTATTGTAGTTACTTTATTTATATAATTTTTTTTCGATTGCATTTCGATTGTGCCATTTTGTTGTCATTTATTTGAACTATAACTGAAATTTAGCAACAAACTGATGGGTAAAGTGTAAGAGTAGCCTTGGCTAAACTTCGATCGTTTGTTTGTATTGAATAAAGGCCGTTTATTATTATTATTATATTCTGTGGAGCGATGAATCAACGTTGATATGAAGAGATATTTCAACATGTACACCTTGAATCTTTTGAATCTGCACCTAATGCGAAAATACAGATCGCAGTACTATTGGAAAATAATGTAATGATAAATGACCCATTTGAACTGCTCGCAAATTAATCTGATCAGAGTCATTTGAACTTCATTCGAAATGATCTGCCAAACTTATTGTAATACGCGACTAACGAAGTCCAAGTATCTCATATTATATTTCATACAATCTTAATTGACAAACTTTGAAATATATTAAGTATACGAAATTTTTCTAAATATCATTAGTAAAGTTAGAATTTATTTCATTCCACTTATTTTCACTTCATCCCGGTATTTCACCACACGTAGTCGTAGGAATTTTAGGATAATTTGGTCTCCATCACTGGATAAAATGCATTAACATTTTGCGTAAGTGTCGGCTGCGAATATTCCCTCTATAGACAGTACTTAGCCTATACAAAGGAAGGCAATAAGACTTTAGTTGGTTGCGTGAAAAATTTGTCTTCTGGATTTTGATTATTGTCTTGTGCGAACATTTTTCAGAACTTGTGGAACACACATTAATTATGCGGGATTTAGTTGATTCGGAATTTTGTAACAAGAATACACATTGTGGAAATGATAATCATTCTTTTAAACGAAAATGAACCCATCAAATATGTAAAAAACTAGATGACTTCGAAGGAGATATTATAAGACTGGTAGCGTATGATTTATGAAGTCTTTGAAATGAGCACAAAAAATAAAGAAACGCAATCTCATTGCCTCGCCTTCCAGATTCAAAAGAGGAACTGTTTTACTGTAAAAGAGATTTTTGATCACTTAGTCAATTATATTCAGCAGAATTCTGTGTACCATGCTATATTAACTAAGGATGAATACTCTGCAAGGAAATCTATCCGTCCAGGTACTTCCGAAATCAATTATATCAAGTTCAAATGATGAATATGTCGAGTCCTATCTTAAATACTACCTAAGTCACCACACCGAAAAAATTGAATGTTGGTTGAAGTTGAAAATAGTTTTTTTTATAATATAAAAGCACTAGGTCAGATTTTCTCAAAATTATTTTCAATACATTTTCTGATCTACTTTATCAATTACTGTGCTTTTTGCGAAATATTTCAAAACACACTCTTGAGTTTATAAATGTATACTTTACAACGATCATGAAAACTATTAATATAACGTCTGAGTCTACAGTACGTCGCGAAATTAAAATTTTCAGATTATAACACAGTTACAACATTAATAAGCATGTTAAAAGCGTGAGTGTTGTAACAAAAAGCTATAATCATTGGGAACTATCTGAAGCATCTACAGAAGATTTACAATTATGAAATACATAGTACACAAAAATTCGGTGATCTTGATATAGTCGCAACATAAGATTGAAAATAAAACAGATAAGACATTATTTCATTTATTTTTTCAGTATAGAGGATACAGTTACCCAAGTTTCATAGTCTTACTACATTTTCAAACTGTTGTATAAAAAGTTATGTTTCAAACATTTTCTTACATATGAGAGGCATTCGGTTTATGTTAAAACTTCGGAAAGTGGGGAATACCACAACTCGTTTAATATTTTTACTGCAGCATAGTCATAATTCTTCATTCTTCACAAAATTTCTTCTGATTTGTTTTTGGATTTAAGGTGTAGTATTTTTAATATAATCCAATTCTGGAAAGACTTGACTTGTTTTAATGTTTGGATGATGCAGGATATTTGTTGAATCTGGTTTGTTCTACAAATTAGCAACCGCAGTCATGACAATTCAATGTATTTCTTGTTCCTGGTTAATTGAATAGTATAATTTCCACAATACTAGTTTATTTTTCACAATAAAACAGATTTACAGAGTTTAATTATTTCCACAGAATTTATTTCAACAATAAAATAGAAAAAGTCTTTTTACTTGATAGCAGAAATATAACAAAATTTGAATATCAAAACAGATTCAATCTGTTAGTCTTCTACAATTTTAATTTAAAGAAAATTTTCATTCAAAAAACTTTTAGAATTAAATTAATGTCTACAATAAGCACCCCTTATATTCAATTGACGTATATAATCAAAACTCAATATATAATGTCAAATTGAATAAATGAACCAACAGATATAAAAAAGTCATTAAAATAAATAAATAAATATTTAAAGGTGACAAAATTTTGTTTCTGATCTTACCATAAAGAACACCAATTGGTTTTCTGAACACAACTTAAGGACTTCTCAAAAAATATAATTTATTTGAAATATTAAATATATTTAAATATTCTATTTGATTCAAAAATCTCTCAAAACATGCACTATATCTTAAAAAAATATATTTATTTATTAATTTTAATGACCCTTTTTATATCTGTTGGATTATTCATTCTATTTGACATTATATATTGAGTTTTGATTATATACGTCTATTAAATAAAAGCGGTGCTTATTGTAGACATTAATTTATTTCTAAAAGTTTTTTGAATAGAAATTTATTCTAAATTAAAATTGTAGAAGACTAACAGATTAAATCTGTTTTGATATTAAAATTTTGTTAATTTATTTCTACATCGAATTCATATTGACGGCACTTTTGGGTACGACGCTGCAAGGTTCATCGACTACTACTTTCCATTGTCTTTATCCTGTGATATCCTGAGCGCTCTCGATTGATTGTTACACTATTCCCCTCTCTAGGCTGCTCAACCCTCAAGTAAGGTGACCAAATCTACAGGATTCACCATTTCTGAAATTTTCTCGCTTATAGAAATAGCATCCAATAGTCTTTTGCAGTTTGGTACTCTTCCTGGATTATAACTTCATCCTAGGATCTGCACCCTGGTTCCTTGCAAAATAATTTCGAGTTGAGTTGATTCCACCCACAACCCAACTTTTGTACAGCGTGTTTCATGACTTGGTATTTCAGTATCTGCTTCTTCAAATTCAACAAAGCGGTCTTGATAGCTCGGCTATTCTAAATTTTGCTTTGGCAGTAACACCATAGTTGTACAAAAAAGTATCGAAACTAATATTTTTCGTCTTAGATTTCGTATTCAGCTTCGTACATTGCCAAAGAGTTTACATGGTCAATCCCCTATTCCTCTGGAAATTTTTTGCATACTATACACAACATTCACTTATATTCTTGGTCACCTATACGGGCCTTTCCAATCTCCTTGGATTTAGGCGATAGTCTTCGCTGCCTTTGGGGATTATACAACCAAACCAAGTCACCGGTTGTTCAAACCTCCTTCGGATACTTTGGTGTCGTAACGGGACTTTCTGCGATCACTCGCCATTTGGAGTTTCTGCCTCACTCTCTTATGAATATAATGTAATCTTTTCTTCAGACAGCTTACATATTCTTCACCAGCTATATTCTCAGTTGCTCTGCATCCAAACTCAAGATTGTATGGTAACCGAATTTCACGGCTGAACATTATTAATGCTAGAGTTTTTCCTATCAATTCTTGTACTGGTGATCTGCAAGTCATTGTTGAACCGATTGATATATTTGCCCCAATCTCTCTGATGGCTAGAGACTACCTCTTCCAGATATTTTTCATTCTTTCAACTATGCCATCTGACTGTGGATGAAAAGCAGTTGTCCTGGTCTTATGGATCTTCAATAATTTACACAAAATACAGCAGGTTGATTCGGAGTATTATCCCTGGTTAGAGTGTAGCTCCAATGGGACTCCTGGTCTTATAGATCCTCAATAATTTACACAAAATACAACAGGTTGATTCGAAGTATCATCCCTGGTTAGAGTGTAGCTCCAATGGAACTCCAATGGCTGAAGATCTCTTTTATCAGCACATCTTCAACTATGGTAGCTTCTTGATTTTGGATGGCATATACTTTTTAAACCTATTTAGCATCCCTCGCCGCCAGTATTAATTTGTTTCATTTATCAGTTTCTGGGAATGGGACCGCAATATCAACAGCTGTCCGTTCTAACGAATTAACTACATTATATTTCCTCATGTGTGCTCTAAGCCTTTCTTTCGGTCCGTTGGCTGAACCAATAATTTGTGATCCGGAACCATTTCTTTATGTCATTCTTACAATTGACCAAACAGACTTTGACTCTGACTTTTTTCAATCTCTATTTGATACCATACTTTCCACCAGAAATTTCAGCCTGTAACATGTTTCAGCCCTGGAGGTTTAGCCAAAAAGACTCAGTCTAGAGTTCATTCTGCCTATTATTGTCTGCGTAGCCATGTCATGTGGTATTCCCAGGACTAGTCCGGGCCTGCCAGAGGCAGCGTGGCTTCAGCAAACGTCAGCCGATCTGCCTCTTCCTTACCCAAATAGTTTGAGAGGCTCGGTATTCAAACAAGAGTGATTCTAGTATACACACCGAGCCTGTTTAGAGCCGTGCAGAAACTCCAGACTGTTTTCGATGTACAACAGCTGGATTCCAGTTTTAGTGTTGATTTACTATCGCTGAATATCTTGGTTTTGCTGTGGTGGATTTGCCGTTTTATCAGTTGATTTGCTGCGGTCTCAATGGCAAATCGTTTGGCCTGAAATATGGTTGCGTATTGACAGAGACTCAATGAGATTGTGACTCTTGGTTTACTCCTATCGACTCACGCTCCCGTTCCGTTCGTCGTTCACGAGCCGTCTATGAACAAGCCAAAGTCGGTGTCCTTAATAGAACCTCAGCTTGCTGGATCCATTCATCCCGCTTGGGAAAGATTAAATTGCAATGCCGTTTTTGGCTCGTGATTTATGACATTAGATCCGAGGGAATCGATATGGTGCTGTTTATTAGAAGCTCGTTAAGCAATCCTGAGTCTCCCATCACTATTGCTTCTGGCCTGTCGATCGCTAGTTGATGTAGTTTGTATGCGGTTCGTTCCGCCTTCCTCTGCACGAACAGATGCAGGGATGGTAGATTTAGTAGGACCTCCATGGCTGCCGTGGATGCAAAACGCATCTGTAATTGCGAGGCAAGCCAGTCTCTGTAGTCGTGTAAGCTTATGTTAGATAGTCGTTTATTGGTCCCTTCTTCCACCAAGCTAGAGCGCCATACGTTATCTGTGATTTAATTACTATATTGTATAGCCAATACCTCTGCTTTAAACCCCAGGTTATAGCACAAATTTTCCTGCAGGTACAGAATCCCATTCTGACTTTATACCACACTTCGTCTCAGTGTGCATTCCAAATAAGAGTTTTGCGCAGGACTATTCCCAGGTATTTTGCCTCATTAGAGAATCGTATTGTTTCACCATACAGTGTCAGCGGTTCTAATCCATCCAGCTTCCGTTTGTTGGTGAATGGTACTATAACTACCTCTTCTGGGTTAAGAGACATATCTTTCCTTATGCACTATTTGTCGATAGTGTCGATTTACCTTTCACTATGGTTGCCAGGTCATCAGCAAGTGCTTGGAAATCAATTTTCCATAGCGAGAGGATCTCAAGAAGCTCAAAGACGAGAAGGGCCCACAGTAAGGGTTATAGAAAACAGCCCTGTGGTCAACAAAGCACCTTCAAAGTCGAAAAACGTTGTTAGTGCTATCTCGATCTATCTCTATCTCGATTAACGAGAGATTGGTTTAATTTTCCGACTAAATTGTGTGATGGAAACGTTACTCATTTTCCTGATGAGCCTGATAAGCGTATTGATGAAGGCTAGGAGGACTTTCAATCAGTAACTTCCCCTTGATCACCTTTCTCAGACTCTTCAGCAAGAATGATGTCAAAGTTATTGGTCGGAACGATAAGGAGTCTGGTTCTGTTCGTCCCACTTTTGGTATGTAGAACACTGTAGTTGATGTTCAGCTTGTAGGGATAACTCCCCAAGCCAGACTTATTCTAAACAATTTTAGCAGATGCGGAATCAACACATCCATGCCCTTTTAAAGTAGGGCTGGAAAGATTTCGCTACCACTAGTGTCCAAAATATGTTACTTTCACAATTTTTTCGTTATTGCGTTATTGTCTTCTGTTTAAAAAGTGGAGTATATTATATAAAGTTTCTTCTTGTTTATGATAAAATTAATCTTTTCTTTCTCGAAATTATATCTATAGCTATTTGGTTTATTGTTTTCAGTAATTTATTGCGCAATATAACTTACGGATACCACAATGCTCTATATATCATTGATCAATAGGAAACGAGTTTACTATAGTTTGGATGGTTTGTAAAATATCATAATAGTTTGATCTTATCAGACATATAAAACGCTTCGCTTCGCTCGAGTGGACAATAGACAACCGCGCACGAGTTGCACATACTATTTTTTATTACGAATGCGGGGATAATGGGAGTATAAATATATATATATATATATATATATATATATATATATATATATATATATATATATATATATTTATATATTATATATTTATATATATATATATATATATATATATATATATATATATATATATATATATTTCAGGTGGTATAGACTCAACATTACGACCAGAAGATTCATCATTGTCACTATCATCAGTTTCCGAGATCCAGTGAGGATTATCACTCATTTTTTTAAGTTTAATTTTGTAATTCAATTTTTCAATACGCGAGTATAAAATATCTTTATTTAAATGCCAATCTTACTTATTTAGTATTGCCAGTTCGACTGTCTTTTATTTTTGTTATTTATTTTAATTTTGTCAATTTGCGTGCGAGAAGTTTACTTGTCGTACTCAAATAGACATTAAATTTACTCAAAACTCGTGTGGTAATTGTGAAGTGGGCAATTAGCCTCTTTTCGACCCCAAAATCAAGCGCAAAGATAGAACTTTCCCCGCATGAGTAATAAAAAGGCTCTTTCTGCAAGAGTTACGAACAAAATTTTTTCCAGTGCAAATAACGAATTTGAAACTCAAATGTTCATAAATAAGGAAATGTTCGGCAAAATTCTTAATTTGAATGCTCTATCATCTTCAAACTGTAATTCAGAGCCATTTCTTAAAGGAGCAGTTGACTCTAACCAACACTTTTGCTTCAGCGAACTTGCATAACGCGTCTAACTACGTTTACGATAAATATTTCTAAAAATAGGTAAAAAAGAGCTGCATGTACTTAATTTGGTTTTGTTAATTCATATACACATGAATGACAGAAATAATACTGCATTGCGTTACCATAGTTACCTCATCATTGGTGTTTATGACGATTAGGCACAATTTTTTTAATCATTCCAGGGCCGAAAGTTTGATTTTCTTCCCTCTCTTAAGGTAAGAAACAAACGAATTTCAGACCGATTACAATAATTGACACTTGAAAGACCGCATGCTTTTTGTTTAAACTTTCTTCCCTTGCATTTTATATCATTGCCCGTTACCATAGTAAATAAACAACTTCTAATTATTTGACAGCGGAATTTTATAAACGTCAGCGCATTCACTATAATTGTGTAATTAGAAATAAATAGCGTATTAGTAAATAGTGAAAAGTAAATTAAATATTATAAATTTATAAAAAATTACTCAAAATCTTGCTCCTTCAGAATCAGTTCATCGATACCGAACTGCTTACAACAGCTTCATAGAGTGGAGAACTGAAAATGGAGTAAATATTCTTGATGAAAATGTTTTATTGGTGTATTTCAAGGACTTAATGAAAAATTGTCACCTTCTACAGTTTGGAGTCGTTGGTCAATGTTAAAAACAATGATTAACATTAATCATAATATTAACATCAACGACTATGCCAAGTTAAAATCGTCATTAAAACAGTTTTCGAAAGGGCACTGCCCTAATAAGGCCAAGGTCTTATCATGGAATGACTTTCAAAAATTTCTTGATCAAGCTCCTGACTTTAATTATTTAGCCGAAAAGGTATATTTTCAATTATTTATGAATTTACGTACAACTATAAATATTAACTGAAATTTAATTCTAGGTCATTGCAATTTTCGGAGTATCTGGAGCAACGAGAGAACAAGAATTGGTGGACTTATCGGTTAAAGACGTCGGTTGAAATTTCCTCCTTTCTTCCCTTGGTGCGTAATATACTATTCCTCTTACGGAATACCCCAAAATCAAGCGCAAAGATAGAACTTTCCCCGCATGAGTAATAAAAAGGCTCTTTCTGCAAGAGTTACGAACAAAATTTTTTCCAGTGCAAATAACGAATTTGAAACTAAAATATTCATAAATAAAGAAATGTTCGACAACATTCTTAATTTGAATGCTCTATCATCTTCAAACTGTACTTCAGAGCCATTCCTCCAAGGAGCAGTTGACTCTAACCAACACTTTTGCTTCAGCGAACTTGCATAACGCGTCTAACTCTACGTTTACGATAAATATTACTAATAATAGGTAAAAAAGAACTGTATGTACTTAATTTGGTTTTATTAATTCATATACACATGAATGACAGAAATAAAACTGCATTGTGTTACCATAGTTACCTCATCATTGGTGTCTATGACGATTAGGCACAATTTTTTCTTTATCTATATATATTTATGATAGATTGGGCCGTTGCTTGGTAGAAATCAGTTGTAATTGTCATTATAAAATAAAACACTTGTTTACATTTTCTACTTTATTTTTGGTATTGACGTACGTTTCGTCTTTGCTAGCAAAGACGAAAAAAAATCATTTGCGTACGGGAAAAACCCCTACTATTTCTTTCCCGCACGCCAATACATGTAGAAAAGAAATAGCAGGGATTTTTCCTGCGCCGTGTAGAAAAGTGACTCTTTGTGAGTTGAAATGCTTGTGGTAAACTGTTGAGCGCGCACGCTTGTAGAAAAAATATAATATTCTTTGGTTTTATATTACGGTTATATTAAATAACAACATGTAATGATCTTATTAGAAATTTTCAAATATCAAATTGTGAAAAAACTTATATGCGAGATTTCTTAAAAAATACAAAAATTTATAACAGAAAATGAAATACTAAAACTCTGAAAGAACTGATAATATATCAATTTTCAAGGTTAAAAACGAGCTCAAAACGTAACGAGAATTTATGGAATTTTCTATAATATATTAATAATTATAACAATGAAATTTAAAATTCCAAATGTGAGGAAAAAAGGGGTGGGCCACTTAAAATTTGCATTTCTATTCGGCTGTAGATAGAAAACAGAGGTATGAGTTTATTAGGAAGGTTAAACCTTGACATTTACGAATGGAAAACAGTATCATTCGAACGACTTCCAGGGCTGGCTACAGTACCCAATCTGATCAAGCAAAATTTTCAGTATATTTTCGTACATTTCTCAAAGGTGAAAATGACCTTCATCCCTAAAGATAACTTTTCTGGGAAAATGCTCCTTTTCGGTGATGCGATCATTCGATCATCATGAAACTTTGTACATATACTCTTGAAGGTATTAGAAGTAACATAGGGTACTTTATATTTAAAAAAAAAAATTTTTTTACGAAAGATAAAACAATTGTTTGTCAAAAAATCGTCAAATTTAGCTACTTCAGTAATGAAGTTTTACTATTATTATACCCTTACCCTTTATCTTTCATACTTATTTAATGACTCCACTGCGGGCGAAGCCGCGGGTAAAAAGCTAGTCCCTACTAATATTATAAATGCGAATGTAAGTTTGTTTGTTACGCTTTCACGCAAAAACTACTGAACCGATCATCATGAAACTTTGTACATATACTCTTGAAGGTATTAGAAGTAACATAGGATACTTTATATTTAAAAAAAAAATTTTTTTACGAAAGATAAAACAATTGTTTGTCAAAAAATCGTCAAATTTAGCTACTTCAGTAATGAAGTTTTACTATTATTATACCCTTACCCTTTATCTTTCATACTTATTTAATGACTCCACTGCGGGCGAAGCCGCGGGTAAAAAGCTAGTAATATTATAAATGCGAATGTAAGTTTGTTTGTTACGCTTTCACGCAAAAACTACTGAACCGATCATCATGAAACTTTGTACATATACTCTTGAAGGTATAAGAAGTAACATAGGGTACTTTATATTTAAAAAAAAAATTTTTTTTACGAAAGATAAAACAATTGTTTGTCAAAAAATCGTCAAATTTAGCTACTTCAGTAATGAAGTTTTACTATTATTATACCCTTACCCTTTATCTTTCATACTTATTTAATGACTCCACTGCGGGCGAAGCCGCGGGTAAAAAGCTAGTATTTCCATATGTCGGGTCATTTCAACAAACATCCTTATAAACATTTCGAGCAAAAAGTAGACCGATTTGGTAAAATCGATTTCTCGAAACTTCTCTGTAATATACAACATTAAGAAATCTGCAGAGTACCTATATTCGCCTCCCATAGCATATTATATAGATTTACGTTGAAATGCTCAAGTCAGACACAGTCATTCCGTGATTACGATTTGGAGTAAAAATTTTTTTTTTTAATATAACTGTTAGGCAGATCTTTACCGTATATATCTAATTAAGAGTATAAGCTGATTTAATACATATTTCCATATGTCGGGTCATTTCAACAAACATCCTTATAAACATTTCGAGCAAAAAGTAGCCCGATTTGGTAAAATCGATTTCTCGAAACTTCTCTGTAATATACAACATTAAGAAATCTGCAGAGTACCTATATTCGCCTCCCATAGCATAATATATAGAATTACGTTGAAATGCTCAAGTCAGACACAGTCATTCCGTGATTACGATTTGGAGTAAAAAATTTTTTTTTTAATATAACTGTTAGGCAGATCTTTACCGTATATATCTAATTAAGAGTATAAGCTAATTTAATACATATTTCCATATGTCGGGTCATTTCAACAAACATCCTTATAAACATTTCGAGCAAAAAGTAGACCGATTTGGTAAAATCGATTTCTCGAAACTTCTCTGTAATATACAACATTAAGAAATCTGCAGAGTACCTATATTCGCCTCCCATAGCATAATATATAGATTTACGTTGAAATGCTCAAGTCAGACACAGTCATTCCGTGATTACGATTTGGAGTAAAAAATTTTTTTTTTAATATAACTGTTAGGCAGATCTTTACCGTATATATCTAATTAAGAGTATAAGCTGATTTAATACATATTTCCATATGTCGGGTCATTTCAACAAACATCCTTATAAACATTTCCAGCAAAAACTAGCCCGATTTGGTAAAATCGATTTCTCGAAACTTCTCTGTAATATACAACATTAAGAAATCTGCAGAGTACCTTTATTCGCCTCCCATAGCATAATATATAGATTTACGTTGAAATGCTCAAGTCAGACACAGTCATTCCGTGATTACGAATCGGAGTAAAAAATTTTTTTTTAATATAACTGTTAGGCAGATCTTTACCGTATATATCTAATTAAGAGTATAAGCTAATTTAATACATATTTCCATATGTCGGGTCATTTCAACAAACATCCTCATAAACATTTCGAGCAAAAAGTAGACCGATTTGCTAAAATCGATTTCTCGAAACTTCTCTGTAATATACAACATTAAGAAATCTGCAGAGTACCTATATTCGCCTCCCATAGCATAATTTATAGATTTACGTTGAAATGCTCAAGTCAGACACAGTCATTCCGTGATTACGATTTGGAGTAAAAAAATTTTTTTTTAATATAACTGTTGGGCAGATCTTTACCTTATATATCTAATTAAGAGTATAAGCTAATTTAATACATATTCCCATATGTCGGGTCATTTCAACAAACATCCTTATAAATATTTCGAGCAAAAAGTAGCCCGATTTGATCAAATCGATTTCTCGAAACTTCTCTGTAATATACAACATTAAGAAATCTGCAGAGTACCTATATTCGCCTCCCATAGCATAATATATAGATTTACGTTGAAATGCTCAAGTCAGACACAGTCATTTCGTGATTACGATTTGGAGAAAAAAATTTTTTTTGAATATAACTGTTAGGCAGATCTTTACCGTATATATCTAATTAAGAGTATAAGCTAATTTAATACATATTTCCATATGTCGGGTCATTTCAACAAACATCCTTATAAACATTTCGAGCAAAAAGTAGCCCGATTTGATCAAATCGATTTCTCGAAACTTCTCTGTAGTATACAACATTAAGAAATCTGCAGAGTACCTATATTCGCCTCCCATAGCATAATATATAGATTTACGTTGAAATGCTCAAGTCAGACACAGTCATTCCGTGATTACGATTTGGAGTAAAATATTTTTTTTTTTATATAACTGTTAGGCAGAGCTTTACCGTATATATCTAATTAAGAGTATAAGCTAATTTAATGCATATTTCCATATGTCGGGTCATTTCAAGAAACATCCTTATAAACATTTCGAGCAAAAAGTAGCCCGATTTGATCAAATCGATTTCTCGAAACTTCTCTGTAATATACAACATTAAGAAATCTGCAGAGTACCTATATTCGCCTCCCATAGCATAATATATAGATTTACGTTGAAATGCTCAAGTCAGACACAGTCATTCCGTGATTACGATTTGGAGTAAAATATTTTTTTTTATATAACTGTTAGGCAGAGCTTTACCGTATATATCTAATTAAGAGTATAAGCTAATTTAATACATATTTCCATATGTCGGGTCATTTCAACAAACATCCTTATAAACACTTCGAGCAAAAAGTAGACCGATTTGGTAAAATCGATTTCTCGAAACTTCTCTGTAATATACAACATTAAGAAATCTGCAGAGTACCTATATTCGCCTCCCATAGCATAATATATAGATTTACGTTGAAATGCTCAAGTCAGATACAGTCATTCCGTGATTACGATTTGGAGTAAAAAATTTTTTTTTTTAATATAACTGTTAGGCAGATCTCTACCGTATATATCTTATTAAGAGTAGAAGCTAATTTAATACATATTTCCATATGTCGAGTCATTTCAACAAACATCCTTATAAACATTTCGAGCAAAAAGTAGCCCGATTTGGTCAAATCGATTTCTCGAAACTTCTCTGTAATATACAACATTAAGAAATCTGCAGAGTACCTATATTCGCCTCCCATAGCATAATATATAGATTTACGTTGAAATGCTCAAGTCAGACACAGTCATTTCGTGATTACGATTTGGAGAAAAAAATTTTTTTTGAATATAACTGTTAGGCAGATCTTTACCGTATATATCTAATTAAGAGTATAAGCTAATTTAATACATATTTCCATATGTCGGGTCGTTTCAACAAACATCCTTATAAACATTTCGAGCAAAAAGTAGACCGATTTGGTAAAATCGATTTATCGAAACTTCTCTGTAATATACAACATTAAGAAATCTGCAGAGTACCTATATTCGCCTCCCATAGCATAATATATAGATTTACGTTGAAATGCTCAAGTCAGACACAGTCATTCCGTGATTACGATTTGGAGTAAAAAATTTTTTTTTAATATAACTGTTAGGCAGATCTTTACCGTATATATCTAATTAAGAGTGTAAGCTGATTTAATACATATTTCCATATGTCGGGTCATTTCAACAAACATCCTTATAAACATTTCGAGCAAAAAGTAGCCCGATTTGATCAAATCGATTTCTCGAAACTTCTCTGTATTATAAAATATTGAGAAATCTGCAGAGTACCTATATTCGCCTCCCATAGCATAATATATAGATTTACGTTGAAATGCTCAAGTCAGACACAGTCATTTCGTGATTACGATTTGGAGAAAAAAATTTTTTTTGAATATAACTGTTAGGCAGATCTTTACCGTATATATCTAATTAAGAGTATAAGCTAATTTAATACATATTTCCATATGTCGGGTCATTTCAACAAACATCCTTATAAACACTTCGAGCAAAAAGTAGACCGATTTGGTAAAATCGATTTCTCGAAACTTCTCTGTAATATACAACATTAAGAAATCTGCAGAGTACCTATATTCGCCTCCCATAGCATAATATATAGATTTACGTTGAAATGCTCAAGTCAGATACAGTCATTCCGTGATTACGATTTGGAGTAAAAAATTTTTTTTTTTATTATAACTGTTAGGCAGATCTTTACCGTATATATCTTATTAAGAGTAGAAGCTAATTTAATACATATTTCCATATGTCGAGTCATTTCAACAAACATCCTTATAAACATTTCGAGCAAAAAGTAGCCCGATTTGGTCAAATCGATTTCTCGAAACTTCTCTGTAATATACAACATTAAGAAATCTGCAGAGTACCTATATTCGCCTCCCATAGCATAATATATAGATTTACGTTGAAATGCTCAAGTCAGACACAGTCATTTCGTGATTACGATTTGGAGAAAAAAATTTTTTTTGAATATAACTGTTAGGCAGATCTTTACCGTATATATCTAATTAAGAGTATAAGCTAATTTAATACATATTTCCATATGTCGGGTCATTTCAACAAACATCCTTATAAACATTTCGAGCAAAAAGTAGACCGATTTGGTAAAATCGATTTATCGAAACTTCTCTGTAATATACAACATTAAGAAATCTGCAGAGTACCTATATTCGCCTCCCATAGCATAATATATAGATTTACGTTGAAATGCTCAAGTCAGACACAGTCATTCCGTGATTACGATTTGGAGTAAAAAATTTTTTTTTAATATAACTGTTAGGCAGATCTTTACCGTATATATCTTATTAAGAGTATAAGCTGATTTAATACATATTTCCATATGTCGGGTCATTTCAACAAACATCCTTATAAACATTTCGAGCAAAAAGTAGCCCGATTTGATCAAATCGATTTCTCGAAACTTCTCTGTATTATAAAATATTGAGAAATCTGCAGAGTACCTATATTCGCCTCCCATAGCATAATATATAGATTTACGTTGAAATGCTCAAGTCAGACACAGTCATTTCGTGATTACGATTTGGAGAAAAAAATATTTTTTGAATATAACTGTTAGGCAGATCTTTACCGTATATATCTAATTAAGAGTATAAGCTGATTTAATACATATTTCCATATGTCGGGTCATTTCAACAAACATCCTTATAAACATTTCGAGCAAAAAGTAGCCCGATTTGGTAAAATCGATTTCTCGAAACTTCTCTGTAATATACAACATTAAGAAATCTGCAGAGTACCTATATTCGCCTCCCATAGCATAATATATAGATTTACGTTGAAATGCTCAAGTCAGACACAGTAATTCCGTGATTACGATTTGGAGTAAAAAATTTTTTTTTTAATATAACTGTTAGGCAGATCTTTACCGTATATATCTAATTAAGAGTATAAGCTAATTTAATACATATTTCCATATGTTGGGTCATTTCAACAAACATCCTTATAAACATTTCGAGCAAAAAGTAGACCGATTTGGTAAAATCGATTTCTCGAAATTTCTCTGTAATATACAACATTAAGAAATCTGCAGAGTACCTATATTCGCCTCCCATAGCATAATATATAGATTTACGTTGAAATGCTCAAGTCAGACACAGTCATTCCGTGATTACGATTTGGAGTAAAAAATTTTTTTTTTAATATAACTGTTAGGCAGATCTTTACCGTATATATCTAATTAAGAGTATAAGCTGATTTAATACATATTTCCATATGTCGGGTCATTTCAACAAACATCCTTATAAACATTTCGAGCAAAAAGAAGCCCGATTTGGTAAAATCGATTTCTCGAAACTTCTCTGTAATATACAACATTAAGAAATCTGCAGAGTACCTATATTCGCCTCCCATAGCATAATATATAGATTTACGTTGAAATGCTCAAGTCAGACACAGTCATTCCGTGATTACGAATCGGAGTAAAAAATTTTTTTTTTAATATAACTGTTAGGCAGATCTTTACCGTATATATCTAATTAAGAGTATAAGCTAATTTAATGCATATTTCCATATGTCGGGTCATTTCAACAAACATCCTTATAAACATTTCGAGCAAAAAGTAGACCGATTTGGTAAAATCGATTTCTCGAAACTTCTCTGTAATATACAACATTAAGAAATCTGCAGAGTACCTATATTCGCCTCCCATAGCATAATTTATAGATTTACGTTGAAATGCTCAAGTCAGACACAGTCATTCCGTGATTACGATTTGGAGTAAAAAAATTTTTTTTTAATATAACTGTTGGGCAGATCTTTACCTTATATATCTTATTAAGAGTATAAGCTAATTTAATACATATTTCCATATGTCGGGTCATTTCAACAAACATCCTTATAAACATTTCGAGCAAAAAGTAGCCCGATTTGATCAAATCGATTTCTCGAAACTTCTCTGTAATATACAACATTAAGAAATCTGCAGAGTACCTATATTCGCCTCCCATAGCATAATATATAGATTTACGTTGAAATGCTCAAGTCAGACACAGTCATTTCGTGATTACGATTTGGAGAAAAAAATTTTTTTTGAATATAACTGTTAGGCAGATCTTTACCGTATATATCTAATAAGGAGTATAAGCTAATTTAATACATATTTCCATATGTCGGGTCATTTCAACAAACATCCTTATAAACATTTCGAGCAAAAAGTAGCCCGATTTGATCAAATCGATTTCTCGAAACTTCTCTGTAATATACAACATTAAGAAATCTGCAGAGTACCTATATTCGCCTTCCATAGCATAATATATAGATTTACGTTGAAATGCTCAAGTCAGATACAGTCATTCCGTGATTACGATTTGGAGAAAAAAATTTTTTTTTTGAATATAACTGTTAGGCAGATCTTTACCGTATATACCTAGTTAAGAGTATAAGCTAATTTAATACATATTTCCATATGTCGGGTCATTTCAACAAACATCCTTATAAACATTTCGAGCAAAAAGTAGCCCGATTTGGTCAAATCGATTTCTCGAAACTTCTCTGTAATATACAACATTAAGAAATCTGCAGGGTACCTATATTCGCCTCCCATAGCATAATATATAGATTTACGTTGAAATGCTCGAGTCAGACACAGTCATTCCGTGATTACGATTTGGAGTATAAAATTTTTTTTTTAATATAACTGTTAGGCAGATCTTTACCGTATATATCTAATTAAGAGTATAAGCTAATTTAATACATATTTCCATATGTCGGGTCATTTCAACAAACATCCTTATAAACATTTCGAGCAAAAAGTAGCCTGATTTGGTCAAATCGATTTCTCGAAACTTCTCTGTAATATACAACATTAAGAAATCTGCAGAGTACCTATATTCGCCTCCCATAGCATAATATATACATTTACGTTGAAATGCTCAAGTCAGACACAGTCATTTCGTGATTACGATTCGGAGAAAAAATTTTTTTTTGAATATAACTGTTAGGCAGATCTTTACCGTATATATCTATTTAAGAGTATAAGCTAATTTAATACATATTTCCATATGTCGGGTCATTTCAACAAACATCCTTATAAACATTTCGAGCAAAAAGTAGCCCGATTTGATCAAATCGATTTCTCGGAACTTCTCTGTATTATAAAATATTAAGAAATCTGCAGAGTACCTATATTCGCCTCCCATAGCATAATATATAGATTTACGTTGAAATGCTCAAGTCAGACACAGTCATTTCGTGATTACGATTTGGAGAAAAAAATTTTTTTTGAATATAACTGTTAGGCAGATCTTTACCGTATATATCTAATTAAGAGTATAAGCTAATTTAATACATATTTCCATATGTCGGGTCATTTCAACAAACATCCTTATAAACATTTCGAGCAAAAAGTAGACCGATTTGGTAAAATCGATTTCTCGAAACTTCTCTGTAATATACAACATTAAGAAATCTGCAGAGTACCTATATTCGCCTCCCATAGCATAATATATAGATTTACGTTGAAATGCTCAAGTCAGACACAGTCATTCCGTGATTACGATTTGGAGAAAAAAATTTTTTTTGAATATAACTGTTAGGCAGATCTTTACCGTATATATCTAATTTAGAGTATAAGCTAATTTAATACATATTTCCATATGTCGGGTCATTTCAACAAACATTCTTATAAACATTTCGAGCAAAAAGTAGCCCGATTTGGTCAAATCGATTTCTCGAAACTTCTCTGTAATATACAACATTAAGAAATCTGCAGAGTACCTATATTCGCCTCCCATAGCATAATATATAGATTTACGTTGAAATGCTCAAGTCAGACACAGTCATTTCGTGATTACGATTTGGAGAAAAAAATTTTTTTTGAATATAACTGTTAGGCAGATCTTTACCGTATATATCTAATTAAGAGTATAAGCTAATTTAATACATATTTCCATATGTCGGGTCATTTCAACAAACATCCTTATAAACATTTTGAGCAAAAAGTAGCCCGATTTGATCAAATCGATTTCTCGAAACTTCTCTGTATTATACAACATTAAGAAATCTGCAGAGTACCTATATTCGCCTCCCATAGCATAATTTATAGATTCACGTTGAAATGCTCAAGTCAGACACAGTCATTCCGTGATTACGATTTGGAGTAAAAAATTTTTTTTTTAATATAACTGTTAGGCAGATCTTTACCGTATATATCTAATTAAGAGTATAAGCTAATTTAATACATATTTCCATATGTCGGGTCATTTCAACAAACATCCTTATAAACATTTCGAGCAAAAAGTAGCCCGATTTGGTCAAATCGATTTCTCGAAACTTCTCTGTAGTATACAACATTAAGAAATCTGCAGAGTACCTATATTCGCCTCCCATAGCATAATATATAGATTTACGTTGAAATGCTCAAGTCAGACACAGTCATTCCGTGATTACGATTTGGAGTAAAAAATTTTTTTTTATATAACTGTTAGGCAGATCTTTACCGTATATATCTAATTAAGAGTATAAGCTAATTTAATACATATTTCCATATGTCGGGTCATTTCAACAAACATCCTTATAAATATTTCGAGCAAAAAGTAGACCGATTTGGTAAAATCGATTTCTCGAAACTTCTCTGTAATATACAACATTAAGAAATCTGCAGAGTACCTATATTCGCCTCCCATAGCATAATATATAGATTTACGTCGAAATGCTCAAGTCAGACACAGTCATTCCGTGATTACGATTTGGAGTAAAAAATTTTTTTTTTAATATAACTGTTAGGCAGATCTTTACCGTATATATCTAATTAAGAGTATAAGCTAATTTAATACATATTTCCATATGTCGGGTCATTTCAACAAACATCCTTATAAACATTTCGAGCAAAAAGTAGCCCGATTTGGTAAAATCGATTTCTCGAAACTTCTCTGTAATATACAACATTAAGAAATCTGCAGAGTACCTATATTCGCCTCCCATAGCATAATATATAGATTTACGTTGAAATGCTCAAGTCAGACACAGTCATTCCGTGATTACGATTTGGAGTAAAAAATTTTTTTTTTAATATAACTGTTAGGCAGATCTTTACCGTATATATCTAATTAAGAGTATAAGCTAATTTAATACATATTTCCATATGTCGGGTCATTTCAAAAAACATCCTTATAAACATTTCGAGCAAAAAGTAGACCGATTTGGTAAAATCGATTTCTCGAAACTTCTCTGTAATATACAGCATTAAGAAATCTGCAGAGTACCTATATTCGCCTCCCATAGCATAATATATAGATTTACGTTGAAATGCTCAAGTCAGACACAGTCATTCCGTGATTACGATTTTGAGTAAAAAATTTTTTTTTTAATATAACTGTTAGGCAGATCTTTACCGTATATATCTAATTAAGAGTATAAGCTAATTCAATACATATTTCCATATGTCGGGTCATTTCAACAAACATCCTTATAAACATTTCGAGCAAAAAGTAGCCCGATTTGGTCAATTCGATTTCTCGAAACTTCTCTGTAATATACAACATTAAGAAATCTGCAGAGTACCTATATTCGCCTCCCATAGCATAATATATAGATTTACGTTGAAATGCTCAAGTCAGACAGTCATTTCGTGATTACGATTTGGAGAAAAAATTTTTTTTTGAATATAACTGTTAGGCAGATCTTTACCGTATATATCTAATTAAGAGTATAAGCTAATTTAATACATATTTCCATATGTCGGGTCATTTCAACAAACATCCTTATAAACATTTCGAGCAAAAAGTAGCCCGATTTGATCAAATCGATTTCTCGAAACTTCTCTGTAATATACAACATTAAGAAATCTGCAGAGTACCTATATTCGCCTCCCATAGCATAATATATAGATTTACGTTGAAATGCTCAAGTCAGACACAGTCATTCCGTGATTACGATTTGGAGTAAAAAATTTTTTTTTTTAATATAACTGTTAGGCAGATCTTTACCGTATATATCTTATTAAGAGTAGAAGCTAATTTAATACATATTTCCATATGTCGAGTCATTTCAACAAACATCCTTATAAACATTTCGAGCAAAAAGTAGCCCGATTTGGTCAAATCGATTTCTCGAAACTTCTCTGTAATATACAACATTAAGAAATCTGCAGAGTACCTATATTCGCCTTCCATAGCATAATATATAGATTTACGTTGAAATGCTCAAGTCAGACACAGTCATTTCGTGATTACGATTTGGAGAAAAAAATTTTTTTTGAATATAACTGTTAGGCAGATCTTTACCGAATATATCTAATTAAGAGTATAAGCTAATTTAATACATATTTCCATATGTCGGGTCATTTCAACAAACATCCTTATAAACATTTCGAGCAAAAAGTAGCCCGATTTGATCAAATCGATTTCTCGAAACTTCTCTGTAATATACAACATTAAGAAATCTGCAGAGTACCTATATTCGCCTCCCATAGCATAATATATAGATTTACGTTGAAATGCTCAAGTCAGACACAGTCATTTCGTGATTACGATTTGGAGAAAAAATTTTTTTTTGAATATAACTGTTAGGCAGATCTTTACCGTATATATCTATTTAAGAGTATATGCTAATTTAATACATATTTCCATATGTCGAGTCATTTCAACAAACATCCTTATAAACATTTCGAGCAAAAAGTAGCCCGATTTGGTCAAATCGATTGCTCGAAACTTCTCTGTAGTATACAACATTAAGAAATCTGCAGAGTACCTATATTCGCCTCCCATAGCATAATATATAGATTTACGTTGAAATGCTCAAGTCAGACACAGTCATTCCGTGATTACGATTTGGAGTAAAAAATTTTTTTTTTTAATATAACTGTTAGGCAGATCTTTACCGTATATATCTTATTAAGAGTAGAAGCTAATTTAATACATATTTCCATATGTCGAGTCATTTCAACAAACATCCTTATAAACATTTCGAGCAAAAAGTAGCCCGATTTGGTCAAATCGATTTCTCGAAACTTCTCTGTAATATACAACATTAAGAAATCTGCAGAGTACCTATATTCGTCTCCCATAGCATAATATATAGATTTACGTTGAAATGCTCAAGTCAGACACAGTCATTTCGTGATTACGATTTGGAGAAAAAAATTTTTTTTGAATATAACTGTTAGGCAGATCTTTACCGTATATATCTAATTAAGAGTATAAGCTAATTTAATACATATTTCCATATGTCGGGTCATTTCAACAAACATCCTTATAAACATTTCGAGCAAAAAGTAGACCGATTTGGTAAAATCGATTTATCGAAACTTCTCTGTAATATACAACATTAAGAAATCTGCAGAGTACCTATATTCGCCTCCCATAGCATAATATATAGATTTACGTTGAAATGCTCAAGTCAGACACAGTCATTCCGTGATTACGATTTGGAGTAAAAAATTTTTTTTTTTAATATAACTGTTAGGCAGATCTTTACCGTATATATCTTATTAAGAGTAGAAGCTAATTTAATACATATTTCCATATGTCGAGTCATTTCAACAAACATCCTTATAAACATTTCGAGCAAAAAGTAGCCCGATTTGGTCAAATCGATTTCTCGAAACTTCTCTGTAATATACAACATTAAGAAATCTGCAGAGTACCTATATTCGCCTCCCATAGCATAATATATGGATTTACGTTGAAATGCTCAAGTCAGACACAGTCATTTCGTGATTACGATTTGGAGAAAAAATTTTTTTTTGAATATAACTGCTAGGCAGATCTTTACCGTATATATCTATTTAAGAGTATAAGCTAATTTAATACATATTTCCATATGTCGAGTCATTTCAACAAACATCCTTATAAACATTTCGAGCAAAAAGTAGCCCGATTTGGTCAAATCGATTGCTCGAAACTTCTCTGTAGTATACAACATTAAGAAATCTGCAGAGTACCTATATTCGCCTCCCATAGCATAATATATAGATTTACGTTGAAATGCTCAAGTGAGACACAGTCATTCCGTGATTAAGATTTGGAGTAAAAAATTTTTTTTTTAATATAACTGTTAGGCAGATCTTTACCGTATATATCTAATTAAGAGTATAAGCTAATTTAATACATATTTCCATATGTCGGGTCATTTCAACAAACATCCTTATAAACATTTCGAGCAAAAAGTAGCCCGATTTGATCAAATCGATTTCTCGAAACTTCTTTGTAATATACAACATTAAGAAATCTGCAGAGTACCTATATTCGCCTCCCATAGCATAATATATAGATTTACGTTGAAATGCTCAAGTCAGACACAGTCATTCCGTGATTACGATTTGGAGTAAAAAATTTTTTTTTTTAATATAACTGTTAGGCAGATCTTTACCGTATATATCTTATTAAGAGTAGAAGCTAATTTAATACATATTTCCATATGTCGAGTCATTTCAACAAACATCCTTATAAACATTTCGAGCAAAAAGTAGCCCGATTTGGTCAAATCGATTTCTCGAAACTTCTCTGTAATATACAACATTAAGAAATCTGCAGAGTACCTATATTCGCCTCCCATAGCATAATATATAGATTTACGTTGAAATGCTCAAGTCAGACACAGTCATTTCGTGATTACGATTTGGAGAAAAAAATTTTTTTTGAATATAACTGTAAGGCAGATCTTTACCGTATATATCTAATTAAGAGTATAAGCTAATTTAATACATATTTCCATATGTCGGGTCATTTCAACAAACATCCTTATAAACATTTCGAGCAAAAAGTAGCCCGATTTGATCAAATCCATTTCTCGAAACTTCTCTGTAATATACAACATTAAGAAATCTGCAGAGTACCTATATTCGCCTCCCATAGCATAATATATAGATTTACGTTGAAATGCTCAAGTCAGACACAGTCATTTCGTGATTACGATTTGGAGAAAAAAATTTTTTTTTAATATAACTGTTAGGCAGATCTTTACCGTATATATCTATTTAAGAGTATAAGCTAATTTAATACATATTTCCATATGTCGAGTCATTTCAACAAACATCCTTATAAACATTTCGAGCAAAAAGTAGCCCGATTTGGTCAAATCGATTGCTCGAAACTTCTCTGTAGTATACAACATTAAGAAATCTGCAGAGTACCTATATTCGCCTCCCATAGCATAATATATAGATTTACGTTGAAATGCTCAAGTCAGACACAGTCATTCCGTGATTACGATTTGGAGTAAAAAATTTTTTTTTTAATATAACTGTTAGGCAGATCTTTACCGTATATATCTTATTAAGAGTAGAAGCTAATTTAATACATATTTCCATATGTCGAGTCATTTCAACAAACATCCTTATAAACATTTCGAGCAAAAAGTAGCCCGATTTGATCAAATCGATTTCTCGAAACTTCTCTGTAATATACAACATTAAGAAATCTGCAGAGTACCTATATTCGCCTCCCATAGCATAATATATAGATTTACGTTGAAATGCTCAAGTCAGACACAGTCATTCCGTGATTACGATTTGGAGTAAAAAATTTTTTTTTTTAATATAACTGTTAGGCAGATCTTTACCGTATATATCTAATTAAGAGTATAAGCTAATTTAATACATATTTCCATATGTCGAGTCATTTCAACAAACATCCTTATAAACATTTCGAGCAAAAAGTAGCCCGATTTGGTCAAATCGATTTCTCGAAACTTCTCTGTAATATACAACATTAAGAAATCTGCAGAGTACCTATATTCGCCTCCCATAGCATAATATATAGATTTACGTTGAAATGCTCAAGTCAGACACAGTCATTCCGTGATTACGATTTGGAGTAAAAAAATTTTTTTTTGAATATAACTGTTAGGCAGATCTTTACCGTATATATCTTATTAAGAGTAGAAGCTAATTTAATACATATTTCCATATGTCGAGTCATTTCAACAAACATCCTTATAAACATTTCGAGCAAAAAGTAGCCCGATTTGATCAAATCGATTTCTCGAAACTTCTCTGTAATATACAACATTAAGAAATCTGCAGAGTACCTATATTCGCCTTCCATAGCATAATATATAGATTTACGTTGAAATGCTCAAGTCAGATACAGTCATTCCGTGATTACGATTTGGAGAAAAAAATTTTTTTTTTGAATATAACTGTTAGGCAGATCTTTACCGTATATACCTAGTTAAGAGTATAAGCTAATTTAATACATATTTCCATATGTCGGGTCATTTCAACAAACATCCTTATAAACATTTCGAGCAAAAAGTAGCCCGATTTGGTCAAATCGATTTCTCGAAACTTCTCTGTAATATACAACATTAAGAAATCTGCAGGGTACCTATATTCGCCTCCCATAGCATAATATATAGATTTACGTTGAAATGCTCGAGTCAGACACAGTCATTCCGTGATTACGATTTGGAGTAAAAAATTTTTTTTTTAATATAACTGTTAGGCAGATCTTTACCGTATATATCTAATTAAGAGTATAAGCTAATTTAATACATATTTCCATATGTCGGGTCATTTCAACAAACATCCTTATAAACATTTCGAGCAAAAAGTAGCCTGATTTGGTCAAATCGATTTCTCGAAATTTCTCTGTAATATACAACATTAAGAAATCTGCAGAGTACCTATATTCGCCTCCCATAGCATAATATATACATTTACGTTGAAATGCTCAAGTCAGACACAGTCATTTCGTGATTACGATTCGGAGAAAAAATTTTTTTTTGAATATAACTGTTAGGCAGATCTTTACCGTATATATCTATTTAAGAGTATAAGCTAATTTAATACATATTTCCATATGTCGGGTCATTTCAACAAACATCCTTATAAACATTTCGAGCAAAAAGTAGCCCGATTTGATCAAATCGATTTCTCGGAACTTCTCTGTATTATAAAATATTAAGAAATCTGCAGAGTACCTATATTCGCCTCCCATAGCATAATATATAGATTTACGTTGAAATGCTCAAGTCAGACACAGTCATTTCGTGATTACGATTTGGAGAAAAAAATTTTTTTTGAATATAACTGTTAGGCAGATCTTTACCGTATATATCTAATTAAGAGTATAAGCTAATTTAATACATATTTCCATATGTCGGGTCATTTCAACAAACATCCTTATAAACATTTCGAGCAAAAAGTAGACCGATTTGGTAAAATCGATTTCTCGAAACTTCTCTGTAATATACAACATTAAGAAATCTGCAGAGTACCTATATTCGCCTCCCATAGCATAATATATAGATTTACGTTGAAATGCTCAAGTCAGACACAGTCATTCCGTGATTACGATTTGGAGAAAAAAATTTTTTTTGAATATAACTGTTAGGCAGATCTTTACCGTATATATCTAATTTAGAGTATAAGCTAATTTAATACATATTTCCATATGTCGGGTCATTTCAACAAACATTCTTATAAACATTTCGAGCAAAAAGTAGCCCGATTTGGTCAAATCGATTTCTCGAAACTTCTCTGTAATATACAACATTAAGAAATCTGCAGAGTACCTATATTCGCCTCCCATAGCATAATATATAGATTTACGTTGAAATGCTCAAGTCAGACACAGTCATTTCGTGATTACGATTTGGAGAAAAAAATTTTTTTTGAATATAACTGTTAGGCAGATCTTTACCGTATATATCTAATTAAGAGTATAAGCTAATTTAATACATATTTCCATATGTCGGGTCATTTCAACAAACATCCTTATAAACATTTTGAGCAAAAAGTAGCCCGATTTGATCAAATCGATTTCTCGAAACTTCTCTGTATTATACAACATTAAGAAATCTGCAGAGTACCTATATTCGCCTCCCATAGCATAATTTATAGATTTACGTTGAAATGCTCAAGTCAGACACAGTCATTCCGTGATTACGATTTGGAGTAAAAAATTTTTTTTTTAATATAACTGTTAGGCAGATCTTTACCGTATATATCTAATTAAGAGTATAAGCTAATTTAATACATATTTCCATATGTCGGGTCATTTCAACAAACATCCTTATAAACATTTCGAGCAAAAAGTAGCCCGATTTGGTCAAATCGATTTCTCGAAACTTCTCTGTAGTATACAACATTAAGAAATCTGCAGAGTACCTATATTCGCCTCCCATAGCATAATATATAGATTTACGTTGAAATGCTCAAGTCAGACACAGTCATTCCGTGATTACGATTTGGAGTAAAAAATTTTTTTTTATATAACTGTTAGGCAGATCTTTACCGTATATATCTAATTAAGAGTATAAGCTAATTTAATACATATTTCCATATGTCGGGTCATTTCAACAAACATCCTTATAAATATTTCGAGCAAAAAGTAGACCGATTTGGTAAAATCGATTTCTCGAAACTTCTCTGTAATATACAACATTAAGAAATCTGCAGAGTACCTATATTTGCCTCCCATAGCATAATATATAGATTTACGTCGAAATGCTCAAGTCAGACACAGTCATTCCGTGATTACGATTTGGAGTAAAAAATTTTTTTTTTAATATAACTGTTAGGCAGATCTTTACCGTATATATCTAATTAAGAGTATAAGCTAATTTAATACATATTTCCATATGTCGGGTCATTTCAACAAACATCCTTATAAACATTTCGAGCAAAAAGTAGCCCGATTTGGTAAAATCGATTTCTCGAAACTTCTCTGTAATATACAACATTAAGAAATCTGCAGAGTACCTATATTCGCCTCCCATAGCATAATATATAGATTTACGTTGAAATGCTCAAGTCAGACACAGTCATTCCGTGATTACGATTTGGAGTAAAAAATTTTTTTTTTAATATAACTGTTAGGCAGATCTTTACCGTATATATCTAATTAAGAGTATAAGCTAATTTAATACATATTTCCATATGTCGGGTCATTTCAAAAAACATCCTTATAAACATTTCGAGCAAAAAGTAGACCGATTTGGTAAAATCGATTTCTCGAAACTTCTGTGTAATATACAACATTGAGAAATCTACAGAGTACCTATATTCGCCTCCCATAGCATAATATATAGATTTACGTTGAAATGCTCAAGTCAGACACAGTCATTCCGTGATTACGATTTTGAGTAAAAAATTTTTTTTTTAATATAACTGTTAGGCAGATCTTTACCGTATATATCTTATTGAGAGTATAAGCTAATTTAATACATATTTCCATATGTCGGGTCATTTCAACAAACATCCTTATAAACATTTCGAGCAAAAAGTAGCCCGATTTGGTCAATTCGATTTCTCGAAACTTCTCTGTAATATACAACATTAAGAAATCTGCAGAGTACCTATATTCGCCTCCCATAGCATAATATATAGATTTACGTTGAAATGCTCAAGTCAGACAGTCATTTCGTGATTACGATTTGGAGAAAAAATTTTTTTTTGAATATAACTGTTAGGCAGATCTTTACCGTATATATCTAATTAAGAGTATAAGCTAATTTAATACATATTTCCATATGTCGGGTCATTTCAACAAACATCCTTATAAACATTTCGAGCAAAAAGTAGCCCGATTTGATCAAATCGATTTCTCGAAACTTCTCTGTAATATACAACATTAAGAAATCTGCAGAGTACCTATATTCGCCTCCCATAGCATAATATATAGATTTACGTTGAAATGCTCAAGTCAGACACAGTCATTCCGTGATTACGATTTGGAGTAAAAAATTTTTTTTTTTAATATAACTGTTAGGCAGATCTTTACCGTATATATCTTATTAAGAGTAGAAGCTAATTTAATACATATTTCCATATGTCGAGTCATTTCAACAAACATCCTTATAAACATTTCGAGCAAAAAGTAGCCCGATTTGGTCAAATCGATTTCTCGAAACTTCTCTGTAATATACAACATTAAGAAATCTGCAGAGTACCTATATTCGCCTTCCATAGCATAATATATAGATTTACGTTGAAATGCTCAAGTCAGACACAGTCATTTCGTGATTACGATTTGAAGAAAAAAATTTTTTTTGAATATAACTGTTAGGCAGATCTTTACCGAATATATCTAATTAAGAGTATAAGCTAATTTAATACATATTTCCATATGTCGGGTCATTTCAACAAACATCCTTATAAACATTTCGAGCAAAAAGTAGCCCGATTTGATCAAATCGATTTCTCGAAACTTCTCTGTAATATACAACATTAAGAAATCTGCAGAGTACCTATATTCGCCTCCCATAGCATAATATATAGATTTACGTTGAAATGCTCAAGTCAGACACAGTCATTTCGTGATTACGATTTGGAGAAAAAATTTTTTTTTGAATATAACTGTTAGGCAGATCTTTACCGTATATATCTATTTAAGAGTATATGCTAATTTAATACATATTTCCATATGTCGAGTCATTTCAACAAACATCCTTATAAACATTTCGAGCAAAAAGTAGCCCGATTTGGTCAAATCGATTGCTCGAAACTTCTCTGTAGTATACAACATTAAGAAATCTGCAGAGTACCTATATTCGCCTCCCATAGCATAATATATAGATTTACGTTGAAATGCTCAAGTCAGACACAGTCATTCCGTGATTACGATTTGGAGTAAAAAATTTTTTTTTTTAATATAACTGTTAGGCAGATCTTTACCGTATATATCTTATTAAGAGTAGAAGCTAATTTAATACATATTTCCATATGTCGAGTCATTTCAACAAACATCCTTATAAACATTTCGAGCAAAAAGTAGCCCGATTTGGTCAAATCGATTTCTCGAAACTTCTCTGTAATATACAACATTAAGAAATCTGCAGAGTACCTATATTCGTCTCCCATAGCATAATATATAGATTTACGTTGAAATGCTCAAGTCAGACACAGTCATTTCGTGATTACGATTTGGAGAAAAAAATTTTTTTTGAATATAACTGTTAGGCAGATCTTTACCGTAT
>CM067857.1:80844749-80847249 GCA_034642435.1 Megalocaria dilatata
TCGATAAAAATTATTTCCGATTTAAATATCGGAAAAAAAACTACGGCACGGTCGGTTTTGAACCGTTATGTTTCATCTGCAATAAGAAACAAGCCATAAAGGCCCCAAACAAAAAAGTCGAAAATTACTTCATTATTACGCGAACGGAATGAAAATTTCGAAACGCGATAAAAATTATTTCCGATTTATTTATATTCGGCGCGAGTAAACGGACGGACTAACTATGGGTCTCTCAATAAGAGACTAATAGTTACTCCCGCCGTTTACCCGCGTTGGATATACGGATATTTCGGCGCGGGTAAACGGCGGGAGTAACTATGGGTCACTTAATAAGAGACTCATAGTTACTCCCGCCGTTTACCCGCGTCGGATATACGGATATTTCGGCGCGAGTAAACGGCGGGAGTAACTATGGGTCACTTAATAAGAGACTCATAGTTACTCCCGCCGTTTACCCGCTTCGGATATACGGATATTTCGGCGCGAGTAAACGGCGGGAGTAACTATGGGTCACTTAATAAGAGACTCATAGTTACTCCCGCCGTTTACCCGCGTCGGATATACGGATATTTCGGCGCGAGTAAACGGCGGGAGTAACTATGGATCACTTAATAAGAGACTCATAGTTACTCCCGCCGTTTACCCGCGTCGGATATACGGATATTTCGTCGCGGGTAAACGGCGGGAGTAACTATGAGTCTCTTAATAGGAGACTCATAGTTACTCCCGCCGTTTACCCGCGTCGGATATACGGATATTTCGGCACGGGTAAACCGCTTGAGTAACAAAGTGTCTCCTGTTAGGGGACCACCGACACGGTATGGTCGTATCGCGAGTTCAGTTTTATTTCACAACACATCTTCAGGTATTCTTGAAAGTTCAGTGCCTGGCTGTTGTTTACGGCCATACCACGCTGAATATGCCAGTTCTCGTCTGATCACTGAAGCCAAGCAGCGTCGGGCGCGGTTAGTACTTGGATGGGTGACCGCTTGGGAACACCGCGTGCTGTAAACTTTTAAAATTTTTGTTTCAGATAATTTTGGAATGAAAATTTCGAAAATGCGATAAAAATTATTTCCGATTTGAATATCGGACAAAAAAATTTGGCATGGTCGCTTTTGAACCGTCATATACCATCTGCGACAATAAACCGATCATAAAGGCCCCAAACAAAAAAGTCGAAAATTATTTCAATATTACGCGAAGGGAATGAAAATTTCGAAATGCCATTAAAATTATTTCCCATTAAAATATTCAATGAAACACTATCTTACATCTGGTTAGAGGTCATTATATAGCAAATTCCATAAGAAAGAGATCACAAATGTCTGAAACAAAAAAGTCCAAATTAAAATCCGTTTTGTCGCGCACCGGACCACTTTGCATAATTTTGAGACCCCGGTAGGTCTCACGCGCCCGACAATGGCGACACTGAATGACGCACCCGACCACTATGCCCCGGAAGGTCAGGCGCGTTGAACAGCCCGTCGCGTTACGCACCCGACAGTTTCGTCAGATAACATAGGTCGGGTGCGTGATAGCGAGACCCCGGCCGGCGAGGAGTGTCGTTGGCGTGTTGACTGCACCTCTGGACGCGACGCGGTATATTTGTCCGAGGCACTTTCACGAAGTGCACCGATTAGTATTGAAAGTTTCGAAATGCGATAAAAATTATTTCCGATTTAAATATCGGAAAAAAAACTACGGCACGGTCGGTTTTGAACCGTTATGTTTCATCTGCGACAAGAAACAGGCCATAAGGGCCCCAAACAAAAAAGTCGAAAATTATTTCATAATTACGCGAACGGAATGAAAATTTCGAAATTCGATAAAAATTATTTCCGATTTAAATATCGGAAAAAAACTACGGCACGGTCGGTTTTGAACCGTTATGTTTCATCTGCGACAATAAACAGGCCATAAAGGTCCCAAAGAAAAAAGTCGAAAATTATTTCATAATTACGCGAACGGAATGAAAATTTCGAAATGCGATAAAAATTATTTCCGCTTTAAATATCGGAAAAAAAACTACGGCACGGTCGGTTTTGAACCGTTATGTTTCATCTGCGACAAGAAACAGGCCATAAAGGTCCCAAACAAAAAAGTCGAAAATTATTTCATAATTACGCGAACGGAATGAAAATTTCGAAATTCGATAAAAATTATTTCCGATTTAAATATCGGAAAAAAACTACGGCACGGTCGGTTTTGAACCGTTATGTTTCATCTGCGACAATAAACAGGCCATAAAGGTCCCAAAGAAAAAAGTCGAAAATTATTTCATAATTACGCGAACGGAATGAAAATTTCGAAATGCGATAAAAATTATTTCCGATTTAAATATCGGATAAAAAACTTTGGCACGGTCGGTTTTGAACCGTCATATACCATATGCGACAAGAAAAGTGCCATAAAGGCACCGAACAAAAAAATCGAAAATAAATTCAGTATTACCGGAATCGAATGAAAATTTCAAAATGCCATGAAAATTATTTCCCAT
>CM067857.1:80857249-80859749 GCA_034642435.1 Megalocaria dilatata
CACACCACTTTTTGAGCTCTCTGGGAGACTTCTGTGCGATGGTTCGTTGCCAGTGCGGTGGCGAATACAGCTCGGAGGCTAACCTTAGGGCTCATGTCAGGAGGGGACGATGTCGCCCTCCTAGCGAGAACGCGGGGAGGTGCCCTATCTGTGCGGCCGAGTTCAGCGGTTACGCTGGTATGAGGCAGCATTGGAGGAGGGCACACCCTGACTCCTACAACAGGGAGTTGGAGGCCAGATACGAAGGTAGCCAATCAGCGGAGACTTGGAATGAAGGGGACCTGATCGAGCTCGCTCGTCGGGAACTCTCCTATACCGGAAGGTTCATTAACCAGTACTTGCTGCCCTTCTATCCGGGAGTGAGTCTGGACTTCATCAAGAACCGAAGGCGATCACCACGGTATAGGGAAATTCTCCAAACGCTCCGCCGCGATGATGTGCCGGAACCGTCGAGCGAGGCCCTGGAAGCAATTCCGGGACCGAGCGGAGCGGTCGAGGCGCTAGCACCCTTTGGCGATTATCCTTCCGCTCAGGCTGCAGAAACTCTAATGCAGGAGGAGGTGCAGGAACCTTCCTCATCTCGTGGGCCTATGAACCCGAATGCAGCCGAGTTCGTGCCGTTGAGAAGGGAAGTTATATCCCAGTTCCTTCATGATTACTGGTGTGACCATGATGGATGGTCCGGTAGCGACGCGACTCTATACGAGTTTAGCCAGCTGCCAATCACTAGCGATCGACGAGAGTCTGTGAGGTTAGAGTTGGACGCCTATCTGCGGGCCCTGTTTCCACAGGTGTGTGCTAGAGGAGGCGCGAACTCACGTCCGAACATCAGGACAGAACGAAATCGACCGAGGCGGATCCTTAACCGAGCCCAAGAACGAGCTCACCTGTTCAGGACGTACCAGCGTCTGTATAGGAAGGATCGCGCCGCCCTGGCCCGGAGTGTCATCAATGATGAACCTCTGGGGGGTCATACTTTCCCTGACATAGGATCCGCGGAGCAAAGATTCTCCGCTCTATTTGGTCACCCGTCTTCCATAGACGACGAGCGAGTCGAAGTGATACAAGGGCCGACAGATCTTGGGGCTCCCATCTCCGAACAGGAGATTGTGGATGCTCTTAAGGTTTCGAAGTCACCTTCCGCTGGGGTCGATGGTCTCTCGATCAAAGATCTTAAGAAGGTTCCTCTTCGGAGACTTGTGTTACTTTTTAACTCCATGTTCCTGTTCGGCGTTACGCCGCTTCTATTCAAAAGGAATAGGACTATTCTTATTCCTAAGGGAGGTGACCTACAAGATGTTAATAACTGGCGGCCCATAACCATCGCCTCGGTGGTGGTAAGGGTAATTAACAGGATCGTCGGGAAACGTTTTGGCTCTGTACCGTTACACGGACACCAGCGGGGGTTTCAACCGGTTGACGGAGTTCTCCTGAATAACCTCACATTACAGACACTTGTCAAGGAACGGCGTAAGGGCGTGAAGCCTTATAACATCCTGAGTGTCGACGTGCGTAAAGCATTCGACACCATCTCTCAACGGTCCATCTCACGGGCTATGACGCGGTTTGGGATAGATGAGGTGACGAGGCGGTATGTCGAGGACTCTTTTGAGAACTCGTCTACCGTAATTGAGGTCGGAGGCAAGAGAACGCGTGAGATTCCAATCAGACGTGGTGTGAAGCAGGGTGACCCGCTCTCACCTGTCTTGTTCAATATGGTCCTCGATGAGCTGATCTGCGAGTTGGAAAACTCCGGATACGGACTACCCATTAGCGCGCTCCAGAGGATAGCAGTCCTAGGCTATGCCGACGATTTGCTCCTTCTGGCCGAAACATCAAAGGATGCCGAGAAACAGTTGAAGTTGGTGGTCGAGTTCTTTGAGCGGAGGGGGATGTCCCTAAACCCCTCAAAGTGCGTCGCGGTTACCGTTCGCGTTAACCGTGGCAATAAGCACATATATTCCGTCTCGAGAGCTTTGTTCGCTATTGATGGCCAGTCCATCAGGCAACTGTGCCCGACGGATCTGTTCCGGTATCTCGGCGAGAATTTCGGGATTATGGGTCAGGCCGGGCCTACGTTGGAAAACCTCAACGTTCAGCTCAGAAGGATCGGTGCTGCGCCGTTGAAACCACAGCAGAAATTGGAAGTACTCAAACTTTATCTCTTGCCGAAGTACCTGCACATTCTGCAGAATCCTGTCGTAACTCTCGGGACTCTGAGATACGTTGACAGGGTCGTGAGGATCGCGGTTCGCCGCTTTCTTCACCTGAACAGAACTTGCGCGGACCCTTTCTTGCATGCTGCGCTCCGTGATGGTGGTTTGGGTGTTACCTGCTTTGCAGAGACTATCCCTGCCATCCTCCGGAACAGGATCACTCGTCTGAGTGTGACTGTTGACCGAACATCGTCATCCGTCCTTTCCTCCGAATACTGCAGAAAGCTTTATTCAAAGCTTGGCGGTTGGACGAGGAGGGGCGGTGCGAACGCAAGAGAGATAGC
>CM067857.1:80864749-80869749 GCA_034642435.1 Megalocaria dilatata
AAAATTACTTCATAATTACGCGAACGGAATGAAAATTTCGAAATGCGATAAAAATTATTTCCGCTTTAAATATCGGAAAAAAAACTACGGCACGGTCGGTTTTGAACCGTTATGTTTCATCTGCAATAAGAAACAAGCCATAAAGGCCCCAAACAAAAAAGTCGAAAATTACTTCATAATTACGCGAACGGAATGAAAATTTCGAAATTCGATAAAAATTATTTCCGATTTAAATATCGGAAAAAAAACTACGGCACGGTCGGTTTTGAACCGTTATGTTTCATCTGCAATAAGAAACAAGCTATAAAGGCCCCAAACAAAAAAGTCGAAAATTACTTCATAATTACGCGAACGGAATGAAAATTACGAAATTCGATAAAAATTATTTCCCTTTCAAATATTCAATGAAACACTATCTGACATCCGGTTAGAGGTAATTATTCATCAAATTCCATTAGAAACAGATCACAAACGGCCGAAATAAAAAAGTCAAAATTAATATAACTATTACGCGTCTTCGCGTACCCGACCACTTTGCGACACATCGAGACCCCGGACGGCAGGCGCTTTAATCGCTCCGGCGACCGCTCCTCCCGTGCCTCCGATAGACTGTATGGCCCGCGTTACGCTCCCGACAATCGAGACACTGAATAACGCACCCGACCACTATGCCCCGGAAGGTCAGGCGCGTTGAACAGCCCGTCGCGTTACGCACCCGACAGTTTCGTCAGATAACATAGGTCGGGTGCGTGATAGCGAGACCCCGGCCGGCGAGGAGAGTCGATGGCGTGTTGACTGCACCTCTGGACGCGACGCGGTATATTTGTCCGAGGCACTTTCACGAAGTGCAGCGATTAGTATTGAAAGTTTCGAAATGCGATAAAAATTATTTCCGATTTAAATATCGGAAAAAAAACTACGGCACGGTCGGTTTTGAACCGTTATGTTTCATCTGCAATAAGAAACAAGCCATAAAGACCCCAAACAAAAAAGTCGAAAATTACTTCATAATTACGCGAACGGAATGAAAATTTCGAAATTCGATAAAAATTATTTCCGATTTAAATATCGGAAAAAAAACTACGGCACGGTCGGTTTTGAACCGTTATGTTTCATCTGCAATAAGAAACAAGCTATAAAGGCCCCAAACAAAAAAGTCGAAAATTACTTCATAATTACGCGAACGGAATGAAAATTTCGAAATGCGATAAAAATTATTTCCGCTTTAAATATCGGAAAAAAAACTACGGCACGGTCGGTTTTGAACCGTTATGTTTCATCTGCAATAAGAAACAAGCCATAAAGGCCCCAAACAAAAAAGTCGAAAATTACTTCATAATTACGCGAACGGAATGAAAATTTCGAAATGCGATAAAAATTATTTCCGCTTTAAATATCGGAAAAAAAACTACGGCACGGTCGGTTTTGAACCGTTATGTTTCATCTGCAATAAGAAACAAGCTATAAAGGCCCCAAACAAAAAAGTCGAAAATTACTTCATAATTACGCGAACGGAATGAAAATTTCGAAATGCGATAAAAATTATTTCCGCTTTAAATATCGGAAAAAAAACTACGGCACGGTCGGTTTTGAACCGTTATGTTTCATCTGCAATAAGAAACAAGCCATAAAGGCCCCAAACAAAAAAGTCGAAAATTACTTCATAATTACGCGAACGGAATGAAAATTTCGAAATTCGATAAAAATTATTTCCGATTTAAATATCGGAAAAAAAACTACGGCACGGTCGGTTTTGAACCGTTATGTTTCATCTGCAATAAGAAACAAGCTATAAAGGCCCCAAACAAAAAAGTCGAAAATTACTTCATAATTACGCGAACGGAATGAAAATTACGAAATTCGATAAAAATTATTTCCCTTTCAAATATTCAATGAAACACTATCTGACATCCGGTTAGAGGTAATTATTCATCAAATTCCATTAGAAACAGATCACAAACGGCCGAAATAAAAAAGTCAAAATTAATATAACTATTACGCGTCTTCGCGTACCCGACCACTTTGCGACACATCGAGACCCCGGACGGCAGGCGCTTTAATCGCTCCGGCGACCGCTCCTCCCGTGCCTCCGATAGACTGTATGGCCCGCGTTACGCTCCCGACAATCGAGACACTGAATAACGCACCCGACCACTATGCCCCGGAAGGTCAGGCGCGTTGAACAGCCCGTCGCGTTACGCACCCGACAGTTTCGTCAGATAACATAGGTCGGGTGCGTGATAGCGAGACCCCGGCCGGCGAGGAGAGTCGATGGCGTGTTGACTGCACCTCTGGACGCGACGCGGTATATTTGTCCGAGGCACTTTCACGAAGTGCAGCGATTAGTATTGAAAGTTTCGAAATGCGATAAAAATTATTTCCGATTTAAATATCGGAAAAAAAACTACGGCACGGTCGGTTTTGAACCGTTATGTTTCATCTGCAATAAGAAACAAGCCATAAAGACCCCAAACAAAAAAGTCGAAAATTACTTCATAATTACGCGAACGGAATGAAAATTTCGAAATGCGATAAAAATTATTTCCGCTTTAAATATCGGAAAAAAAACTACGGCACGGTCGGTTTTGAACCGTTATGTTTCATCTGCAATAAGAAACAAGCTATAAAGGCCCCAAACAAAAAAGTCGAAAATTACTTCATAATTACGCGAACGGAATGAAAATTTCGAAATGCGATAAAAATTATTTCCGCTTTAAATATCGGAAAAAAAACTACGGCACGGTCGGTTTTGAACCGTTATGTTTCATCTGCAATAAGAAACAAGCCATAAAGGCCCCAAACAAAAAAGTCGAAAATTACTTCATAATTACGCGAACGGAATGAAAATTTCGAAATTCGATAAAAATTATTTCCGATTTAAATATCGGAAAAAAAACTACGGCACGGTCGGTTTTGAACCGTTATGTTTCATCTGCAATAAGAAACAAGCCATAAAGGCCCCAAACAAAAAAGTCGAAAATTACTTCATTATTACGCGAACGGAATGAAAATTTCGAAACGCGATAAAAATTATTTCCGATTTATTTATATTCGGCGCGAGTAAACGGACGGACTAACTATGGGTCTCTCAATAAGAGACTAATAGTTACTCCCGCCGTTTACCCGCGTTGGATATACGGATATTTCGGCGCGGGTAAACGGCGGGAGTAACTATGGGTCACTTAATAAGAGACTCATAGTTACTCCCGCCGTTTACCCGCGTCGGATATACGGATATTTCGGCGCGAGTAAACGGCGGGAGTAACTATGGGTCACTTAATAAGAGACTCATAGTTACTCCCGCCGTTTACCCGCTTCGGATATACGGATATTTCGGCGCGAGTAAACGGCGGGAGTAACTATGGGTCACTTAATAAGAGACTCATAGTTACTCCCGCCGTTTACCCGCGTCGGATATACGGATATTTCGGCGCGAGTAAACGGCGGGAGTAACTATGGATCACTTAATAAGAGACTCATAGTTACTCCCGCCGTTTACCCGCGTCGGATATACGGATATTTCGTCGCGGGTAAACGGCGGGAGTAACTATGAGTCTCTTAATAGGAGACTCATAGTTACTCCCGCCGTTTACCCGCGTCGGATATACGGATATTTCGGCACGGGTAAACCGCTTGAGTAACAAAGTGTCTCCTGTTAGGGGACCACCGACACGGTATGGTCGTATCGCGAGTTCAGTTTTATTTCACAACACATCTTCAGGTATTCTTGAAAGTTCAGTGCCTGGCTGTTGTTTACGGCCATACCACGCTGAATATGCCAGTTCTCGTCTGATCACTGAAGCCAAGCAGCGTCGGGCGCGGTTAGTACTTGGATGGGTGACCGCTTGGGAACACCGCGTGCTGTAAACTTTTAAAATTTTTGTTTCAGATAATTTTGGAATGAAAATTTCGAAAATGCGATAAAAATTATTTCCGATTTGAATATCGGACAAAAAAATTTGGCATGGTCGCTTTTGAACCGTCATATACCATCTGCGACAATAAACCGATCATAAAGGCCCCAAACAAAAAAGTCGAAAATTATTTCAATATTACGCGAAGGGAATGAAAATTTCGAAATGCCATTAAAATTATTTCCCATTAAAATATTCAATGAAACACTATCTTACATCTGGTTAGAGGTCATTATATAGCAAATTCCATAAGAAAGAGATCACAAATGTCTGAAACAAAAAAGTCCAAATTAAAATCCGTTTTGTCGCGCACCGGACCACTTTGCATAATTTTGAGACCCCGGTAGGTCTCACGCGCCCGACAATGGCGACACTGAATGACGCACCCGACCACTATGCCCCGGAAGGTCAGGCGCGTTGAACAGCCCGTCGCGTTACGCACCCGACAGTTTCGTCAGATAACATAGGTCGGGTGCGTGATAGCGAGACCCCGGCCGGCGAGGAGTGTCGTTGGCGTGTTGACTGCACCTCTGGACGCGACGCGGTATATTTGTCCGAGGCACTTTCACGAAGTGCACCGATTAGTATTGAAAGTTTCGAAATGCGATAAAAATTATTTCCGATTTAAATATCGGAAAAAAAACTACGGCACGGTCGGTTTTGAACCGTTATGTTTCATCTGCGACAAGAAACAGGCCATAAGGGCCCCAAACAAAAAAGTCGAAAATTATTTCATAATTACGCGAACGGAATGAAAATTTCGAAATTCGATAAAAATTATTTCCGATTTAAATATCGGAAAAAAACTACGGCACGGTCGGTTTTGAACCGTTATGTTTCATCTGCGACAATAAACAGGCCATAAAGGTCCCAAAGAAAAAAGTCGAAAATTATTTCATAATTACGCGAACGGAATGAAAATTTCGAAATGCGATAAAAATTATTTCCGCTTTAAATATCGGAAAAAAAACTACGGCACGGTCGGTTTTGAACCGTTATGTTTCATCTGCGACAAGAAACAGGCCATAAAGGTCCCAAACAAAAAAGTCGAAAATTATTTCATAATTACGCGAACGGAATGAAAAT
>CM067857.1:80879749-80884749 GCA_034642435.1 Megalocaria dilatata
AGCTGAGAGTCGGAGAGACAGGTGAGCTTTTACACCTAAAAGCTCAGGGAGCTTTTACATCGGCTCGACGAGAGAGCTTTGAGCTTTCACACATAAAAGCTCGGGGAGCTTTTGCCTCAACTCGACGGGAGAGCTTGAGCTTTCAACTTGAGCTTTAAGCTCGTTCGGGAGCTTTTGCGATACGCGGTCCTGCCTCAGTTAGCTGCAAAATGGCGAAGGCGACTCACACCTCGGGATTGACGCAAAATGGCGAAGGAACCTCGGGACTTAGAAAAATTTCATCAATTAAAATCTTATAATAAAAAGTTCATATTCCTCGGGTGATTTGAGCCGTAAGTGGGCTTAATACTGCTCCCATGATGTAAGCATGGCAGAGGGTAGTGGGGGTAGCCGGGGTTGAGGCGGTCTCGGATTGTGTGCACATACCATTACCGAGGTTGCTAAATGGCGAAAGCACCTCCGAACTTAGAAAAATTCGCCGGTCCTGGACTTGGAAATAAAAATCCCTCCTTCTAACAGGTCCAGATCAAGAGCGGATTTTGTGGGCTGGATCTGGAGTAGGACGAATGAGGAGAGAGGAAATGTGTTGGAGCATCTGTGTTGCCTTAAATTCGACAACTTGACTTGGACGAATACCAAGCCACCTTCGGATGGTGATATCGGGTCGCGGTCGGGGAATCGGATGTGAGAGCGTGGTGGACTTTGCATCTTGGAGAGCTCTCCTTTGCGACTAAGCAATAAATATCGGACAAACATAACCACTACGTACGATGATCTATATCAGAGTAATTCCTGATGTTGTACATAATTAACGCTACCTGTCATAATATCTTAAAATCGCAAATACTTACCGAGGGTGCATCCGCTGCGCGACTGCGTCGTTGATCTCTTGGCCGGGATAGTTCCGCATGCGCCTACTGAATCTTCCAACAACTGAGGTAACACGAAGAGACTTAACCGTATTTCGACTCACACCCCGCTGACCGCCTAATAAATTATACAGGCGATCCGGGAGGTGCTTGTGAGCTACTAGCTTTAAAATACCAGAGTGGTACCTGGTCCTATCAAGTCAGATATACCATGATCCTTATATCACTTCTCCGGCGCAATTTGACTCCCACTCTGCAACATAATAATATACAAAAATAAGAACTTACCTACGATTGTACTTACCTATGTCCGCTTCCGCCTGGTGACCGTCTGCTCGGTCTCTTGCCTATATGCTGATACTTACCTGAGACTCCAAACTACGTAGAAACCGGCTCCATGTCCGTCGAAGAAACTGGATACCACTCGTCGAGCAGGCCGCGCTGTGGAGCCGCGAGCTCCTCACCGAATACTTCCCCCATATTATCTCTGGCAATTGTGAGCTGATTAGCAGCAATTCTGACTAGGCGAAGAAATTAGAAATTATATTATAAAGTTAGGTGAGTTTACCACTTGACATTCGCCTATAGACCCCACTATGAGCTGTCCCTGTATCTGTGGAAAGAGCTACGCATCCCAAAAAAGCCTAAGGAGCCATCAATCAAGATTCTGCAAAGGCCCCGTCCAGCCTTCCGACGGGCACCCATGTGAATATTGCGGCCGAGACTTTACAACATATGCCGGCCTCAGACAACACATAAAGAAGGCTCACCCCCCCCAATACAATGAGGAACTTTGCGACGAGTATGATTCCAGAAGCCGCTACAGGGCATGGACGGAGCAAGAGATGACCGACATGGCTCGGGAAGAGGTCGAATATGCCGGCACGGAACTATTAGAAAGACTGGCTAGACTAGTCTCGAGGAGTAAAGAAGCTGTCAAGAAGAGAAGACATATGCCCGCATACAAAGAACTGGTAGAAAGACTTCTTCAGGAAAAAATCATTCGGGAACAACAACTACCCAGCTCCTCCTTGGCCGCTCGTGCCGCGGGCCCGTCATCTTCTGCGCGGCTTGGCCTCTCTCCGCTGACGCCGTCCTCGACGGCTGTCACGCCTTCGCGAACCAGGTTTGCCTTACATCCGGAGACGCGAACACCCCGATCAACTGGGGATGATTCCTGGCTAAGCGGTGAGCTTGCCCCCTCCCTGTACGCGATAGCATCGCCTTCTCCTGAGGATCAAACTGACCCCATCCGGCCGAACACAACATCTGATGAAAATATGGATAGTCTCGATCTGGTTGGCATGGACCCAATAAGACGACACCTAATCCACCTAAGTCCACTATTAGAGGAAATCGAGGACATCGAGCTGGCCCGCTCTGTTTGCCTGCGCCAGCCGGGTTTTAAGGAAAAAATCAATGATTGGACGGAACAGATATGTAGAAAATACGGAAAAGTCAAGAAGACGGTACAGCGCGAAAGCGCACCTACCATACCCCCTCCTATGAGCAGAAAGAAACGAAGGGTATACGAATACCAACATGCCCAACGCCAGTTCAAGAAAGACAGACGCAGACTGGCGCAGGAGATTATCTCGGGATGCGCGGGTTGTCAAGACGCGGGGGGTTCGCCTCGGCCGGGGGACATAGCTGAGACGTTCAATGGCGTTATGGGCGCTGCTTCCGTCCCTGATGACTGCGAATTTGACGGTAATCTATCCGAAACCGTTAATATCTACGCACCCATCCTGAGCGAACACATTCAGAAGCTCAAGGACTCTTGTAAAAAGACAGCCCCTGGTCCGGATGGCATTGATGCCAGGGCCGTTGCGGCGATCCCAAGTCAGCGACTGGAACTACTCTACAATGCCATCTTGTACACGCAACACGTCCCCACTGTCCTGAAGATATCGAGAACCACCCTGATACCAAAATCCAAGGGCGACCCCAAATGCGTGGATAATTGGAGGCCGATCACAATCAGCTCTCTTCTTCTGCGACTTCTGAATCGTCTTCTGTGCGAAAGACTGCAAATACTTGAACTGGATGACACGCAGAGGGGGTTCACCAATGTTGATGGATGTCTGGCAAACAACCTTACAATCCAAACAATAATAAAAAGAAAAAGAAGAACAGGAAGAGGATTCGTCATAATAACATTGGACTTAAGGAAGGCGTTTGATACGGTATCCCATAACTCAGTAAAACGAGCCCTGGTGCGGAAAAATATAGACCCAAAAACCATCAATTACATCATGGATGGTCTAACTGGATGCAAGACCGTAATCTCGTGCCGGGGTGAAGAGGTCTGCGAAATCTCCATTCAAAGAGGTCTCAAACAGGGCGACCCCCTATCACCTACGTTATTCAATCTGGTGATGGACGAACTGCTCTCAGATTTACGTAAAAAAAACGCCCTCAACCTAGGCGGCATAAGATTAGCAGCACTGGCCTACGCAGACGACATACTTCTGATGGCCGACAGAGTCGATAGTGCGCAAATACTCCTAAAGTGCGCCACTGAGTTCTTCGAACGGAGGGGCCTATCACTAAACGTAGCCAAATGCACATCCCTGGTGGCAAGAACTCTTCCGTCCAAAAAGAAGGTGTTTGTGGTCAACACGCCCCTCTTTTATGTGGCAGGCCAGCCCATCCGGCCAGTGACGGTGGAAGACACCTTCAAATATCTTGGACTGACCTTCAAATTTTCTGGCACCATTGAGTGCACGATCGACGAGCTGGATCTGCAGCTACAAAGAATCACACGAGCCCCCCTCAAACCTCACCAAAAAATTCAAATTATTAAGATACACTTGCTGCCTCTATACATCCACTCTCTTCAGAGCCCGTCGATCAACAGACGAATACTTCGAACTGCAGATAGGAAAATTAGAATGGCAATTAAATCCATACTACACCTTCCATCATGTGTAAGCGATGCTGCCATATACGCCCCGAACAGGATGGGAGGCCTAGGAATCTTCTCGTTCACTAGAAAAATTCCAGTCATCATAAGAGATAGATGCGAAAAACTGAAGTTAAGATGTGCAGGATTTGATGCAGTGCTGAGGGAGGCCGAAGACTGGACCAATCGGATCAAGAAGATGATAAAGACCAACTATAACACCCGTGAACAAACTGACAGAAGTAACGGCGAAGAGCTACAAGAATCATTTTATGGGGGAGGCACTATGCAATTTCAAAACAATAACGCAGCTAACGAGTGGATCAACAACCCCCCGATATTCTGGTCTGGTTCCGATTATATCAAAGCCGTGAAACTGCGGCTTAACTGTCTCCCCACGCGAGGTCTGCCCTATAACCCCCCCGAACAGAGAAAGTGCAGAGCCGGTTGCAACCGTACGGAAAGTCTTTCCCATGTCCTCCAAAAATGCCCCCTTGGACATACTATGAGACTAAAACGTCACAACTTTGTCGTAAAAAGACTGAAACAGATGGCGGCAAAGAAGGGATGGGAAGTGGAAGAAGAACCTCACATACGCGACTCCAGAGGTGTACTACGGAAACCGGATCTTATTTTTACGAACAATACAATTGTGATGGTGGTTGATGTAATTGTGTCCTGGGAGTCCCCGCGAGATCTGGGAGAGACATATGAACTAAAGAAAATGGTTTACGATCAGCCGGAGTTTGTATCGGTGCTGCAGGTCCGCTACCCAGGAAAAAGAATCATGGTCCTGCCCCTGGTGATGGGGGCCAGAGGTATGTGGTGTGTTCAGAGCTCAAACACCCTCGAACTATTAAACATAAATACCAAGTCCAACAGATTAGAACTGGTTTATACGGTGCTCAGAGGCAGTTGGTCAATACATCAGGATGTTGTGAGACGAATATGGGACTAAGTGACGCTGACTGCGGACCTATAACTCGCGAGGCATACGCGATCTTCCCCAAAAAAAAAAAAAAAAAAAAAAAAAAAAAAAAAAAAAAAAAAAAAAAAAAAAAAAAAAAAAAAAAAAAAAATTATATTCACCTTGGATGGTGAACCTTGCATAAACCTCACTCCAAACGGGTGGTGGAATCTGAAACAAAAAAGGGAAAAAAAATTAATATCTTATTGCAATGTCTAATCGAAACTGAATGAATAACAAAACTTACCTTAATACGGTG
>CM067857.1:80889749-80897249 GCA_034642435.1 Megalocaria dilatata
TCGAAATGCGATAAAAATTATTTCCGCTTTAAATATCGGAAAAAAAACTACGGCACGGTCGGTTTTGAACCGTTATGTTTCATCTGCAATAAGAAACAAGCCATAAAGGCCCCAAACAAAAAAGTCGAAAATTACTTCATAATTACGCGAACGGAATGAAAATTTCGAAATTCGATAAAAATTATTTCCGATTTAAATATCGGAAAAAAAACTACGGCACGGTCGGTTTTGAACCGTTATGTTTCATCTGCAATAAGAAACAAGCTATAAAGGCCCCAAACAAAAAAGTCGAAAATTACTTCATAATTACGCGAACGGAATGAAAATTACGAAATTCGATAAAAATTATTTCCCTTTCAAATATTCAATGAAACACTATCTGACATCCGGTTAGAGGTAATTATTCATCAAATTCCATTAGAAACAGATCACAAACGGCCGAAATAAAAAAGTCAAAATTAATATAACTATTACGCGTCTTCGCGTACCCGACCACTTTGCGACACATCGAGACCCCGGACGGCAGGCGCTTTAATCGCTCCGGCGACCGCTCCTCCCGTGCCTCCGATAGACTGTATGGCCCGCGTTACGCTCCCGACAATCGAGACACTGAATAACGCACCCGACCACTATGCCCCGGAAGGTCAGGCGCGTTGAACAGCCCGTCGCGTTACGCACCCGACAGTTTCGTCAGATAACATAGGTCGGGTGCGTGATAGCGAGACCCCGGCCGGCGAGGAGAGTCGATGGCGTGTTGACTGCACCTCTGGACGCGACGCGGTATATTTGTCCGAGGCACTTTCACGAAGTGCAGCGATTAGTATTGAAAGTTTCGAAATGCGATAAAAATTATTTCCGATTTAAATATCGGAAAAAAAACTACGGCACGGTCGGTTTTGAACCGTTATGTTTCATCTGCAATAAGAAACAAGCCATAAAGACCCCAAACAAAAAAGTCGAAAATTACTTCATAATTACGCGAACGGAATGAAAATTTCGAAATTCGATAAAAATTATTTCCGATTTAAATATCGGAAAAAAAACTACGGCACGGTCGGTTTTGAACCGTTATGTTTCATCTGCAATAAGAAACAAGCTATAAAGGCCCCAAACAAAAAAGTCGAAAATTACTTCATAATTACGCGAACGGAATGAAAATTTCGAAATGCGATAAAAATTATTTCCGCTTTAAATATCGGAAAAAAAACTACGGCACGGTCGGTTTTGAACCGTTATGTTTCATCTGCAATAAGAAACAAGCCATAAAGGCCCCAAACAAAAAAGTCGAAAATTACTTCATAATTACGCGAACGGAATGAAAATTTCGAAATGCGATAAAAATTATTTCCGCTTTAAATATCGGAAAAAAAACTACGGCACGGTCGGTTTTGAACCGTTATGTTTCATCTGCAATAAGAAACAAGCTATAAAGGCCCCAAACAAAAAAGTCGAAAATTACTTCATAATTACGCGAACGGAATGAAAATTTCGAAATGCGATAAAAATTATTTCCGCTTTAAATATCGGAAAAAAAACTACGGCACGGTCGGTTTTGAACCGTTATGTTTCATCTGCAATAAGAAACAAGCCATAAAGGCCCCAAACAAAAAAGTCGAAAATTACTTCATAATTACGCGAACGGAATGAAAATTTCGAAATTCGATAAAAATTATTTCCGATTTAAATATCGGAAAAAAAACTACGGCACGGTCGGTTTTGAACCGTTATGTTTCATCTGCAATAAGAAACAAGCTATAAAGGCCCCAAACAAAAAAGTCGAAAATTACTTCATAATTACGCGAACGGAATGAAAATTACGAAATTCGATAAAAATTATTTCCCTTTCAAATATTCAATGAAACACTATCTGACATCCGGTTAGAGGTAATTATTCATCAAATTCCATTAGAAACAGATCACAAACGGCCGAAATAAAAAAGTCAAAATTAATATAACTATTACGCGTCTTCGCGTACCCGACCACTTTGCGACACATCGAGACCCCGGACGGCAGGCGCTTTAATCGCTCCGGCGACCGCTCCTCCCGTGCCTCCGATAGACTGTATGGCCCGCGTTACGCTCCCGACAATCGAGACACTGAATAACGCACCCGACCACTATGCCCCGGAAGGTCAGGCGCGTTGAACAGCCCGTCGCGTTACGCACCCGACAGTTTCGTCAGATAACATAGGTCGGGTGCGTGATAGCGAGACCCCGGCCGGCGAGGAGAGTCGATGGCGTGTTGACTGCACCTCTGGACGCGACGCGGTATATTTGTCCGAGGCACTTTCACGAAGTGCAGCGATTAGTATTGAAAGTTTCGAAATGCGATAAAAATTATTTCCGATTTAAATATCGGAAAAAAAACTACGGCACGGTCGGTTTTGAACCGTTATGTTTCATCTGCAATAAGAAACAAGCCATAAAGACCCCAAACAAAAAAGTCGAAAATTACTTCATAATTACGCGAACGGAATGAAAATTTCGAAATGCGATAAAAATTATTTCCGCTTTAAATATCGGAAAAAAAACTACGGCACGGTCGGTTTTGAACCGTTATGTTTCATCTGCAATAAGAAACAAGCTATAAAGGCCCCAAACAAAAAAGTCGAAAATTACTTCATAATTACGCGAACGGAATGAAAATTTCGAAATGCGATAAAAATTATTTCCGCTTTAAATATCGGAAAAAAAACTACGGCACGGTCGGTTTTGAACCGTTATGTTTCATCTGCAATAAGAAACAAGCCATAAAGGCCCCAAACAAAAAAGTCGAAAATTACTTCATAATTACGCGAACGGAATGAAAATTTCGAAATTCGATAAAAATTATTTCCGATTTAAATATCGGAAAAAAAACTACGGCACGGTCGGTTTTGAACCGTTATGTTTCATCTGCAATAAGAAACAAGCCATAAAGGCCCCAAACAAAAAAGTCGAAAATTACTTCATTATTACGCGAACGGAATGAAAATTTCGAAACGCGATAAAAATTATTTCCGATTTATTTATATTCGGCGCGAGTAAACGGACGGACTAACTATGGGTCTCTCAATAAGAGACTAATAGTTACTCCCGCCGTTTACCCGCGTTGGATATACGGATATTTCGGCGCGGGTAAACGGCGGGAGTAACTATGGGTCACTTAATAAGAGACTCATAGTTACTCCCGCCGTTTACCCGCGTCGGATATACGGATATTTCGGCGCGAGTAAACGGCGGGAGTAACTATGGGTCACTTAATAAGAGACTCATAGTTACTCCCGCCGTTTACCCGCTTCGGATATACGGATATTTCGGCGCGAGTAAACGGCGGGAGTAACTATGGGTCACTTAATAAGAGACTCATAGTTACTCCCGCCGTTTACCCGCGTCGGATATACGGATATTTCGGCGCGAGTAAACGGCGGGAGTAACTATGGATCACTTAATAAGAGACTCATAGTTACTCCCGCCGTTTACCCGCGTCGGATATACGGATATTTCGTCGCGGGTAAACGGCGGGAGTAACTATGAGTCTCTTAATAGGAGACTCATAGTTACTCCCGCCGTTTACCCGCGTCGGATATACGGATATTTCGGCACGGGTAAACCGCTTGAGTAACAAAGTGTCTCCTGTTAGGGGACCACCGACACGGTATGGTCGTATCGCGAGTTCAGTTTTATTTCACAACACATCTTCAGGTATTCTTGAAAGTTCAGTGCCTGGCTGTTGTTTACGGCCATACCACGCTGAATATGCCAGTTCTCGTCTGATCACTGAAGCCAAGCAGCGTCGGGCGCGGTTAGTACTTGGATGGGTGACCGCTTGGGAACACCGCGTGCTGTAAACTTTTAAAATTTTTGTTTCAGATAATTTTGGAATGAAAATTTCGAAAATGCGATAAAAATTATTTCCGATTTGAATATCGGACAAAAAAATTTGGCATGGTCGCTTTTGAACCGTCATATACCATCTGCGACAATAAACCGATCATAAAGGCCCCAAACAAAAAAGTCGAAAATTATTTCAATATTACGCGAAGGGAATGAAAATTTCGAAATGCCATTAAAATTATTTCCCATTAAAATATTCAATGAAACACTATCTTACATCTGGTTAGAGGTCATTATATAGCAAATTCCATAAGAAAGAGATCACAAATGTCTGAAACAAAAAAGTCCAAATTAAAATCCGTTTTGTCGCGCACCGGACCACTTTGCATAATTTTGAGACCCCGGTAGGTCTCACGCGCCCGACAATGGCGACACTGAATGACGCACCCGACCACTATGCCCCGGAAGGTCAGGCGCGTTGAACAGCCCGTCGCGTTACGCACCCGACAGTTTCGTCAGATAACATAGGTCGGGTGCGTGATAGCGAGACCCCGGCCGGCGAGGAGTGTCGTTGGCGTGTTGACTGCACCTCTGGACGCGACGCGGTATATTTGTCCGAGGCACTTTCACGAAGTGCACCGATTAGTATTGAAAGTTTCGAAATGCGATAAAAATTATTTCCGATTTAAATATCGGAAAAAAAACTACGGCACGGTCGGTTTTGAACCGTTATGTTTCATCTGCGACAAGAAACAGGCCATAAGGGCCCCAAACAAAAAAGTCGAAAATTATTTCATAATTACGCGAACGGAATGAAAATTTCGAAATTCGATAAAAATTATTTCCGATTTAAATATCGGAAAAAAACTACGGCACGGTCGGTTTTGAACCGTTATGTTTCATCTGCGACAATAAACAGGCCATAAAGGTCCCAAAGAAAAAAGTCGAAAATTATTTCATAATTACGCGAACGGAATGAAAATTTCGAAATGCGATAAAAATTATTTCCGCTTTAAATATCGGAAAAAAAACTACGGCACGGTCGGTTTTGAACCGTTATGTTTCATCTGCGACAAGAAACAGGCCATAAAGGTCCCAAACAAAAAAAAGTGTGTGTGTCCGCTCCGACGCACGACTGGAGTTTACTCCTCAAGAACGATTATAAAATAAATAAATAGATAAGGGAATACGGGTATAAATGAATGCATTTTTGATGATACTTAGATTATGCACGGTATAAAAGCACAACATAAAAAGTATAGATATACACTGATAAAAAGATTCATTAACTATTTAATAATTTAAATTATTTGAAAGCAATTGTTTAATTTTAATAAATATTTTTCTACATTTAATTAACATTTATTTAGAAGGAAAATATATTTATTAACATTTAATAAGTATTTATTAATAATTAACAAATACTTATTAACAGTTAATAAATATTTTTTATTAACAACTAATAAATATTACGTTGATTTGTATTTGATTTGTACTTCATAAATTATTTTTAATAAACATGGATTAACTTTTAATAAACCTTTTTTTAGTAGCTAACAAATATTTATTCATACATTTGATAAATTGCATTTCATAAATAATTTATTAACTGTTAATAAATACTTATTAAATTCTTTGACGTTAAAAAATCATTTATTAATAAAGTTTATTAAATATAAACAATTCCTTCTATCAGTGAATGGACAACTTATATATTAATTGTAAAAGTGAATTATATAGACTTACTTAATTACCGCATCCACGTGTTCCGCAACTCCCGGATCATTCTCACTAGAATACGTAACTTCCATATTTTACTGTATTCAACTGACACAAATTTATATTTATATCGATTATAAATAAATTATGAAATTTAAAACAATATCTCCGCAAGTTCAAAGTGTTTGTAGGTTAATATCGAATAAATAAATGTTTAGAAATGTATTGATATAGTTATGCAGGCGCTACACTGTACATGTATAATGTGTATGCTATTATACACACACAGATATATACTAAACATATACAAGTACATGGAGCCGAGCATACCGTGTGGTGGGGAATGGTCAGACTATAGCGCATAACGCATTTCGTGTGACATGCTATACTCTCTAGTACGATTTTGGTCCCCATAATTTTCATACCCCGGGCCTATATATGTAAATCGATTCTTAAGGAGTAAACTCCAAAAGTCGAAAATTATTTCATAATTACGCGAACGGAATGAAAATTTCGAAATTCGATAAAAATTATTTCCGATTTAAATATCGGAAAAAAACTACGGCACGGTCGGTTTTGAACCGTTATGTTTCATCTGCGACAATAAACAGGCCATAAAGGTCCCAAAGAAAAAAGTCGAAAATTATTTCATAATTACGCGAACGGAATGAAAATTTCGAAATGCGATAAAAATTATTTCCGATTTAAATATCGGATAAAAAACTTTGGCACGGTCGGTTTTGAACCGTCATATACCATATGCGACAAGAAAAGTGCCATAAAGGCACCGAACAAAAAAATCGAAAATAAATTCAGTATTACCGGAATCGAATGAAAATTTCAAAATGCCATGAAAATTATTTCCCATTCGAATATTCAATTAAACACTTTCTGTGATCCGGTCTGAAGCAATTTTATACCAAATTCCATAAGAAGCAGATCACATATGTCCGAAACAAGAAAGTCCAAATTAAAATCCGTTTTTTCGCGCACCCGACCACTTTGCAACGTATCAGGACCTCGACTCGTGTTACGCACCCGACAATTGCGACCCTAAATGGCGCACCCGACCACTTTGCCCCGGAAGGTCGGGCGCGTCAGTGTCGAAACATATCATCGGTCGTGTCCGTGTAAGAGAGAACCCGGCCGGCGATGACTCTCGATAGCGTGGGGACAGTTCCTCTCGACTCGGTACGAGACATTTGGCCCGGTCACGCACCCGTCTTTCCGCCTCGCTCAGACCCCGACCCGTGCGCGCACCATGCGGCGCAGTGGGCGGGTCTTCGATAGCCAGCGCTTCGGACTCGGGTCGGTATTGTTCTGGAGGGGTGACCCATGCTCTCCAACCATCTATAGGAAGGGATGGAGAATGAGTTATGCCGGTCATATGTATCCAACTCTTAACGGATGAAGGTACATTGCTGCACGTCTGGTAAATTCGAATCCTGCCCGGCGATGATTGATTTGAGATCTTGTCGGGGAATCTGTTGCCTAGCATATATACACGAATGTTGTTTTTGTATAATTCGAGATATGAACTATGCGTAGGACCGAAATCGGAGTCGTATTGATATTATATATTTATTATATATTTTTCAGTACAAAGGCTCATACAAACGATATTAGGTCCCCGGTTTAATCTCTGAGAACGAATTCACGACTGTGACAATATCGCACTGGCGTACGGATCTCTCTGATGACGTCTCCTGTCTTGAGCCCCCGTAACAGCGAGATTGCGGTCCTCTTCGTCTCTTTGTAGTCGGATGGCCATATGCGATCGAACATAAGTTACAATCGTATATTACCGTATGGTTTTATACTCCAAAAATTTGCGACTGCTCACCTCATTCCGAGCGAGAATGTTATAAAAATTATCTCGAAATCACCGAGTCGTTATAATATCATGTATAACGAAGGGTCGAGAGAAAATGTGTATGAATATAGTTGATGGCCGAGGGTTTACGT
>CM067857.1:80899749-80902249 GCA_034642435.1 Megalocaria dilatata
CGTTTTACGGAGTTGTACCCGGATCGTGATCGGTAATCTGAGTGATGAATCGCTTTGACAGATGCATTTCGGGTACCTAGAACTGTTACAGTTCGCGGTATTGGCGAAGGTTCGTCCAGCACGATCCGATGAGCCGTCCGCAGGTCTCAAAGATTTTCGCCCGAAAACGATCAGTCCATTCCGTCCGTCTTCCGTCGTCGCCGTGTCGTTCGATTCAATTCGTTACGATTGAACGGTTGGACGGAAGCAAATCACGCGCTAGGACGTGTCGTGTCCGCTTCTATCGATATTCCCCCGCATCTGTACGGTGCTGTAGGCGGAGGTCGTTAGTTCTGCGGCACGATTGTACGTAAAGCGTTCGTCGTATTCGTCGACTTCGATATTCCCCCGCATCGTTATGGTGCCGTAGGTGGAGTTCGTATGTCGTACGATACGATTGTGAAAAAAAAACACGTTAGGGCGTGTCGTATCTTTCGCTCTCGATATTCCCCCGCATCGTGATGGTGCTGTAGGCGGAATTCGTGTGCCGAGAAGGTACGATTGAACGTTAAACGTGTCGTATCAGTCACATTCGACGTTCCCGAGGCATCTTCATTTCGCTGAGGTTGAGCTCGTCAGTTTTAGATGGTGTTAGAGACTATCCCACGTTAGGGCGTGTCGTATACTTCGCTTTAGAATTTTCCCCCGCATCGTGATGGTGCTGTAGGCGGAGTTCTTCAGCCGAGAAGTTACGATTGGACGTTAAACGTGTTGTGTCACGTCTTCGATCCGTCAACTTTCGATGTTCCCTTCGCATCTGTATGACGCTGTAGGTTGAGCTCGTCTGTGTACGTACGTTAAGATTGTGTGACGCGTTAGGGCGTGTCGTAGCCTTCGCTCTCGATAGTCCCCCGCATCGTTGTGGTGCTGTAGGCGGATTTCGTTTGCTGAGAAGGTACGATGGAACGTTAAACGTGTCGTATCAGTCACATTCGACTTTTCCGAGGCATCTTCATTTCGCTGAGGTTGAGCTCGTCAGTTTTAGATGGTGTTAGAGACTATCCCACGTTAGGGCGTGTCGTATACTTCGCTTTAGAATTTTCCCCCGCATCGTGATGGTGCTGTAGGCGGAGTTCTTCAGCCGAGAAGTTACGATTGAACGTTAAACGTGTTGTGTCACGTCTTCGATCCGTCAGCTTTCGACGTTCCCTTCGCATCTGTATGACGCTGTAGGTTCAGCTCGTCTGTGTACGTATGGTACGATTGTGTGACGCGTTAGGGCGTGTCGTAGCCTTCGCTCTCGATAGTCCCCCGCATCGTTGTGGTGCTGTAGGCGGATTTCGTTTGCTGAGAAGGTACGATGGAACGTTAAACGTGTCGTATCAGTCACATTCGACGTTCCCGAGGCATCTTCATTTCGCTGAGGTTGAGCTCGTCAGTTTTAGATGGTGTTAGAGACTATCCCACGTTAGGGCGTGTCGTATACTTCGCTTTAGAATTTTCCCCCGCATCGTGATGGTGCTGTAGGCGGAGTTCTTCAGCCGAGAAGTTACGATTGGACGTTAAACGTGTTGTGTCACGTCTTCGATCCGTCAACTTTCGACGTTCCCTTCGCATCTGTATGACGCTGTAGGTTGAGCTCGTCTGTGTACGTACGTTAAGATTGTGTGACGCGTTAGGGCGTGTCGTAGCCTTCGCTCTCGATAGTCCCCCGCATCGTTGTGGTGCTGTAGGCGGATTTCGTTTGCTGAGAAGGTACGATGGAACGTTAAACGTGTCGTATCAGTCACATTAGACTTTTCCGAGGCATCTTCATTTCGCTGAGGTTGAGCTCGTCAGTTTTAGATGGTGTTAGAGACTATCCCACGTTAGGGCGTGTCGTATACTTCGCTTTAGAATTTTCCCCCGCATCGTGATGGTGCTGTAGGCGGAGTTCTTCAGCCGAGAAGTTACGATTGAACGTTAAACGTGTTGTGTCACGTCTTCGATCCGTCAGCTTTCGACGTTCCCTTCGCATCTGTATGACGCTGTAGGTTGAGCTCTTATGACGTACGAATGGTACAAAAGCACAAACAATGTGACGGAAGGCGATCCATTTCTTGGACAAGGACGTCGACGTGATACGACGACCGCTATAATAGCGTTTTTAATATTCGCTTTGCGGGACCCCGTTGGAGACGTTCAGTCCTTGTCCGAACTATTCACGATAATTGTAACCATTACCTGTACGCTCATGATGTACAATTGCTCCGTCGCGCTTATCGACGGTAGGAGCCCGCTCGCGCGTAGCGTGAGAGGGGCATGTATCGTCCGAGGAAGCGGACTAGGCGATTCGTCGTAGCGTCGTCTTCTAAAATCTGTTCCCTATCTTTGGGAACGGTGAACGGAAGACAAACCAAAAGATTACCCTGAACGGTGGATCACTTGGCTCGTGGGTCGATGAAGAACGCAGCTAATTGCGCGTCATCATGCGAACTGCAGGACACATGAACATCGACATTTCGAACGCACATTGCGGTCC
>CM067857.1:80909749-80917249 GCA_034642435.1 Megalocaria dilatata
CGGAAAAAAAACTACGGCACGGTCGGTTTTGAACCGTTATGTTTCATCTGCAATAAGAAACAAGCCATAAAGACCCCAAACAAAAAAGTCGAAAATTACTTCATAATTACGCGAACGGAATGAAAATTTCGAAATTCGATAAAAATTATTTCCGATTTAAATATCGGAAAAAAAACTACGGCACGGTCGGTTTTGAACCGTTATGTTTCATCTGCAATAAGAAACAAGCTATAAAGGCCCCAAACAAAAAAGTCGAAAATTACTTCATAATTACGCGAACGGAATGAAAATTTCGAAATGCGATAAAAATTATTTCCGCTTTAAATATCGGAAAAAAAACTACGGCACGGTCGGTTTTGAACCGTTATGTTTCATCTGCAATAAGAAACAAGCTATAAAGGCCCCAAACAAAAAAGTCGAAAATTACTTCATAATTACGCGAACGGAATGAAAATTTCGAAATGCGATAAAAATTATTTCCGCTTTAAATATCGGAAAAAAAACTACGGCACGGTCGGTTTTGAACCGTTATGTTTCATCTGCAATAAGAAACAAGCCATAAAGGCCCCAAACAAAAAAGTCGAAAATTACTTCATAATTACGCGAACGGAATGAAAATTTCGAAATGCGATAAAAATTATTTCCGCTTTAAATATCGGAAAAAAAACTACGGCACGGTCGGTTTTGAACCGTTATGTTTCATCTGCAATAAGAAACAAGCTATAAAGGCCCCAAACAAAAAAGTCGAAAATTACTTCATAATTACGCGAACGGAATGAAAATTTCGAAATGCGATAAAAATTATTTCCGCTTTAAATATCGGAAAAAAAACTACGGCACGGTCGGTTTTGAACCGTTATGTTTCATCTGCAATAAGAAACAAGCCATAAAGGCCCCAAACAAAAAAGTCGAAAATTACTTCATAATTACGCGAACGGAATGAAAATTTCGAAATTCGATAAAAATTATTTCCGATTTAAATATCGGAAAAAAAACTACGGCACGGTCGGTTTTGAACCGTTATGTTTCATCTGCAATAAGAAACAAGCTATAAAGGCCCCAAACAAAAAAGTCGAAAATTACTTCATAATTACGCGAACGGAATGAAAATTACGAAATTCGATAAAAATTATTTCCCTTTCAAATATTCAATGAAACACTATCTGACATCCGGTTAGAGGTAATTATTCATCAAATTCCATTAGAAACAGATCACAAACGGCCGAAATAAAAAAGTCAAAATTAATATAACTATTACGCGTCTTCGCGTACCCGACCACTTTGCGACACATCGAGACCCCGGACGGCAGGCGCTTTAATCGCTCCGGCGACCGCTCCTCCCGTGCCTCCGATAGACTGTATGGCCCGCGTTACGCTCCCGACAATCGAGACACTGAATAACGCACCCGACCACTATGCCCCGGAAGGTCAGGCGCGTTGAACAGCCCGTCGCGTTACGCACCCGACAGTTTCGTCAGATAACATAGGTCGGGTGCGTGATAGCGAGACCCCGGCCGGCGAGGAGAGTCGATGGCGTGTTGACTGCACCTCTGGACACGACGCGGTATATTTGTCCGAGGCACTTTCACGAAGTGCAGCGATTAGTATTGAAAGTTTCGAAATGCGATAAAAATTATTTCCGATTTAAATATCGGAAAAAAAACTACGGCACGGTCGGTTTTGAACCGTTATGTTTCATCTGCAATAAGAAACAAGCCATAAAGACCCCAAACAAAAAAGTCGAAAATTACTTCATAATTACGCGAACGGAATGAAAATTTCGAAATTCGATAAAAATTATTTCCGATTTAAATATCGGAAAAAAAACTACGGCACGGTCGGTTTTGAACCGTTATGTTTCATCTGCAATAAGAAACAAGCTATAAAGGCCCCAAACAAAAAAGTCGAAAATTACTTCATAATTACGCGAACGGAATGAAAATTTCGAAATGCGATAAAAATTATTTCCGCTTTAAATATCGGAAAAAAAACTACGGCACGGTCGGTTTTGAACCGTTATGTTTCATCTGCAATAAGAAACAAGCCATAAAGGCCCCAAACAAAAAAGTCGAAAATTACTTCATAATTACGCGAACGGAATGAAAATTTCGAAATGCGATAAAAATTATTTCCGCTTTAAATATCGGAAAAAAAACTACGGCACGGTCGGTTTTGAACCGTTATGTTTCATCTGCAATAAGAAACAAGCTATAAAGGCCCCAAACAAAAAAGTCGAAAATTACTTCATAATTACGCGAACGGAATGAAAATTTCGAAATGCGATAAAAATTATTTCCGCTTTAAATATCGGAAAAAAAACTACGGCACGGTCGGTTTTGAACCGTTATGTTTCATCTGCAATAAGAAACAAGCCATAAAGGCCCCAAACAAAAAAGTCGAAAATTACTTCATAATTACGCGAACGGAATGAAAATTTCGAAATTCGATAAAAATTATTTCCGATTTAAATATCGGAAAAAAAACTACGGCACGGTCGGTTTTGAACCGTTATGTTTCATCTGCAATAAGAAACAAGCTATAAAGGCCCCAAACAAAAAAGTCGAAAATTACTTCATAATTACGCGAACGGAATGAAAATTACGAAATTCGATAAAAATTATTTCCCTTTCAAATATTCAATGAAACACTATCTGACATCCGGTTAGAGGTAATTATTCATCAAATTCCATTAGAAACAGATCACAAACGGCCGAAATAAAAAAGTCAAAATTAATATAACTATTACGCGTCTTCGCGTACCCGACCACTTTGCGACACATCGAGACCCCGGACGGCAGGCGCTTTAATCGCTCCGGCGACCGCTCCTCCCGTGCCTCCGATAGACTGTATGGCCCGCGTTACGCTCCCGACAATCGAGACACTGAATAACGCACCCGACCACTATGCCCCGGAAGGTCAGGCGCGTTGAACAGCCCGTCGCGTTACGCACCCGACAGTTTCGTCAGATAACATAGGTCGGGTGCGTGATAGCGAGACCCCGGCCGGCGAGGAGAGTCGATGGCGTGTTGACTGCACCTCTGGACGCGACGCGGTATATTTGTCCGAGGCACTTTCACGAAGTGCAGCGATTAGTATTGAAAGTTTCGAAATGCGATAAAAATTATTTCCGATTTAAATATCGGAAAAAAAACTACGGCACGGTCGGTTTTGAACCGTTATGTTTCATCTGCAATAAGAAACAAGCCATAAAGACCCCAAACAAAAAAGTCGAAAATTACTTCATAATTACGCGAACGGAATGAAAATTTCGAAATGCGATAAAAATTATTTCCGCTTTAAATATCGGAAAAAAAACTACGGCACGGTCGGTTTTGAACCGTTATGTTTCATCTGCAATAAGAAACAAGCTATAAAGGCCCCAAACAAAAAAGTCGAAAATTACTTCATAATTACGCGAACGGAATGAAAATTTCGAAATGCGATAAAAATTATTTCCGCTTTAAATATCGGAAAAAAAACTACGGCACGGTCGGTTTTGAACCGTTATGTTTCATCTGCAATAAGAAACAAGCCATAAAGGCCCCAAACAAAAAAGTCGAAAATTACTTCATAATTACGCGAACGGAATGAAAATTTCGAAATTCGATAAAAATTATTTCCGATTTAAATATCGGAAAAAAAACTACGGCACGGTCGGTTTTGAACCGTTATGTTTCATCTGCAATAAGAAACAAGCCATAAAGGCCCCAAACAAAAAAGTCGAAAATTACTTCATTATTACGCGAACGGAATGAAAATTTCGAAACGCGATAAAAATTATTTCCGATTTATTTATATTCGGCGCGAGTAAACGGACGGACTAACTATGGGTCTCTCAATAAGAGACTAATAGTTACTCCCGCCGTTTACCCGCGTTGGATATACGGATATTTCGGCGCGGGTAAACGGCGGGAGTAACTATGGGTCACTTAATAAGAGACTCATAGTTACTCCCGCCGTTTACCCGCGTCGGATATACGGATATTTCGGCGCGAGTAAACGGCGGGAGTAACTATGGGTCACTTAATAAGAGACTCATAGTTACTCCCGCCGTTTACCCGCTTCGGATATACGGATATTTCGGCGCGAGTAAACGGCGGGAGTAACTATGGGTCACTTAATAAGAGACTCATAGTTACTCCCGCCGTTTACCCGCGTCGGATATACGGATATTTCGGCGCGAGTAAACGGCGGGAGTAACTATGGATCACTTAATAAGAGACTCATAGTTACTCCCGCCGTTTACCCGCGTCGGATATACGGATATTTCGTCGCGGGTAAACGGCGGGAGTAACTATGAGTCTCTTAATAGGAGACTCATAGTTACTCCCGCCGTTTACCCGCGTCGGATATACGGATATTTCGGCACGGGTAAACCGCTTGAGTAACAAAGTGTCTCCTGTTAGGGGACCACCGACACGGTATGGTCGTATCGCGAGTTCAGTTTTATTTCACAACACATCTTCAGGTATTCTTGAAAGTTCAGTGCCTGGCTGTTGTTTACGGCCATACCACGCTGAATATGCCAGTTCTCGTCTGATCACTGAAGCCAAGCAGCGTCGGGCGCGGTTAGTACTTGGATGGGTGACCGCTTGGGAACACCGCGTGCTGTAAACTTTTAAAATTTTTGTTTCAGATAATTTTGGAATGAAAATTTCGAAAATGCGATAAAAATTATTTCCGATTTGAATATCGGACAAAAAAATTTGGCATGGTCGCTTTTGAACCGTCATATACCATCTGCGACAATAAACCGATCATAAAGGCCCCAAACAAAAAAGTCGAAAATTATTTCAATATTACGCGAAGGGAATGAAAATTTCGAAATGCCATTAAAATTATTTCCCATTAAAATATTCAATGAAACACTATCTTACATCTGGTTAGAGGTCATTATATAGCAAATTCCATAAGAAAGAGATCACAAATGTCTGAAACAAAAAAGTCCAAATTAAAATCCGTTTTGTCGCGCACCGGACCACTTTGCATAATTTTGAGACCCCGGTAGGTCTCACGCGCCCGACAATGGCGACACTGAATGACGCACCCGACCACTATGCCCCGGAAGGTCAGGCGCGTTGAACAGCCCGTCGCGTTACGCACCCGACAGTTTCGTCAGATAACATAGGTCGGGTGCGTGATAGCGAGACCCCGGCCGGCGAGGAGTGTCGTTGGCGTGTTGACTGCACCTCTGGACGCGACGCGGTATATTTGTCCGAGGCACTTTCACGAAGTGCACCGATTAGTATTGAAAGTTTCGAAATGCGATAAAAATTATTTCCGATTTAAATATCGGAAAAAAAACTACGGCACGGTCGGTTTTGAACCGTTATGTTTCATCTGCGACAAGAAACAGGCCATAAGGGCCCCAAACAAAAAAGTCGAAAATTATTTCATAATTACGCGAACGGAATGAAAATTTCGAAATTCGATAAAAATTATTTCCGATTTAAATATCGGAAAAAAACTACGGCACGGTCGGTTTTGAACCGTTATGTTTCATCTGCGACAATAAACAGGCCATAAAGGTCCCAAAGAAAAAAGTCGAAAATTATTTCATAATTACGCGAACGGAATGAAAATTTCGAAATGCGATAAAAATTATTTCCGCTTTAAATATCGGAAAAAAAACTACGGCACGGTCGGTTTTGAACCGTTATGTTTCATCTGCGACAAGAAACAGGCCATAAAGGTCCCAAACAAAAAAGTCGAAAATTATTTCATAATTACGCGAACGGAATGAAAATTTCGAAATTCGATAAAAATTATTTCCGATTTAAATATCGGAAAAAAACTACGGCACGGTCGGTTTTGAACCGTTATGTTTCATCTGCGACAATAAACAGGCCATAAAGGTCCCAAAGAAAAAAGTCGAAAATTATTTCATAATTACGCGAACGGAATGAAAATTTCGAAATGCGATAAAAATTATTTCCGATTTAAATATCGGATAAAAAACTTTGGCACGGTCGGTTTTGAACCGTCATATACCATATGCGACAAGAAAAGTGCCATAAAGGCACCGAACAAAAAAATCGAAAATAAATTCAGTATTACCGGAATCGAATGAAAATTTCAAAATGCCATGAAAATTATTTCCCATTCGAATATTCAATTAAACACTTTCTGTGATCCGGTCTGAAGCAATTTTATACCAAATTCCATAAGAAGCAGATCACATATGTCCGAAACAAGAAAGTCCAAATTAAAATCCGTTTTTTCGCGCACCCGACCACTTTGCAACGTATCAGGACCTCGACTCGTGTTACGCACCCGACAATTGCGACCCTAAATGGCGCACCCGACCACTTTGCCCCGGAAGGTCGGGCGCGTCAGTGTCGAAACATATCATCGGTCGTGTCCGTGTAAGAGAGAACCCGGCCGGCGATGACTCTCGATAGCGTGGGGACAGTTCCTCTCGACTCGGTACGAGACATTTGGCCCGGTCACGCACCCGTCTTTCCGCCTCGCTCAGACCCCGACCCGTGCGCGCACCATGCGGCGCAGTGGGCGGGTCTTCGATAGCCAGCGCTTCGGACTCGGGTCGGTATTGTTCTGGAGGGGTGACCCATGCTCTCCAACCATCTATAGGAAGGGATGGAGAATGAGTTATGCCGGTCATATGTATCCAACTCTTAACGGATGAAGGTACATTGCTGCACGTCTGGTAAATTCGAATCCTGCCCGGCGATGATTGATTTGAGATCTTGTCGGGGAATCTGTTGCCTAGCATATATACACGAATGTTGTTTTTGTATAATTCGAGATATGAACTATGCGTAGGACCGAAATCGGAGTCGTATTGATATTATATATTTATTATATATTTTTCAGTACAAAGGCTCATACAAACGATATTAGGTCCCCGGTTTAATCTCTGAGAACGAATTCACGACTGTGACAATATCGCACTGGCGTACGGATCTCTCTGATGACGTCTCCTGTCTTGAGCCCCCGTAACAGCGAGATTGCGGTCCTCTTCGTCTCTTTGTAGTCGGATGGCCATATGCGATCGAACATAAGTTACAATCGTATATTACCGTATGGTTTTATACTCCAAAAATTTGCGACTGCTCACCTCATTCCGAGCGAGAATGTTATAAAAATTATCTCGAAATCACCGAGTCGTTATAATATCATGTATAACGAAGGGTCGAGAGAAAATGTGTATGAATATAGTTGATGGCCGAGGGTTTACGTTATTCACGTTTAACGCCTCGGCGAGGTATTGCTGATTCAGTAATTCCATGAACCAAAAATATATCACGCTTAGTCCCGTATAATTCTCGAAACTGGATCGACTGGGATGATTCTCTTAGATTCCACGGATCTTGATGTTACGGACTTTGTGGTGAAATAATTGTGCGGCGTAATGTTGAGTCTATCGACCGAACATGCGCCACATGACGTGAGAACATACTACGTTACGTTGTCTTTCATGATCCCATATAACGATACGTTTTATCGAAGGGGGTTGCGAACAAGAGCGTTCGATGTACC
>CM067857.1:80919749-80922249 GCA_034642435.1 Megalocaria dilatata
CTGTACGGTGCTGTAGGCGGAGGTCGTTAGTTCTGCGGCACGATTGTACGTAAAGCGTTCGTCGTATTCGTCGACTTCGATATTCCCCCGCATCGTTATGGTGCCGTAGGTGGAGTTCGTATGTCGTACGATACGATTGTGAAAAAAAAACACGTTAGGGCGTGTCGTATCTTTCGCTCTCGATATTCCCCCGCATCGTGATGGTGCTGTAGGCGGAATTCGTGTGCCGAGAAGGTACGATTGAACGTTAAACGTGTCGTATCAGTCACATTCGACGTTCCCGAGGCATCTTCATTTCGCTGAGGTTGAGCTCGTCAGTTTTAGATGGTGTTAGAGACTATCCCACGTTAGGGCGTGTCGTATACTTCGCTTTAGAATTTTCCCCCGCATCGTGATGGTGCTGTAGGCGGAGTTCTTCAGCCGAGAAGTTACGATTGGACGTTAAACGTGTTGTGTCACGTCTTCGATCCGTCAACTTTCGATGTTCCCTTCGCATCTGTATGACGCTGTAGGTTGAGCTCGTCTGTGTACGTACGTTAAGATTGTGTGACGCGTTAGGGCGTGTCGTAGCCTTCGCTCTCGATAGTCCCCCGCATCGTTGTGGTGCTGTAGGCGGATTTCGTTTGCTGAGAAGGTACGATGGAACGTTAAACGTGTCGTATCAGTCACATTCGACTTTTCCGAGGCATCTTCATTTCGCTGAGGTTGAGCTCGTCAGTTTTAGATGGTGTTAGAGACTATCCCACGTTAGGGCGTGTCGTATACTTCGCTTTAGAATTTTCCCCCGCATCGTGATGGTGCTGTAGGCGGAGTTCTTCAGCCGAGAAGTTACGATTGAACGTTAAACGTGTTGTGTCACGTCTTCGATCCGTCAGCTTTCGACGTTCCCTTCGCATCTGTATGACGCTGTAGGTTCAGCTCGTCTGTGTACGTATGGTACGATTGTGTGACGCGTTAGGGCGTGTCGTAGCCTTCGCTCTCGATAGTCCCCCGCATCGTTGTGGTGCTGTAGGCGGATTTCGTTTGCTGAGAAGGTACGATGGAACGTTAAACGTGTCGTATCAGTCACATTCGACGTTCCCGAGGCATCTTCATTTCGCTGAGGTTGAGCTCGTCAGTTTTAGATGGTGTTAGAGACTATCCCACGTTAGGGCGTGTCGTATACTTCGCTTTAGAATTTTCCCCCGCATCGTGATGGTGCTGTAGGCGGAGTTCTTCAGCCGAGAAGTTACGATTGGACGTTAAACGTGTTGTGTCACGTCTTCGATCCGTCAACTTTCGACGTTCCCTTCGCATCTGTATGACGCTGTAGGTTGAGCTCGTCTGTGTACGTACGTTAAGATTGTGTGACGCGTTAGGGCGTGTCGTAGCCTTCGCTCTCGATAGTCCCCCGCATCGTTGTGGTGCTGTAGGCGGATTTCGTTTGCTGAGAAGGTACGATGGAACGTTAAACGTGTCGTATCAGTCACATTAGACTTTTCCGAGGCATCTTCATTTCGCTGAGGTTGAGCTCGTCAGTTTTAGATGGTGTTAGAGACTATCCCACGTTAGGGCGTGTCGTATACTTCGCTTTAGAATTTTCCCCCGCATCGTGATGGTGCTGTAGGCGGAGTTCTTCAGCCGAGAAGTTACGATTGAACGTTAAACGTGTTGTGTCACGTCTTCGATCCGTCAGCTTTCGACGTTCCCTTCGCATCTGTATGACGCTGTAGGTTGAGCTCTTATGACGTACGAATGGTACAAAAGCACAAACAATGTGACGGAAGGCGATCCATTTCTTGGACAAGGACGTCGACGTGATACGACGACCGCTATAATAGCGTTTTTAATATTCGCTTTGCGGGACCCCGTTGGAGACGTTCAGTCCTTGTCCGAACTATTCACGATAATTGTAACCATTACCTGTACGCTCATGATGTACAATTGCTCCGTCGCGCTTATCGACGGTAGGAGCCCGCTCGCGCGTAGCGTGAGAGGGGCATGTATCGTCCGAGGAAGCGGACTAGGCGATTCGTCGTAGCGTCGTCTTCTAAAATCTGTTCCCTATCTTTGGGAACGGTGAACGGAAGACAAACCAAAAGATTACCCTGAACGGTGGATCACTTGGCTCGTGGGTCGATGAAGAACGCAGCTAATTGCGCGTCATCATGCGAACTGCAGGACACATGAACATCGACATTTCGAACGCACATTGCGGTCCTCGGACACTGTCCTCGGACCACTCCTGACTGAGGGTCGGTTCAATTTAAAAGACTGCCCGGCCAGGTGCCTTGAATGACGAAGTGACGACATGTCGACGGCGATGCGATTGGATCTATACAGATCGGGATCGCGAGCTGTGTAACGACTGGTGTTGTCTAACGTCTCTCATGCGCATTTCAATCTAACGTCTAACGCAGGGACGACTCGGTCGAGCGATGCGATTGGATCTTTCGTAGATCGGGATCGCGAGCTACTAACGACTGTTGTCTAACGTTTCTCGTATGATGTGGCCGTATGG
>CM067857.1:80924749-80927249 GCA_034642435.1 Megalocaria dilatata
CCGTCATTAAATCGGGCCCTCATTGAGAGTTCGTCGGGGCAACCCAAAAGGACCCGGAGACGCCGTCGAGAGATCCGGGAAGAGTTTTCTTTTCTGCATAAGCGTTCGAGTTCCATGGAATCCTCTAGCAGGGAGATATGGTTTGGAACGCGAAGAGCACCGCATTTGCGGCGGTGTCCGGATCATCTCCTCGGACCTTGAAAATCCGGGAGAGGGCCACGTGTAGGCGTCGCGCCGGCTCGTACCCATATCCGCAGCTGGTCTCCAAGGTTAAGAGCCTCTAGTCGATAGAATAATGTAGGTAAGGGAAGTCGGCAAATTGGATCCGTAACTTCGGGATAAGGATTGGCTCTGGGGATTGTGGCGTGTCGGGCTTGACGGGGAAGTGGGTCACGGCTAACGTACCGGGCCTGGGCGAGGTGATGCGTTTCGCTTGCGTTACGTCTGATCCGAGCTCGGTCCCGTGTCTTGGCCTCCCGCGGAATCGTCTTGCTTCGAGACCCCGTGAATGCCTTCGGGTGTTCTGGGTAATCTCTGCGGCCGCCATCTAACAATCAACTCAGAACTGGCACGGACCGGGAGAATCCGACTGTCTAATTAAAACAAAGCATTGCGATGGCCCCAGCGGGTGTTGACGCAATGTGATTTCTGCCCAGTGCTCTGAATGTCAACGTGAAGAAATTCAAGCAAGCGCGGGTAAACGGCGGGAGTAACTATTGACTCTCTTAAGTCCAACCTGCAACGTCCACGTTCGTGAGAGTCGGTAACGTTCCAGTAAAATGGAACGGCTAATAGCAGGCAATGGCACCCGGATCCTGGGGGTTCTCCTCCCTCTCGATCTACACTTATACCGGAGATGGAAAGTAAAAATAGGCCTCGGATGAAGAAAGCTTTTACTGGCCGGTCCGCTGACCGCGCCAACCCGGTTGATAATGTACGAGCTGAATCTGGTCGAACAGCTGACCCCTCAGTCTCTACTAGCCGAACAGCTGGCACTAACCCCGATACACCTGGACCCTCATCTGTCGAACATAACTGTAGGTTCCCAGGATGTCATCGAGCATTCCAAACGCTGACCGGACGGAGTGTTCACGAAAGAAGAGCTCATGCTGATTGGTACGATGCAACTCAGCTGGAACAACATGGAGCAAGGAAGGCACAATGGTCGGAAGAAGAAAGATCCCTACTGGCTAGGAAGGAAGCGGAGCTGGAGAGAGCAGGCGTCAAATTTATAAACCAAGAGTTGATGCGATTTACAAGCAGAACTCTTGAGGCGGTTAAGGGACAGAGACGAAGAGCAGAGTACAAAAGGATGGTGCAAGAATTTGTGAAGGAAATGGAAGAACATGAACAACAAACACAGGAAGCAGCAGGCACATCACAACAACAATCAGAGGACAACACAAACACAGAACATCTATATACTTACCTGGTTGAAGTTGAACCCCTAGATGGCGAATCATTTAACACCCGCTGGCTAAATTCGATCAGCGCAATGGTTCATACACAGTCCCGCGAGAGGGTGTTCATCGAGGTGGCCGCATACATCCAAGAAACGTTCCCATCTGAAAAGAAGATGCTGACTGGCAGAGGAACTCAAGTACCTGTGAGGGAGATGAGCAGGAAAAGAAGAAGGAAGGAGGAGTACGCGCGTGTGCAGGACCTCTGGAAGAAAGGCCCGGGCGATTGTACAAAGAGGATCCTGGAAGACCGACTGGATCAGGATAAGTCCCTCCCGAAAGAACTCATGGAACCATACTGGAGGGCGGTGATGACAAAATCGACCAACACTTGCCCAAAACTGCAGGGCACTTCAGAGGTGCTCCAAGAACTTTGGAAACCGGTCATGTCTGACGAAATCAGGGCAGCATTGCCGAACAAGAAATCCGCACCGGGGCCAGATGGAGTCCTAGCAGCAACGATGTGGAAGGTTCCGCCCGAAGTACTGGCAAGGCTGTTCAGTCTGATGATGTGGTTGGAAAAACTACCCGAAAACCTGAACCTTTCACGGACAGTCTTACTACCGAAGAAGAAAGGAGCATCCGATCCAGGCTCCTTCAGGCCCATTACAATGTCTTCGGTTATTGTCAGAACCTTCCACAAAGTTCTCGCAAACCGCCTAAAGTCGGTTAAGCTGGACGAACGACAACGCGCTTTTCGAAGTAACGACGGCTGCTCCGAGAATATCGTCCTGCTCGACATGGCCCTGCGATACCATCACCGCAAGAACCAAAAGATGTTCCTCGCAGTGCTTGACATGGCTAAAGCCTTCGACTCCGTAGCATTCACTGCACTTCGGGCCGCGCTTCAAGCGAAGGGTTTCCCTCTTGAGATGAGGCGCTATATCGGGAACATCTATGAGGACAGCAACACCATCCTACAGCACGGTAACTGGCTCTCGGAGAGAATCCACCCCACATGCGGAGTGAAGCAGGGGGACCCACTATCTCCTGTTTTATTCAACATCATAATTGACGGCATGTTACGTGATATTACAACA
>CM067857.1:80932249-80949749 GCA_034642435.1 Megalocaria dilatata
ACTACGGCACGGTCGGTTTTGAACCGTTATGTTTCATCTGCAATAAGAAACAAGCTATAAAGGCCCCAAACAAAAAAGTCGAAAATTACTTCATAATTACGCGAACGGAATGAAAATTTCGAAATGCGATAAAAATTATTTCCGCTTTAAATATCGGAAAAAAAACTACGGCACGGTCGGTTTTGAACCGTTATGTTTCATCTGCAATAAGAAACAAGCCATAAAGGCCCCAAACAAAAAAGTCGAAAATTACTTCATAATTACGCGAACGGAATGAAAATTTCGAAATGCGATAAAAATTATTTCCGCTTTAAATATCGGAAAAAAAACTACGGCACGGTCGGTTTTGAACCGTTATGTTTCATCTGCAATAAGAAACAAGCTATAAAGGCCCCAAACAAAAAAGTCGAAAATTACTTCATAATTACGCGAACGGAATGAAAATTTCGAAATGCGATAAAAATTATTTCCGCTTTAAATATCGGAAAAAAAACTACGGCACGGTCGGTTTTGAACCGTTATGTTTCATCTGCAATAAGAAACAAGCCATAAAGGCCCCAAACAAAAAAGTCGAAAATTACTTCATAATTACGCGAACGGAATGAAAATTTCGAAATTCGATAAAAATTATTTCCGATTTAAATATCGGAAAAAAAACTACGGCACGGTCGGTTTTGAACCGTTATGTTTCATCTGCAATAAGAAACAAGCTATAAAGGCCCCAAACAAAAAAGTCGAAAATTACTTCATAATTACGCGAACGGAATGAAAATTACGAAATTCGATAAAAATTATTTCCCTTTCAAATATTCAATGAAACACTATCTGACATCCGGTTAGAGGTAATTATTCATCAAATTCCATTAGAAACAGATCACAAACGGCCGAAATAAAAAAGTCAAAATTAATATAACTATTACGCGTCTTCGCGTACCCGACCACTTTGCGACACATCGAGACCCCGGACGGCAGGCGCTTTAATCGCTCCGGCGACCGCTCCTCCCGTGCCTCCGATAGACTGTATGGCCCGCGTTACGCTCCCGACAATCGAGACACTGAATAACGCACCCGACCACTATGCCCCGGAAGGTCAGGCGCGTTGAACAGCCCGTCGCGTTACGCACCCGACAGTTTCGTCAGATAACATAGGTCGGGTGCGTGATAGCGAGACCCCGGCCGGCGAGGAGAGTCGATGGCGTGTTGACTGCACCTCTGGACGCGACGCGGTATATTTGTCCGAGGCACTTTCACGAAGTGCAGCGATTAGTATTGAAAGTTTCGAAATGCGATAAAAATTATTTCCGATTTAAATATCGGAAAAAAAACTACGGCACGGTCGGTTTTGAACCGTTATGTTTCATCTGCAATAAGAAACAAGCCATAAAGACCCCAAACAAAAAAGTCGAAAATTACTTCATAATTACGCGAACGGAATGAAAATTTCGAAATTCGATAAAAATTATTTCCGATTTAAATATCGGAAAAAAAACTACGGCACGGTCGGTTTTGAACCGTTATGTTTCATCTGCAATAAGAAACAAGCTATAAAGGCCCCAAACAAAAAAGTCGAAAATTACTTCATAATTACGCGAACGGAATGAAAATTTCGAAATGCGATAAAAATTATTTCCGCTTTAAATATCGGAAAAAAAACTACGGCACGGTCGGTTTTGAACCGTTATGTTTCATCTGCAATAAGAAACAAGCCATAAAGGCCCCAAACAAAAAAGTCGAAAATTACTTCATAATTACGCGAACGGAATGAAAATTTCGAAATGCGATAAAAATTATTTCCGCTTTAAATATCGGAAAAAAAACTACGGCACGGTCGGTTTTGAACCGTTATGTTTCATCTGCAATAAGAAACAAGCTATAAAGGCCCCAAACAAAAAAGTCGAAAATTACTTCATAATTACGCGAACGGAATGAAAATTTCGAAATGCGATAAAAATTATTTCCGCTTTAAATATCGGAAAAAAAACTACGGCACGGTCGGTTTTGAACCGTTATGTTTCATCTGCAATAAGAAACAAGCCATAAAGGCCCCAAACAAAAAAGTCGAAAATTACTTCATAATTACGCGAACGGAATGAAAATTTCGAAATTCGATAAAAATTATTTCCGATTTAAATATCGGAAAAAAAACTACGGCACGGTCGGTTTTGAACCGTTATGTTTCATCTGCAATAAGAAACAAGCTATAAAGGCCCCAAACAAAAAAGTCGAAAATTACTTCATAATTACGCGAACGGAATGAAAATTACGAAATTCGATAAAAATTATTTCCCTTTCAAATATTCAATGAAACACTATCTGACATCCGGTTAGAGGTAATTATTCATCAAATTCCATTAGAAACAGATCACAAACGGCCGAAATAAAAAAGTCAAAATTAATATAACTATTACGCGTCTTCGCGTACCCGACCACTTTGCGACACATCGAGACCCCGGACGGCAGGCGCTTTAATCGCTCCGGCGACCGCTCCTCCCGTGCCTCCGATAGACTGTATGGCCCGCGTTACGCTCCCGACAATCGAGACACTGAATAACGCACCCGACCACTATGCCCCGGAAGGTCAGGCGCGTTGAACAGCCCGTCGCGTTACGCACCCGACAGTTTCGTCAGATAACATAGGTCGGGTGCGTGATAGCGAGACCCCGGCCGGCGAGGAGAGTCGATGGCGTGTTGACTGCACCTCTGGACGCGACGCGGTATATTTGTCCGAGGCACTTTCACGAAGTGCAGCGATTAGTATTGAAAGTTTCGAAATGCGATAAAAATTATTTCCGATTTAAATATCGGAAAAAAAACTACGGCACGGTCGGTTTTGAACCGTTATGTTTCATCTGCAATAAGAAACAAGCCATAAAGACCCCAAACAAAAAAGTCGAAAATTACTTCATAATTACGCGAACGGAATGAAAATTTCGAAATGCGATAAAAATTATTTCCGCTTTAAATATCGGAAAAAAAACTACGGCACGGTCGGTTTTGAACCGTTATGTTTCATCTGCAATAAGAAACAAGCTATAAAGGCCCCAAACAAAAAAGTCGAAAATTACTTCATAATTACGCGAACGGAATGAAAATTTCGAAATGCGATAAAAATTATTTCCGCTTTAAATATCGGAAAAAAAACTACGGCACGGTCGGTTTTGAACCGTTATGTTTCATCTGCAATAAGAAACAAGCCATAAAGGCCCCAAACAAAAAAGTCTTCGACTCATAGTTACTCCCGCCGTTTACCCGCTTCGGATATACGGATATTTCGGCGCGAGTAAACGGCGGGAGTAACTATGGGTCACTTAATAAGAGACTCATAGTTACTCCCGCCGTTTACCCGCGTCGGATATACGGATATTTCGGCGCGAGTAAACGGCGGGAGTAACTATGGATCACTTAATAAGAGACTCATAGTTACTCCCGCCGTTTACCCGCGTCGGATATACGGATATTTCGTCGCGGGTAAACGGCGGGAGTAACTATGAGTCTCTTAATAGGAGACTCATAGTTACTCCCGCCGTTTACCCGCGTCGGATATACGGATATTTCGGCACGGGTAAACCGCTTGAGTAACAAAGTGTCTCCTGTTAGGGGACCACCGACACGGTATGGTCGTATCGCGAGTTCAGTTTTATTTCACAACACATCTTCAGGTATTCTTGAAAGTTCAGTGCCTGGCTGTTGTTTACGGCCATACCACGCTGAATATGCCAGTTCTCGTCTGATCACTGAAGCCAAGCAGCGTCGGGCGCGGTTAGTACTTGGATGGGTGACCGCTTGGGAACACCGCGTGCTGTAAACTTTTAAAATTTTTGTTTCAGATAATTTTGGAATGAAAATTTCGAAAATGCGATAAAAATTATTTCCGATTTGAATATCGGACAAAAAAATTTGGCATGGTCGCTTTTGAACCGTCATATACCATCTGCGACAATAAACCGATCATAAAGGCCCCAAACAAAAAAGTCGAAAATTATTTCAATATTACGCGAAGGGAATGAAAATTTCGAAATGCCATTAAAATTATTTCCCATTAAAATATTCAATGAAACACTATCTTACATCTGGTTAGAGGTCATTATATAGCAAATTCCATAAGAAAGAGATCACAAATGTCTGAAACAAAAAAGTCCAAATTAAAATCCGTTTTGTCGCGCACCGGACCACTTTGCATAATTTTGAGACCCCGGTAGGTCTCACGCGCCCGACAATGGCGACACTGAATGACGCACCCGACCACTATGCCCCGGAAGGTCAGGCGCGTTGAACAGCCCGTCGCGTTACGCACCCGACAGTTTCGTCAGATAACATAGGTCGGGTGCGTGATAGCGAGACCCCGGCCGGCGAGGAGTGTCGTTGGCGTGTTGACTGCACCTCTGGACGCGACGCGGTATATTTGTCCGAGGCACTTTCACGAAGTGCACCGATTAGTATTGAAAGTTTCGAAATGCGATAAAAATTATTTCCGATTTAAATATCGGAAAAAAAACTACGGCACGGTCGGTTTTGAACCGTTATGTTTCATCTGCGACAAGAAACAGGCCATAAGGGCCCCAAACAAAAAAGTCGAAAATTATTTCATAATTACGCGAACGGAATGAAAATTTCGAAATTCGATAAAAATTATTTCCGATTTAAATATCGGAAAAAAACTACGGCACGGTCGGTTTTGAACCGTTATGTTTCATCTGCGACAATAAACAGGCCATAAAGGTCCCAAAGAAAAAAGTCGAAAATTATTTCATAATTACGCGAACGGAATGAAAATTTCGAAATGCGATAAAAATTATTTCCGCTTTAAATATCGGAAAAAAAACTACGGCACGGTCGGTTTTGAACCGTTATGTTTCATCTGCGACAAGAAACAGGCCATAAAGGTCCCAAACAAAAAAGTCGAAAATTATTTCATAATTACGCGAACGGAATGAAAATTTCGAAATTCGATAAAAATTATTTCCGATTTAAATATCGGAAAAAAACTACGGCACGGTCGGTTTTGAACCGTTATGTTTCATCTGCGACAATAAACAGGCCATAAAGGTCCCAAAGAAAAAAGTCGAAAATTATTTCATAATTACGCGAACGGAATGAAAATTTCGAAATGCGATAAAAATTATTTCCGATTTAAATATCGGATAAAAAACTTTGGCACGGTCGGTTTTGAACCGTCATATACCATATGCGACAAGAAAAGTGCCATAAAGGCACCGAACAAAAAAATCGAAAATAAATTCAGTATTACCGGAATCGAATGAAAATTTCAAAATGCCATGAAAATTATTTCCCATTCGAATATTCAATTAAACACTTTCTGTGATCCGGTCTGAAGCAATTTTATACCAAATTCCATAAGAAGCAGATCACATATGTCCGAAACAAGAAAGTCCAAATTAAAATCCGTTTTTTCGCGCACCCGACCACTTTGCAACGTATCAGGACCTCGACTCGTGTTACGCACCCGACAATTGCGACCCTAAATGGCGCACCCGACCACTTTGCCCCGGAAGGTCGGGCGCGTCAGTGTCGAAACATATCATCGGTCGTGTCCGTGTAAGAGAGAACCCGGCCGGCGATGACTCTCGATAGCGTGGGGACAGTTCCTCTCGACTCGGTACGAGACATTTGGCCCGGTCACGCACCCGTCTTTCCGCCTCGCTCAGACCCCGACCCGTGCGCGCACCATGCGGCGCAGTGGGCGGGTCTTCGATAGCCAGCGCTTCGGACTCGGGTCGGTATTGTTCTGGAGGGGTGACCCATGCTCTCCAACCATCTATAGGAAGGGATGGAGAATGAGTTATGCCGGTCATATGTATCCAACTCTTAACGGATGAAGGTACATTGCTGCACGTCTGGTAAATTCGAATCCTGCCCGGCGATGATTGATTTGAGATCTTGTCGGGGAATCTGTTGCCTAGCATATATACACGAATGTTGTTTTTGTATAATTCGAGATATGAACTATGCGTAGGACCGAAATCGGAGTCGTATTGATATTATATATTTATTATATATTTTTCAGTACAAAGGCTCATACAAACGATATTAGGTCCCCGGTTTAATCTCTGAGAACGAATTCACGACTGTGACAATATCGCACTGGCGTACGGATCTCTCTGATGACGTCTCCTGTCTTGAGCCCCCGTAACAGCGAGATTGCGGTCCTCTTCGTCTCTTTGTAGTCGGATGGCCATATGCGATCGAACATAAGTTACAATCGTATATTACCGTATGGTTTTATACTCCAAAAATTTGCGACTGCTCACCTCATTCCGAGCGAGAATGTTATAAAAATTATCTCGAAATCACCGAGTCGTTATAATATCATGTATAACGAAGGGTCGAGAGAAAATGTGTATGAATATAGTTGATGGCCGAGGGTTTACGTTATTCACGTTTAACGCCTCGGCGAGGTATTGCTGATTCAGTAATTCCATGAACCAAAAATATATCACGCTTAGTCCCGTATAATTCTCGAAACTGGATCGACTGGGATGATTCTCTTAGATTCCACGGATCTTGATGTTACGGACTTTGTGGTGAAATAATTGTGCGGCGTAATGTTGAGTCTATCGACCGAACATGCGCCACATGACGTGAGAACATACTACGTTACGTTGTCTTTCATGATCCCATATAACGATACGTTTTATCGAAGGGGGTTGCGAACAAGAGCGTTCGATGTACCCGAAGATTGTATCGTTTGCGGACTCGTAGGCACGTTCGTTCGTGTTCCGATCGTTTATGCACGGCTCCCTGGTTGATCCTGCCAGTAGTCATATGCTTGTCTCAAAGATTAAGCCATGCATGTCTCAGTACAAGCCAAATTAAGGTGAAACCGCGAAAGGCTCATTAAATCAGTTATGGTTCCTTAGATCGTACTCCATTTACTTGGATAACTGTGGTAATTCTAGAGCTAATACATGCAAATAGAGCTCTGCCCGGAAACGGAAGGAGCGCTTTTATTAGATCAAAACCAATAGGTGGCGGGTTCGCTCGTCATCGTTCAAATTGGTGACTCTGAATAACTTTAAGCTGATCGCACGGTCTCGTACCGGCGACGCATCTTTCAAATGTCTGCCTTATCAACTGTCGATGGTAGGTTCTGCGCCTACCATGGTTGTTACGGGTAACGGGGAATCAGGGTTCGATTCCGGAGAGGGAGCCTGAGAAATGGCTACCACATCCAAGGAAGGCAGCAGGCGCGCAAATTACCCACTCCCAGCTCGGGGAGGTAGTGACGAAAAATAACGATACGGGACTCATCCGAGGCCCCGTAATCGGAATGAGTACACTTTAAATCCTTTAACGAGGATCCATTGGAGGGCAAGTCTGGTGCCAGCAGCCGCGGTAATTCCAGCTCCAATAGCGTATATTAAAGTTGTTGCGGTTAAAAAGCTCGTAGTCGAATTTGTGTCTCGCGCCGTCCGGTTCATCGTTCGCGGTGTCAACTGGCGTGTCGCGAGACGTATTGCCGGCGGGTCGTTCGCAAGAGCGGCCCAATATACCCCGCCGCGGTGCTCTTGATTGAGTGTCGAGGTGGGCCGGCACGTTTACTTTGAACAAACTAAGGTGCTTAAAGCAGGCTGAAATTTTGCCAGAATATTTTATGCATGGAATAATGAAACAGGACCTCGATTCTATTTTGTTGGTTTTCGGAACCTCGAGGTAATGATTAACAGGAACGGATGGGGGCATTCGTATTGCGACGTTAGAGGTGAAATTCTTGGATCGTCGCAAGACGGACAGAAGCGAAAGCATTTGCCAAAAACGTTTTCATTGATCAAGAACGAAAGTTAGAGGTTCGAAGGCGATCAGATACCGCCCTAGTTCTAACCATAAACTATGCCAGCTAGCGATCCGCCGATGTTCCTCCGATGACTCGGCGGGCAGCTTCCGGGAAACCAAAGCTTTTGGGTTCCGGGGGAAGTATGGTTGCAAAGCTGAAACTTAAAGGAATTGACGGAAGGGCACCACCAGGAGTGGAGCCTGCGGCTTAATTTGACTCAACACGGGAAACCTCACCAGGCCCGGACACCGGAAGGATTGACAGATTGAGAGCTCTTTCTTGATTCGGTGGGTGGTGGTGCATGGCCGTTCTTAGTTGGTGGAGCGATTTGTCTGGTTAATTCCGATAACGAACGAGACTCTAGCCTGCTAACTAGGCGTATTAGACATCCTTAAAGGCCCCCGGCCTCGGTCGGTGGGTTTTTACTGTCTGCGTTTATTATATTCTTCTTAGAGGGACAGGCGGCTTCTAGCCGCACGAGATTGAGCAATAACAGGTCTGTGATGCCCTTAGATGTTCTGGGCCGCACGCGCGCTACACTGAAGGAAAAAAAAAAAAAAAAAAAAAAAAAGGTGCCCAACGGCACGTTTATTTCACAAAATTCTACATGAAATACAGATTTGGCACCATATTGGGTGCCTGATTTCAGAGAAACATTGTTATTACAGAGAATTAAAAGTAAGTCAAAAAATAATATAAAGTTACAACAATAAAATAAAAAAGAAAAATGCAAGTGTAAGATGTGGACAGTGATGCATAGCGCAGTATGCCATAGTTTATAAAGTGGTACAAAGTTTAGGCAAATTACAGGTTTGTTAACTTCCATTTGGAAAGTATTATTGTTCTGATTCCTGCTGGTGTCTCTGGGAAAGCTTTGCGCCACTTTAACCGATACGACACTTCACTATCGCGATGCTCGTCACGACACTTCACAAATTACACTTGTTGAGTCCAAAGGTTTGCCGCTGCAGGTTCCGTCTCGAGTAGGGTTGGGCTTCGTTTTCTTGTTTTCCTGGAGGATATGAGTTCCCCCGGGAGTCTCTGGATTTTATGGCCAGGTGGTTCACGAGTAGGAGGGGGTGTGTCCTGGTTTTTTCTTTCCTGGTTTCTTTCTCTGTGTTGGATTAACCACGCTGGCAGACAAGAAAATTATTTCCTACAGGTTTGGGTTGAGGGCAGTGGGGGGTTCCAGTTCTGGTTTCCAATTAGCACGGACTGGGACTGGCTAATTGTTCGAAAATGCTCCTGTTCTCCAGATGAGGGATATGTTTTAGGTCAGGTGGCCAGGTTCTGAGTTCTTCGTTTATTAACTCCTGGGTATCCAAGTATTTTGGGCAGTTCAATATCCGGTGTATTGGGTCGTCTGTTTCGTTGGGGCAGGCGTCGCAACTGTCAGATTCGGATTTCCCGATTCTTTTCAGGTGACAGCCGAATTCGCCGTGTCCTGACAATATTTGGGCTTTGAGGAAGTCAATATTCAGAGGTCTTTCCTGTGCGACTTCAGGTAAGAATTTGAATGTTATTCTACCTTTAGTCGAGTTTTCCCATCTTTCCTGCCATATATCTTCTGATTTCATCTGGAGGTACATCTGTGCATGTCGAATCGAATCGAACTGGAGGGGCACGATTGCTTCGTTCTGGAAAGTTCCAGACCTGCCTCTGCGAAGATTGCTGATGCAGGTCCTCATCTCAATTTCCAGGTCGACGGGGGTTAGGCCCGCCATGACTCCTGCTGCTTCGGTTGATACAGAGTTATAGCACTGTGTCATGGTTCGGGAGATTGTTCCATAAATAGAGTGGTATTTCCTGTTGACTTTAGAGAAGGGCAGCCTGTCCAGCCAGACGTTGGACGCGTAACTCAGGATGGGTAGAAGGGCTCCACGGTATATGGTGAGGGCAGAAGTTTTGATGTCCTGGTCCCACTTGGTTCTGATACTTTTCCTGAGAGACATGGCTATTCTTCTCGTCTTGTTGGTTGCGTAGGCAGCGTTCTTCTCGAAATTCAGTTTTGGGTCAATAACGAGACCCAAATATTTGTACTGGTCCACTCTATTTATTTTCTTGCCGTATATGTGGGTTTGCACATCCCTGTGGTGTACTCTCTTGGGGGATATGTTTGCCATATATACGGTTTTTTCTTCAGAAATCTGGAGCTTGTTGGAGTGCGCCCAGATGAGGATTTTGTCCATTGTGTCTTGCATCTTCTGAAGAAGTTCCTCGCGTTTCTCGGCTTCTATGGTGATGGCCAGGTCATCTGCGTAGGCAATGGGTGTGACGCCATCAGGCCAGGCAGATTCTAGGAGTTCATCAAGGATGAAGTTCCATAGGTCAGGCCCTAGAACCGAGCCCTGGGGACATCCTTTGGTGATGTGCTTCCTAAAAACAAAGCCGTTTTGTTCGTACTCGACGGTTCTGTTCGTTAGATAGCTCTTAATCATCTTCAGGGTGTCACAGGGAGCATTTCTTCTCTTCAGGATCCGCATGAGAGAGGGCCACCATACATTATCGAAGGCACCCTTTATATCGACGAACAACGTGTTTAGGTACTTAGCGTTGCTGCTCTTCACCTTATTCTTGTATTTCAGCAACGCATCCGTAGTGGAGCGTCCTGGAATGAATCCGAACTGTGACGCGTGATGTCGATATACGGGGTCTCTTCTCATCTTGTTTCTGGTGACTTTCTCCAGGATTTTACCATATTCTGGCAGAAGGACTATCGGACGGTAGTTTTTCATACTGCCCGTGTCTCCTGTTGGGTCCTTAAGGAGCACCACCAAGTTTCCATGTTTCCATGTGTTCGGGAAGTAGCTTTCTCTCCAGCAGGCATTATAGATTTTGTGCACTGCTTCTCTGATGAACGGGTGAACAAGTTTCACGACTTTTCCTTTCAGTTGGTCCCTTCCTGGAGCTTTGTTGGGTTCGAGGCTTTGAACGATGTCGTCAATTTCCTCGATTCCTATCGGCTCCGTGTCGTCGCCATTGCAGGGATTTCTATCCGGGTTGAAGGTGTCGAAATCTGATTGTTCCATGTTGTGGACGTTGTCGTTCTTTCCTTGTTCATCATCGGGTAGCAGTGACCGTACTAGGTAGCTCACGGTCTCTTCAGGGGAGAGGGTTATTGTATTGTCCTCTCTTCTGAGTGAGTTGAGTGCTCCAGCACGGTGAAACTTTTCAGCCGCTAGTTTGTAGACTACTCCCCAAGGGTTTTTCTTCATGTCTTCTTGGGCGAAGACATTCCAGCTTTTCTCACGAGCTTGATCGAGTTTCCTCTTGAATCTCTCTTTCGTTGCAGTCATCTGGGCATGTAGGTGGGCCGAGTAGACATTGTATCTATTTTTATAGAATAGATCCTTCGTCTTGAGGTAGACCTTTCGATGTCTTTCTACCTCGTCAGTCCACCAGTCTGGGCGGTTTGTGTACCTTTTCCTCCTGGAAGCCGCCTTCATAATGGAATTCCTTATTCCACTTTGCAGCATTTCAATTGCGAAGTCAATTTCCTGTTGATTCCACAATTTTAGGCTGCAGAGTCGTTGATTAAGTTCCTCCATTCTTGCTCTAACGTATTCCTCGTCGATTTTCGAGACATCTAGGATGTACTTTGGCTGGCTAGTTGTCTGTTGCCAGCAGTCCTTCTGGGTGAAGAACTTGATCGCGTTGTGGTCAGAGGTGATCGTGTCTCTGCACACGGTCCATCCTTGGATATTCTCGGCGATGTTGAGGGAAGTTAGGGTAAGGTCGATATGGCTGGATCCATTGATCGTCTCAAACGTGGGTGCAGTGTTTGGCCTGTTAATGATCTCCAGATCATTGTTCAGGATGAATTCTTCCAGGGTTGGAGATTGGGCGTCGTCTATCGTGTCAAACCACAAGGTGGATCTGACATTAAGATCTCCGCCAATCAGGATTTTCTGGTTCTTCAACTTATCAAGGATCCTTTGTAGCGACTGAAGGTCAGCTTGGAGGTCGCTGGAGGGCGGGCGGTACACACTTGTCCAAAAAGTTTGTCCACTATTACTGGGAGTGGAGATGACTGCGACATTTGCTGTACATAGCTGTGGGAGGTGCAACGCCTGGATTGCATCTCTGTTGTACAGTATGGCAGCAGAGAAATTACCTGTCAGGCTGTGAGCGGCAGAAATACCCTGTAGGCCTGGTATGTAGTGTACGTTATTGTTCCGTTTAGTGGTATAAGGTTCCTGGATCAGCGCGATGTCAGTTCTGTTCTTCAACAGATGTCCAATCAATTCATTAGTAGCTGTTTTTGATCGTTGCAGGTTAATTTGTATGACGTTAGTGTGTCTATACATTAACGTCGTAGGTGGTTAGATTGATCTGCTCCTGGATTCTATGCTGGTAGATCGGACAATTGTTGTCGGCTGAATGGTGGTTGGTATTCTTTATACCACTTCGGACACAATTTGTGCACTTGTGTTTTACAGTGTTGTCCTTCAGAGGACATTCCTTGCTAGAGTGTTCCGGGGAGGTGCAATATCCGCAGCTACGTTCAGCCTTGCAGTGCTTCGAGATGTGCCCGTAGCGCTGGCACCTGTAGCACCTGGCTACCGCGATGTAGTCTCTGATTTGGTGTGACTTCCATTGAGTGTACACCCTTCCGGTTTGGTTATAGTGGTGCCTAGCTGCAGGATGGACTTCTACGATCCACGATGTGGTTCCGCTAGAATGTCCTTTTGGTCCGTGCTGAAACATCCTCCCAGTGAATTTGTCTGGCACGGCATCAGGTAGGCTCCCATCATTCTCCAAGATGTTTCTAAGCTCTTCCTCCTTCATTTTCTCCGGAATGTCGAGAATTTGCATACGCGGCCACTGCTTTGTAACAGCTTTCGCGGACAAGTTCATCTTCTCCAAAGTGGCGGATTCGCCCAACTTCAGGATGGAAGGGCATGTTGATTCCAGTAGCACCGAGTTGTCCCTCATCGGGATGACCCTATCGACGCGAATACCAAGATCAGCGGATTTCCTGGACATCAGGATCTTCCGCGTGTCCTCCGCCGTCTTAATCCCTTTGCAGTTGGCATTGGGCTGCACGATGACTTTGTGCTTTTTCACCGTCTTTGTGCTGTTTGTTCGCATGGGTGTTTCCGGGTTTTTTCTCTTAATGATATCCGCGAAGCTGGGTGGTGCAGGTGCCGCGGATTTCGCGGTTTCTTGGATCTCGGTGACTACGTCTTTGACGATCACTTTGATCTGTTCCGCGTTCAGTGGTTCCTGTGTATTGCTCGTTTGGCCGAGGCCAAGTATGTGTTGCAGGCTGTTTTGCATGATCTCACATGCTAACAGGCAGTTTTGCTTCCTCCCGATGGATTCCTTAATGGAGATTAGGAAATCCCTTATTACGGTTAGATTTTGCGAGCATACGTTCACCAGTTTGAACGTATCCTTTTTATCATCTTCCGTGATGTGAGTCGGAGTGGTCAGCAGGGTTGCCGTACTTTCTGCGATGGTTGCCATTTTTGTTGTCTGGTCGCTTTTTGGTGTCTGGTCAGTTTTATCTATTGCAGAGGCCGACGAGGAATTCCTTCTTCTCAGTGTGGCACGTGGCATGTTTTACCACATACTTTTTCAGTCAGCGAAGTCACAGTTTTTCGAAATTTTTCTGGCACCACTGAGATTTGAACCCGGAACTTCCTGTTGATAGGCTCCGTTGCTTCTAACGGGGCTACAGGACCTGTCTGCAAGTTTACAAATCTTGTTAGACAAGAAGTCACCTTTCCAAATCTTGTACTGCCGAAAAAATTTTTCGGACTGGCTGAGATTCGAACCCGGGGTTTCCTGACGGAAGACACAGGTTCTAACACCTCGGACACGGGACCCGACGATAAAAGTACCTGCGGGTTGCACTTGAATTACCGGTTCGGAATTGTTTATAGCCGGGGGGGTTTTTAGTAAAAAAACCTAAATAGTCTAGTTTACGCGAACCAAATTGAAAGTTTCGTTTCGCGGATTTGTTCCATTTATGAACGTGCACACTTCAACAGACTTACGTGATCTTACGGTGTGTATTACTACACTGGGCACTAAAAACACTGAAGCCACGTGGTTGGAGAGGTTAAAGTCTCGTAATTTCCGAATTTCACGGCGGATCTCGACAAAAACTCGTACAGAGATGCCTGTCCACTATTACTGTTCGCAGATTACTTCACTTTACTAGTTCCTTCTTTTACAAAGGAACAGGGGCACAAACCACACACGGAATGTTCAACTGCGTCTATTTACCGGAATTTCTGGATTAAACGGACACGAGATGAAACAAATAGTTTCCACTTATTCCGTTCAACACTAAAAACACTCGCCACTTTTTATTTACTCGAATTTTACGAAAAAACAGGAGTTTTGGTACCGGACGCTTGAATAGCCTCCGGGCACGAAATTCCCTAGTACGAACTGAAGGAATCAACGTGTCTTCCCTGGCCGAGAGGCCCGGGTAACCCGCTGAACCTCCTTCGTGCTAGGGATTGGGGCTTGCAATTGTTCCCCATGAACGAGGAATTCCCAGTAAGCGCGAGTCATAAGCTCGCGTTGATTACGTCCCTGCCCTTTGTACACACCGCCCGTCGCTACTACCGATTGAATGATTTAGTGAGGTCTTCGGACCGGTACGCGGTGGCGTTCCGGCGTTACCGCTGTTGCTGGGAAGATGACCAAACTTGATCATTTAGAGGAAGTAAAAGTCGTAACAAGGTTTCCGTAGGTGAACCTGCGGAAGGATCATTAACAAGATTGTTGATTTGTTATTACAACAAAATTAAACACATCAGTTAAAGAACCGAAAACCGTCCATCGTCGATCTGTGTCCGCTTGACGGACAGGACTCGTAGATAGCGTCCGACTTACGGATTGGCCGTCCTTAACGCTTTTGTGGGAGCGGCGCCGTTCGTCATTAGGGGCGATATCATGTTGTCCGATCGACGTTAAACGACCCGATCGTCGATCGAAGGTACGTCCGTTTTACGGAGTTGTACCCGGATCGTGATCGGTAATCTGAGTGATGAATCGCTTTGACAGATGCATTTCGGGTACCTAGAACTGTTACAGTTCGCGGTATTGGCGAAGGTTCGTCCAGCACGATCCGATGAGCCGTCCGCAGGTCTCAAAGATTTTCGCCCGAAAACGATCAGTCCATTCCGTCCGTCTTCCGTCGTCGCCGTGTCGTTCGATTCAATTCGTTACGATTGAACGGTTGGACGGAAGCAAATCACGCGCTAGGACGTGTCGTGTCCGCTTCTATCGATATTCCCCCGCATCTGTACGGTGCTGTAGGCGGAGGTCGTTAGTTCTGCGGCACGATTGTACGTAAAGCGTTCGTCGTATTCGTCGACTTCGATATTCCCCCGCATCGTTATGGTGCCGTAGGTGGAGTTCGTATGTCGTACGATACGATTGTGAAAAAAAAACACGTTAGGGCGTGTCGTATCTTTCGCTCTCGATATTCCCCCGCATCGTGATGGTGCTGTAGGCGGAATTCGTGTGCCGAGAAGGTACGATTGAACGTTAAACGTGTCGTATCAGTCACATTCGACGTTCCCGAGGCATCTTCATTTCGCTGAGGTTGAGCTCGTCAGTTTTAGATGGTGTTAGAGACTATCCCACGTTAGGGCGTGTCGTATACTTCGCTTTAGAATTTTCCCCCGCATCGTGATGGTGCTGTAGGCGGAGTTCTTCAGCCGAGAAGTTACGATTGGACGTTAAACGTGTTGTGTCACGTCTTCGATCCGTCAACTTTCGATGTTCCCTTCGCATCTGTATGACGCTGTAGGTTGAGCTCGTCTGTGTACGTACGTTAAGATTGTGTGACGCGTTAGGGCGTGTCGTAGCCTTCGCTCTCGATAGTCCCCCGCATCGTTGTGGTGCTGTAGGCGGATTTCGTTTGCTGAGAAGGTACGATGGAACGTTAAACGTGTCGTATCAGTCACATTCGACTTTTCCGAGGCATCTTCATTTCGCTGAGGTTGAGCTCGTCAGTTTTAGATGGTGTTAGAGACTATCCCACGTTAGGGCGTGTCGTATACTTCGCTTTAGAATTTTCCCCCGCATCGTGATGGTGCTGTAGGCGGAGTTCTTCAGCCGAGAAGTTACGATTGAACGTTAAACGTGTTGTGTCACGTCTTCGATCCGTCAGCTTTCGACGTTCCCTTCGCATCTGTATGACGCTGTAGGTTCAGCTCGTCTGTGTACGTATGGTACGATTGTGTGACGCGTTAGGGCGTGTCGTAGCCTTCGCTCTCGATAGTCCCCCGCATCGTTGTGGTGCTGTAGGCGGATTTCGTTTGCTGAGAAGGTACGATGGAACGTTAAACGTGTCGTATCAGTCACATTCGACGTTCCCGAGGCATCTTCATTTCGCTGAGGTTGAGCTCGTCAGTTTTAGATGGTGTTAGAGACTATCCCACGTTAGGGCGTGTCGTATACTTCGCTTTAGAATTTTCCCCCGCATCGTGATGGTGCTGTAGGCGGAGTTCTTCAGCCGAGAAGTTACGATTGGACGTTAAACGTGTTGTGTCACGTCTTCGATCCGTCAACTTTCGACGTTCCCTTCGCATCTGTATGACGCTGTAGGTTGAGCTCGTCTGTGTACGTACGTTAAGATTGTGTGACGCGTTAGGGCGTGTCGTAGCCTTCGCTCTCGATAGTCCCCCGCATCGTTGTGGTGCTGTAGGCGGATTTCGTTTGCTGAGAAGGTACGATGGAACGTTAAACGTGTCGTATCAGTCACATTAGACTTTTCCGAGGCATCTTCATTTCGCTGAGGTTGAGCTCGTCAGTTTTAGATGGTGTTAGAGACTATCCCACGTTAGGGCGTGTCGTATACTTCGCTTTAGAATTTTCCCCCGCATCGTGATGGTGCTGTAGGCGGAGTTCTTCAGCCGAGAAGTTACGATTGAACGTTAAACGTGTTGTGTCACGTCTTCGATCCGTCAGCTTTCGACGTTCCCTTCGCATCTGTATGACGCTGTAGGTTGAGCTCTTATGACGTACGAATGGTACAAAAGCACAAACAATGTGACGGAAGGCGATCCATTTCTTGGACAAGGACGTCGACGTGATACGACGACCGCTATAATAGCGTTTTTAATATTCGCTTTGCGGGACCCCGTTGGAGACGTTCAGTCCTTGTCCGAACTATTCACGATAATTGTAACCATTACCTGTACGCTCATGATGTACAATTGCTCCGTCGCGCTTATCGACGGTAGGAGCCCGCTCGCGCGTAGCGTGAGAGGGGCATGTATCGTCCGAGGAAGCGGACTAGGCGATTCGTCGTAGCGTCGTCTTCTAAAATCTGTTCCCTATCTTTGGGAACGGTGAACGGAAGACAAACCAAAAGATTACCCTGAACGGTGGATCACTTGGCTCGTGGGTCGATGAAGAACGCAGCTAATTGCGCGTCATCATGCGAACTGCAGGACACATGAACATCGACATTTCGAACGCACATTGCGGTCCTCGGACACTGTCCTCGGACCACTCCTGACTGAGGGTCGGTTCAATTTAAAAGACTGCCCGGCCAGGTGCCTTGAATGACGAAGTGACGACATGTCGACGGCGATGCGATTGGATCTATACAGATCGGGATCGCGAGCTGTGTAACGACTGGTGTTGTCTAACGTCTCTCATGCGCATTTCAATCTAACGTCTAACGCAGGGACGACTCGGTCGAGCGATGCGATTGGATCTTTCGTAGATCGGGAT
>CM067857.1:80957249-80972249 GCA_034642435.1 Megalocaria dilatata
CGTGCCTCCGATAGACTGTATGGCCCGCGTTACGCTCCCGACAATCGAGACACTGAATAACGCACCCGACCACTATGCCCCGGAAGGTCAGGCGCGTTGAACAGCCCGTCGCGTTACGCACCCGACAGTTTCGTCAGATAACATAGGTCGGGTGCGTGATAGCGAGACCCCGGCCGGCGAGGAGAGTCGATGGCGTGTTGACTGCACCTCTGGACGCGACGCGGTATATTTGTCCGAGGCACTTTCACGAAGTGCAGCGATTAGTATTGAAAGTTTCGAAATGCGATAAAAATTATTTCCGATTTAAATATCGGAAAAAAAACTACGGCACGGTCGGTTTTGAACCGTTATGTTTCATCTGCAATAAGAAACAAGCCATAAAGACCCCAAACAAAAAAGTCGAAAATTACTTCATAATTACGCGAACGGAATGAAAATTTCGAAATTCGATAAAAATTATTTCCGATTTAAATATCGGAAAAAAAACTACGGCACGGTCGGTTTTGAACCGTTATGTTTCATCTGCAATAAGAAACAAGCTATAAAGGCCCCAAACAAAAAAGTCGAAAATTACTTCATAATTACGCGAACGGAATGAAAATTTCGAAATGCGATAAAAATTATTTCCGCTTTAAATATCGGAAAAAAAACTACGGCACGGTCGGTTTTGAACCGTTATGTTTCATCTGCAATAAGAAACAAGCCATAAAGGCCCCAAACAAAAAAGTCGAAAATTACTTCATAATTACGCGAACGGAATGAAAATTTCGAAATGCGATAAAAATTATTTCCGCTTTAAATATCGGAAAAAAAACTACGGCACGGTCGGTTTTGAACCGTTATGTTTCATCTGCAATAAGAAACAAGCTATAAAGGCCCCAAACAAAAAAGTCGAAAATTACTTCATAATTACGCGAACGGAATGAAAATTTCGAAATGCGATAAAAATTATTTCCGCTTTAAATATCGGAAAAAAAACTACGGCACGGTCGGTTTTGAACCGTTATGTTTCATCTGCAATAAGAAACAAGCCATAAAGGCCCCAAACAAAAAAGTCGAAAATTACTTCATAATTACGCGAACGGAATGAAAATTTCGAAATTCGATAAAAATTATTTCCGATTTAAATATCGGAAAAAAAACTACGGCACGGTCGGTTTTGAACCGTTATGTTTCATCTGCAATAAGAAACAAGCTATAAAGGCCCCAAACAAAAAAGTCGAAAATTACTTCATAATTACGCGAACGGAATGAAAATTACGAAATTCGATAAAAATTATTTCCCTTTCAAATATTCAATGAAACACTATCTGACATCCGGTTAGAGGTAATTATTCATCAAATTCCATTAGAAACAGATCACAAACGGCCGAAATAAAAAAGTCAAAATTAATATAACTATTACGCGTCTTCGCGTACCCGACCACTTTGCGACACATCGAGACCCCGGACGGCAGGCGCTTTAATCGCTCCGGCGACCGCTCCTCCCGTGCCTCCGATAGACTGTATGGCCCGCGTTACGCTCCCGACAATCGAGACACTGAATAACGCACCCGACCACTATGCCCCGGAAGGTCAGGCGCGTTGAACAGCCCGTCGCGTTACGCACCCGACAGTTTCGTCAGATAACATAGGTCGGGTGCGTGATAGCGAGACCCCGGCCGGCGAGGAGAGTCGATGGCGTGTTGACTGCACCTCTGGACGCGACGCGGTATATTTGTCCGAGGCACTTTCACGAAGTGCAGCGATTAGTATTGAAAGTTTCGAAATGCGATAAAAATTATTTCCGATTTAAATATCGGAAAAAAAACTACGGCACGGTCGGTTTTGAACCGTTATGTTTCATCTGCAATAAGAAACAAGCCATAAAGACCCCAAACAAAAAAGTCGAAAATTACTTCATAATTACGCGAACGGAATGAAAATTTCGAAATGCGATAAAAATTATTTCCGCTTTAAATATCGGAAAAAAAACTACGGCACGGTCGGTTTTGAACCGTTATGTTTCATCTGCAATAAGAAACAAGCTATAAAGGCCCCAAACAAAAAAGTCGAAAATTACTTCATAATTACGCGAACGGAATGAAAATTTCGAAATGCGATAAAAATTATTTCCGCTTTAAATATCGGAAAAAAAACTACGGCACGGTCGGTTTTGAACCGTTATGTTTCATCTGCAATAAGAAACAAGCCATAAAGGCCCCAAACAAAAAAGTCTTCGACTCATAGTTACTCCCGCCGTTTACCCGCTTCGGATATACGGATATTTCGGCGCGAGTAAACGGCGGGAGTAACTATGGGTCACTTAATAAGAGACTCATAGTTACTCCCGCCGTTTACCCGCGTCGGATATACGGATATTTCGGCGCGAGTAAACGGCGGGAGTAACTATGGATCACTTAATAAGAGACTCATAGTTACTCCCGCCGTTTACCCGCGTCGGATATACGGATATTTCGTCGCGGGTAAACGGCGGGAGTAACTATGAGTCTCTTAATAGGAGACTCATAGTTACTCCCGCCGTTTACCCGCGTCGGATATACGGATATTTCGGCACGGGTAAACCGCTTGAGTAACAAAGTGTCTCCTGTTAGGGGACCACCGACACGGTATGGTCGTATCGCGAGTTCAGTTTTATTTCACAACACATCTTCAGGTATTCTTGAAAGTTCAGTGCCTGGCTGTTGTTTACGGCCATACCACGCTGAATATGCCAGTTCTCGTCTGATCACTGAAGCCAAGCAGCGTCGGGCGCGGTTAGTACTTGGATGGGTGACCGCTTGGGAACACCGCGTGCTGTAAACTTTTAAAATTTTTGTTTCAGATAATTTTGGAATGAAAATTTCGAAAATGCGATAAAAATTATTTCCGATTTGAATATCGGACAAAAAAATTTGGCATGGTCGCTTTTGAACCGTCATATACCATCTGCGACAATAAACCGATCATAAAGGCCCCAAACAAAAAAGTCGAAAATTATTTCAATATTACGCGAAGGGAATGAAAATTTCGAAATGCCATTAAAATTATTTCCCATTAAAATATTCAATGAAACACTATCTTACATCTGGTTAGAGGTCATTATATAGCAAATTCCATAAGAAAGAGATCACAAATGTCTGAAACAAAAAAGTCCAAATTAAAATCCGTTTTGTCGCGCACCGGACCACTTTGCATAATTTTGAGACCCCGGTAGGTCTCACGCGCCCGACAATGGCGACACTGAATGACGCACCCGACCACTATGCCCCGGAAGGTCAGGCGCGTTGAACAGCCCGTCGCGTTACGCACCCGACAGTTTCGTCAGATAACATAGGTCGGGTGCGTGATAGCGAGACCCCGGCCGGCGAGGAGTGTCGTTGGCGTGTTGACTGCACCTCTGGACGCGACGCGGTATATTTGTCCGAGGCACTTTCACGAAGTGCACCGATTAGTATTGAAAGTTTCGAAATGCGATAAAAATTATTTCCGATTTAAATATCGGAAAAAAAACTACGGCACGGTCGGTTTTGAACCGTTATGTTTCATCTGCGACAAGAAACAGGCCATAAGGGCCCCAAACAAAAAAGTCGAAAATTATTTCATAATTACGCGAACGGAATGAAAATTTCGAAATTCGATAAAAATTATTTCCGATTTAAATATCGGAAAAAAACTACGGCACGGTCGGTTTTGAACCGTTATGTTTCATCTGCGACAATAAACAGGCCATAAAGGTCCCAAAGAAAAAAGTCGAAAATTATTTCATAATTACGCGAACGGAATGAAAATTTCGAAATGCGATAAAAATTATTTCCGCTTTAAATATCGGAAAAAAAACTACGGCACGGTCGGTTTTGAACCGTTATGTTTCATCTGCGACAAGAAACAGGCCATAAAGGTCCCAAACAAAAAAGTCGAAAATTATTTCATAATTACGCGAACGGAATGAAAATTTCGAAATTCGATAAAAATTATTTCCGATTTAAATATCGGAAAAAAACTACGGCACGGTCGGTTTTGAACCGTTATGTTTCATCTGCGACAATAAACAGGCCATAAAGGTCCCAAAGAAAAAAGTCGAAAATTATTTCATAATTACGCGAACGGAATGAAAATTTCGAAATGCGATAAAAATTATTTCCGATTTAAATATCGGATAAAAAACTTTGGCACGGTCGGTTTTGAACCGTCATATACCATATGCGACAAGAAAAGTGCCATAAAGGCACCGAACAAAAAAATCGAAAATAAATTCAGTATTACCGGAATCGAATGAAAATTTCAAAATGCCATGAAAATTATTTCCCATTCGAATATTCAATTAAACACTTTCTGTGATCCGGTCTGAAGCAATTTTATACCAAATTCCATAAGAAGCAGATCACATATGTCCGAAACAAGAAAGTCCAAATTAAAATCCGTTTTTTCGCGCACCCGACCACTTTGCAACGTATCAGGACCTCGACTCGTGTTACGCACCCGACAATTGCGACCCTAAATGGCGCACCCGACCACTTTGCCCCGGAAGGTCGGGCGCGTCAGTGTCGAAACATATCATCGGTCGTGTCCGTGTAAGAGAGAACCCGGCCGGCGATGACTCTCGATAGCGTGGGGACAGTTCCTCTCGACTCGGTACGAGACATTTGGCCCGGTCACGCACCCGTCTTTCCGCCTCGCTCAGACCCCGACCCGTGCGCGCACCATGCGGCGCAGTGGGCGGGTCTTCGATAGCCAGCGCTTCGGACTCGGGTCGGTATTGTTCTGGAGGGGTGACCCATGCTCTCCAACCATCTATAGGAAGGGATGGAGAATGAGTTATGCCGGTCATATGTATCCAACTCTTAACGGATGAAGGTACATTGCTGCACGTCTGGTAAATTCGAATCCTGCCCGGCGATGATTGATTTGAGATCTTGTCGGGGAATCTGTTGCCTAGCATATATACACGAATGTTGTTTTTGTATAATTCGAGATATGAACTATGCGTAGGACCGAAATCGGAGTCGTATTGATATTATATATTTATTATATATTTTTCAGTACAAAGGCTCATACAAACGATATTAGGTCCCCGGTTTAATCTCTGAGAACGAATTCACGACTGTGACAATATCGCACTGGCGTACGGATCTCTCTGATGACGTCTCCTGTCTTGAGCCCCCGTAACAGCGAGATTGCGGTCCTCTTCGTCTCTTTGTAGTCGGATGGCCATATGCGATCGAACATAAGTTACAATCGTATATTACCGTATGGTTTTATACTCCAAAAATTTGCGACTGCTCACCTCATTCCGAGCGAGAATGTTATAAAAATTATCTCGAAATCACCGAGTCGTTATAATATCATGTATAACGAAGGGTCGAGAGAAAATGTGTATGAATATAGTTGATGGCCGAGGGTTTACGTTATTCACGTTTAACGCCTCGGCGAGGTATTGCTGATTCAGTAATTCCATGAACCAAAAATATATCACGCTTAGTCCCGTATAATTCTCGAAACTGGATCGACTGGGATGATTCTCTTAGATTCCACGGATCTTGATGTTACGGACTTTGTGGTGAAATAATTGTGCGGCGTAATGTTGAGTCTATCGACCGAACATGCGCCACATGACGTGAGAACATACTACGTTACGTTGTCTTTCATGATCCCATATAACGATACGTTTTATCGAAGGGGGTTGCGAACAAGAGCGTTCGATGTACCCGAAGATTGTATCGTTTGCGGACTCGTAGGCACGTTCGTTCGTGTTCCGATCGTTTATGCACGGCTCCCTGGTTGATCCTGCCAGTAGTCATATGCTTGTCTCAAAGATTAAGCCATGCATGTCTCAGTACAAGCCAAATTAAGGTGAAACCGCGAAAGGCTCATTAAATCAGTTATGGTTCCTTAGATCGTACTCCATTTACTTGGATAACTGTGGTAATTCTAGAGCTAATACATGCAAATAGAGCTCTGCCCGGAAACGGAAGGAGCGCTTTTATTAGATCAAAACCAATAGGTGGCGGGTTCGCTCGTCATCGTTCAAATTGGTGACTCTGAATAACTTTAAGCTGATCGCACGGTCTCGTACCGGCGACGCATCTTTCAAATGTCTGCCTTATCAACTGTCGATGGTAGGTTCTGCGCCTACCATGGTTGTTACGGGTAACGGGGAATCAGGGTTCGATTCCGGAGAGGGAGCCTGAGAAATGGCTACCACATCCAAGGAAGGCAGCAGGCGCGCAAATTACCCACTCCCAGCTCGGGGAGGTAGTGACGAAAAATAACGATACGGGACTCATCCGAGGCCCCGTAATCGGAATGAGTACACTTTAAATCCTTTAACGAGGATCCATTGGAGGGCAAGTCTGGTGCCAGCAGCCGCGGTAATTCCAGCTCCAATAGCGTATATTAAAGTTGTTGCGGTTAAAAAGCTCGTAGTCGAATTTGTGTCTCGCGCCGTCCGGTTCATCGTTCGCGGTGTCAACTGGCGTGTCGCGAGACGTATTGCCGGCGGGTCGTTCGCAAGAGCGGCCCAATATACCCCGCCGCGGTGCTCTTGATTGAGTGTCGAGGTGGGCCGGCACGTTTACTTTGAACAAACTAAGGTGCTTAAAGCAGGCTGAAATTTTGCCAGAATATTTTATGCATGGAATAATGAAACAGGACCTCGATTCTATTTTGTTGGTTTTCGGAACCTCGAGGTAATGATTAACAGGAACGGATGGGGGCATTCGTATTGCGACGTTAGAGGTGAAATTCTTGGATCGTCGCAAGACGGACAGAAGCGAAAGCATTTGCCAAAAACGTTTTCATTGATCAAGAACGAAAGTTAGAGGTTCGAAGGCGATCAGATACCGCCCTAGTTCTAACCATAAACTATGCCAGCTAGCGATCCGCCGATGTTCCTCCGATGACTCGGCGGGCAGCTTCCGGGAAACCAAAGCTTTTGGGTTCCGGGGGAAGTATGGTTGCAAAGCTGAAACTTAAAGGAATTGACGGAAGGGCACCACCAGGAGTGGAGCCTGCGGCTTAATTTGACTCAACACGGGAAACCTCACCAGGCCCGGACACCGGAAGGATTGACAGATTGAGAGCTCTTTCTTGATTCGGTGGGTGGTGGTGCATGGCCGTTCTTAGTTGGTGGAGCGATTTGTCTGGTTAATTCCGATAACGAACGAGACTCTAGCCTGCTAACTAGGCGTATTAGACATCCTTAAAGGCCCCCGGCCTCGGTCGGTGGGTTTTTACTGTCTGCGTTTATTATATTCTTCTTAGAGGGACAGGCGGCTTCTAGCCGCACGAGATTGAGCAATAACAGGTCTGTGATGCCCTTAGATGTTCTGGGCCGCACGCGCGCTACACTGAAGGAATCAACGTGTCTTCCCTGGCCGAGAGGCCCGGGTAACCCGCTGAACCTCCTTCGTGCTAGGGATTGGGGCTTGCAATTGTTCCCCATGAACGAGGAATTCCCAGTAAGCGCGAGTCATAAGCTCGCGTTGATTACGTCCCTGCCCTTTGTACACACCGCCCGTCGCTACTACCGATTGAATGATTTAGTGAGGTCTTCGGACCGGTACGCGGTGGCGTTCCGGCGTTACCGCTGTTGCTGGGAAGATGACCAAACTTGATCATTTAGAGGAAGTAAAAGTCGTAACAAGGTTTCCGTAGGTGAACCTGCGGAAGGATCATTAACAAGATTGTTGATTTGTTATTACAACAAAATTAAACACATCAGTTAAAGAACCGAAAACCGTCCATCGTCGATCTGTGTCCGCTTGACGGACAGGACTCGTAGATAGCGTCCGACTTACGGATTGGCCGTCCTTAACGCTTTTGTGGGAGCGGCGCCGTTCGTCATTAGGGGCGATATCATGTTGTCCGATCGACGTTAAACGACCCGATCGTCGATCGAAGGTACGTCCGTTTTACGGAGTTGTACCCGGATCGTGATCGGTAATCTGAGTGATGAATCGCTTTGACAGATGCATTTCGGGTACCTAGAACTGTTACAGTTCGCGGTATTGGCGAAGGTTCGTCCAGCACGATCCGATGAGCCGTCCGCAGGTCTCAAAGATTTTCGCCCGAAAACGATCAGTCCATTCCGTCCGTCTTCCGTCGTCGCCGTGTCGTTCGATTCAATTCGTTACGATTGAACGGTTGGACGGAAGCAAATCACGCGCTAGGACGTGTCGTGTCCGCTTCTATCGATATTCCCCCGCATCTGTACGGTGCTGTAGGCGGAGGTCGTTAGTTCTGCGGCACGATTGTACGTAAAGCGTTCGTCGTATTCGTCGACTTCGATATTCCCCCGCATCGTTATGGTGCCGTAGGTGGAGTTCGTATGTCGTACGATACGATTGTGAAAAAAAAACACGTTAGGGCGTGTCGTATCTTTCGCTCTCGATATTCCCCCGCATCGTGATGGTGCTGTAGGCGGAATTCGTGTGCCGAGAAGGTACGATTGAACGTTAAACGTGTCGTATCAGTCACATTCGACGTTCCCGAGGCATCTTCATTTCGCTGAGGTTGAGCTCGTCAGTTTTAGATGGTGTTAGAGACTATCCCACGTTAGGGCGTGTCGTATACTTCGCTTTAGAATTTTCCCCCGCATCGTGATGGTGCTGTAGGCGGAGTTCTTCAGCCGAGAAGTTACGATTGGACGTTAAACGTGTTGTGTCACGTCTTCGATCCGTCAACTTTCGATGTTCCCTTCGCATCTGTATGACGCTGTAGGTTGAGCTCGTCTGTGTACGTACGTTAAGATTGTGTGACGCGTTAGGGCGTGTCGTAGCCTTCGCTCTCGATAGTCCCCCGCATCGTTGTGGTGCTGTAGGCGGATTTCGTTTGCTGAGAAGGTACGATGGAACGTTAAACGTGTCGTATCAGTCACATTCGACTTTTCCGAGGCATCTTCATTTCGCTGAGGTTGAGCTCGTCAGTTTTAGATGGTGTTAGAGACTATCCCACGTTAGGGCGTGTCGTATACTTCGCTTTAGAATTTTCCCCCGCATCGTGATGGTGCTGTAGGCGGAGTTCTTCAGCCGAGAAGTTACGATTGAACGTTAAACGTGTTGTGTCACGTCTTCGATCCGTCAGCTTTCGACGTTCCCTTCGCATCTGTATGACGCTGTAGGTTCAGCTCGTCTGTGTACGTATGGTACGATTGTGTGACGCGTTAGGGCGTGTCGTAGCCTTCGCTCTCGATAGTCCCCCGCATCGTTGTGGTGCTGTAGGCGGATTTCGTTTGCTGAGAAGGTACGATGGAACGTTAAACGTGTCGTATCAGTCACATTCGACGTTCCCGAGGCATCTTCATTTCGCTGAGGTTGAGCTCGTCAGTTTTAGATGGTGTTAGAGACTATCCCACGTTAGGGCGTGTCGTATACTTCGCTTTAGAATTTTCCCCCGCATCGTGATGGTGCTGTAGGCGGAGTTCTTCAGCCGAGAAGTTACGATTGGACGTTAAACGTGTTGTGTCACGTCTTCGATCCGTCAACTTTCGACGTTCCCTTCGCATCTGTATGACGCTGTAGGTTGAGCTCGTCTGTGTACGTACGTTAAGATTGTGTGACGCGTTAGGGCGTGTCGTAGCCTTCGCTCTCGATAGTCCCCCGCATCGTTGTGGTGCTGTAGGCGGATTTCGTTTGCTGAGAAGGTACGATGGAACGTTAAACGTGTCGTATCAGTCACATTAGACTTTTCCGAGGCATCTTCATTTCGCTGAGGTTGAGCTCGTCAGTTTTAGATGGTGTTAGAGACTATCCCACGTTAGGGCGTGTCGTATACTTCGCTTTAGAATTTTCCCCCGCATCGTGATGGTGCTGTAGGCGGAGTTCTTCAGCCGAGAAGTTACGATTGAACGTTAAACGTGTTGTGTCACGTCTTCGATCCGTCAGCTTTCGACGTTCCCTTCGCATCTGTATGACGCTGTAGGTTGAGCTCTTATGACGTACGAATGGTACAAAAGCACAAACAATGTGACGGAAGGCGATCCATTTCTTGGACAAGGACGTCGACGTGATACGACGACCGCTATAATAGCGTTTTTAATATTCGCTTTGCGGGACCCCGTTGGAGACGTTCAGTCCTTGTCCGAACTATTCACGATAATTGTAACCATTACCTGTACGCTCATGATGTACAATTGCTCCGTCGCGCTTATCGACGGTAGGAGCCCGCTCGCGCGTAGCGTGAGAGGGGCATGTATCGTCCGAGGAAGCGGACTAGGCGATTCGTCGTAGCGTCGTCTTCTAAAATCTGTTCCCTATCTTTGGGAACGGTGAACGGAAGACAAACCAAAAGATTACCCTGAACGGTGGATCACTTGGCTCGTGGGTCGATGAAGAACGCAGCTAATTGCGCGTCATCATGCGAACTGCAGGACACATGAACATCGACATTTCGAACGCACATTGCGGTCCTCGGACACTGTCCTCGGACCACTCCTGACTGAGGGTCGGTTCAATTTAAAAGACTGCCCGGCCAGGTGCCTTGAATGACGAAGTGACGACATGTCGACGGCGATGCGATTGGATCTATACAGATCGGGATCGCGAGCTGTGTAACGACTGGTGTTGTCTAACGTCTCTCATGCGCATTTCAATCTAACGTCTAACGCAGGGACGACTCGGTCGAGCGATGCGATTGGATCTTTCGTAGATCGGGATCGCGAGCTACTAACGACTGTTGTCTAACGTTTCTCGTATGATGTGGCCGTATGGGCGTGTTGGACGGTTGTCGCGTGGCGACGTTTCTGTCGTTTGATACGTTTTACGTTGATACGATATGTTAACGTTCGCGTTACACGCGCCGTCTTGAATTGCGATAGCACATCATATGATGTCGCGGTATCGCACCTTCTGCCCCCTGACTGGAGGTATGCGATCGTCGTGTACGAGACTATTCGAACGACGTCCGATCGCAAAGTACGCCGGTCTTGTGTGTAGCAGATGGGTGCGTTCGTAAGCGCATCCCCGAAACTTTCCGATGATTTTCTGCGTCTGCATCAGTCGCCGTATTGTACGGTGGGCCCCCTCCTACTAGGAGCGTGGGAGCCTCCTTATACGGTGGGCCCCCTCCTACTAGGAGCGTGGGAGCCTCCTTATACGGTGGGCCCCCTCCTACTAGGAGCGTGGGAGCCTCCTTATACGGTGGGCCCCCTCCTACTAGGAGCGTGGGAGCCTCCTTATACGTTCGATGGGTATGCGTGCGGATTATCTAGTGATCGTTTCGATGATTTCGAACTAACGACCTCAGATTAGGTGAGACTACCCGCTGAATTTAAGCATATCATTAAGCGGAGGAAAAGAAACTAACTAGGATTCCCTTAGTAGCGGCGAGCGAACAGGGAAAAGCCCATCACGTAATCCTGCGGTCGTAACCGGCCGCCGGGAGATGTCGTGTTAGGAAGGGTCCATTATCTCGCATGTTCGCGGTGCGTTCAAGTCCATCTTGAATGGGGCCATCGCCCATAGAGGGTGCCAGGCCCGTAGCGACCGCTGCGTCTTGCGAGAGGATCTCTTCTGAGAGTCAGGTTGCTTGAGAGTGCAGCCCAAAGTGGGTGGTAAACTCCATCTAAGGCTAAATATAACCACGAGACCGATAGCGAACAAGTACCGTGAGGGAAAGTTGAAAAGAACTTTGAAGAGAGAGTTCAAGAGTACGTGAAACCGTTCAGGGGTAAACCTGAGAAACCCGAAAGGTCGAATGGGGAGATTCATTCGCGTAAGCCGTTGGGACGTTCTGACTGAGGAAGCGGTGACGTTAGCGTCGGCCGCACCCTTCGGTTCGCCTCCTTCGGTGGACGCGTGCACTTCTCCCCTAGTAGGTCGTCGCGATCCGTTGGGTGCCGTTCTACGGTCCGCAGTGTAGCCCTGGAGTGCGGTTTTTCCGACGTTTCAGGACACGCGGTAACCGAACGGCCCGCTCGACGGTTAACTGATGGCGGGAGGCCGCGGCTTAGTTCGCGTCCGGCCCGTGGCAAGTATGCGATTCGTGATGGCGATCGGACCTAGCGCCGATCCCGTCCGTTCGCGACTGTTCGCCGCGGTGTTCTCGGACAGACCTCTTGTAACGCCGATCAGCGACGCTATTGCTTTGGGTACTTTCAGGACCCGTCTTGAAACACGGACCAAGGAGTCTAGCGTGTGCGCGAGTCATTGGGATATAACTAAACCTAAAGGCGAAATGAAAGTAAACGTCCGCCTCGTGCGGACTGAGGGAAGATGATCGGTCTCAATGACCGTTCCGCATTCCCGGGGCGTCTCATTCTCATTGCGAGACGAGGCGCACCTAGAGCGTACACGCTGGGACCCGAAAGATGGTGAACTATGCCTGGTCAGGACGAAGTCAGGGGAAACCCTGATGGAGGTCCGTAGCGATTCTGACGTGCAAATCGATCGTCGGAACTGGGTATAGGGGCGAAAGACTAATCGAACCATCTAGTAGCTGGTTCCCTCCGAAGTTTCCCTCAGGATAGCTGGCGCTCGTTGCGTACGAGTCTCATCCGGTAAAGCGAATGATTAGAGGCATTGGGGTCGAAACGACCTCAACCTATTCTCAAACTTTAAATGGGTGAGATCTCCGGCTTGCTTGAATGTGAAGCCGCGAGATTACGGATCAGAGTGCCAAGTGGGCCATTTTTGGTAAGCAGAACTGGCGCTGTGGGATGAACCAAACGCCGAGTTAAAGCGCCTAAATCGACGCTTATCGGATACCATGAAAGGCGTTGGTAACTTAAGACAGCAGGACGGTGGCCATGGAAGTTGGAATCCGCTAAGGAGTGTGTAACAACTCACCTGCCGAAGTTACTAGCCCTGAAAATGGATGGCGCTGAAGCGTCGTGCTTATACTCGGCCGTCAGCGGCATGTGCGGTCGCCCTTTGGGCGGTCATGAAGCCCTGATGAGTAGGAGGGTCGCGGAGGTGCGCGCAGAAGGGCTGGCCGTGAGGCCGTCTGGAGCCGCCTTCGGTGCAGATCTTGGTGGTAGTAGCAAATACTCCAGCGAGGCCCTGGAGAGCTGAGGTGGAGAAGGGTTTCGTGTGAACAGCTGTTGCACACGAGTCAGTCGATCCTAAGCCCTAGGCGAAAGCCGATGTTGATGTGGCGTTGTTAATCGTGTATATAAGTAATGTAGCCTTGATGGCTAGGATGCTTCGCACGTGACGCACGCCCGTCGGGCGAAAGGGAATCCGGTTCCTATTCCGGAACCCGGCAGCGGAACCGTCATTAAATCGGGCCCTCATTGAGAGTTCGTCGGGGCAACCCAAAAGGACCCGGAGACGCCGTCGAGAGATCCGGGAAGAGTTTTCTTTTCTGCATAAGCGTTCGAGTTCCATGGAATCCTCTAGCAGGGAGATATGGTTTGGAACGCGAAGAGCACCGCATTTGCGGCGGTGTCCGGATCATCTCCTCGGACCTTGAAAATCCGGGAGAGGGCCACGTGTAGGCGTCGCGCCGGCTCGTACCCATATCCGCAGCTGGTCTCCAAGGTTAAGAGCCTCTAGTCGATAGAATAATGTAGGTAAGGGAAGTCGGCAAATTGGATCCGTAACTTCGGGATAAGGATTGGCTCTGGGGATTGTGGCGTGTCGGGCTTGACGGGGAAGTGGGTCACGGCTAACGTACCGGGCCTGGGCGAGGTGATGCGTTTCGCTTGCGTTACGTCTGATCCGAGCTCGGTCCCGTGTCTTGGCCTCCCGCGGAATCGTCTTGCTTCGAGACCCCGTGAATGCCTTCGGGTGTTCTGGGTAATCTCTGCGGCCGCCATCTAACAATCAACTCAGAACTGGCACGGACCGGGAGAATCCGACTGTCTAATTAAAACAAAGCATTGCGATGGCCCCAGCGGGTGTTGACGCAATGTGATTTCTGCCCAGTGCTCTGAATGTCAACGTGAAGAAATTCAAGCAAGCGCGGGTAAACGGCGGGAGTAACTATGACTCTCTTAATTAATTAATTAATTAATTAAAAATTAATTAATTAATTAAAAATTTTTAGCTGGAGATGGATAGACAATTAAGGCCTCGGATTAGGACGGATATGGGCCGGTCTACTGACCGTGCCACCCCAGCTACTTCACAGGCTAACCAGGGCACAACATCTAGCCCCCACAGATCAAACAGCCAAACAGCGGGCACTTCAACTCAGGCTGCCATGCCCATTGAGTATGAATGTCGGGCACCAAGCTGCTCACGTGTCTTCCAGACATCAACAGGTAGAGGTGTGCATGAACGTCGAGCACACACCGAGTGGTATGACCGAGCGCAAGTTGAGCTTCATCAGCCTCGTAAAGAACGTTGGGCCGCTGAAGAACTTGGCCTTATGGCGCGTAGGGAGGCGCGCCTGCTGAGGAGGGGGGTTAAGTTTGTTAACCAAGAACTGGTAAAGAACTCCAGCAGAACCCTCGAATCCATTAAGGGACAGAGGAGAAGACAGGAGTACAAAGAAATGGTGCAAAGGTTCTTGAGGGAATTGGATGGGGAATTGATGGATGTTGATGAGGGGGAAGAAGGAAACGAACTGGCAGATAACCAAAGAGCTGGGCCGGATGGAGGTGAGGAGGACAAACTCCTTACTTACCTGATTGAAGCTGAGCCTCTCGATGGTGACGACTACAATGCCAGGTGGCTGAATAACATCTGCTCTATGGTCCACTCAGCCTCCAAAGACCGCGTGGGGCTTGAACTCGCGGCATACATCAAGGATACATTCCTACCTGAAAGAAATATTTCAGTTGGAAGACGTGATGCGCCTAAAACTACTACTGGTAGTAACAAAAAGAGGCGAAGGGAGGAGTATGCAAGGGTACAGGATTTGTGGAAAAGGAAACCGGGTGAGTGTGCGAGGAAGATTTTGGATGACAGACTTGAACAAGAAAAGTCACTTCCTAAAGAAATAATGGAGCCCTTTTGGAGGGCAATGCTCACGAGGGAAAAGAACATGTTCCCTAAACTTCCTCGCGCAGAAGAAACCCACGATCATCTATGGCTCCCTGTCAAGCCGGAGGAAATTGCTGGCGCCCTACCAAGGAAA
>CM067857.1:80977249-80989749 GCA_034642435.1 Megalocaria dilatata
GATAAAAATTATTTCCCTTTCAAATATTCAATGAAACACTATCTGACATCCGGTTAGAGGTAATTATTCATCAAATTCCATTAGGAACAGATCACAAACGGCCGAAATAAAAAAGTCAAAATTAATATCAATATTACGCGTCTTCGCGTACCCGACCACTTTGCGACACATCGAGACCCCGGACGGCAGGCGCTTTAATCGCTCCGGCGACCGCTCCTCCCGTGCCTCCGATAGACTGTATGGCCCGCGTTACGCTCCCGACAATCGAGACACTGAATAACGCACCCGACCACTATGCCCCGGAAGGTCAGGCGCGTTGAACAGCCCGTCGCGTTACGCACCCGACAGTTTCGTCAGATAACATAGGTCGGGTGCGTGATAGCGAGACCCCGGCCGGCGAGGAGAGTCGATGGCGTGTTGACTGCACCTCTGGACGCGACGCGGTATATTTGTCCGAGGCACTTTCACGAAGTGCAGCGATTAGTATTGAAAGTTTCGAAATGCGATAAAAATTATTTCCGATTTAAATATCGGAAAAAAAACTACGGCACGGTCGGTTTTGAACCGTTATGTTTCATCTGCAATAAGAAACAAGCCATAAAGACCCCAAACAAAAAAGTCGAAAATTACTTCATAATTACGCGAACGGAATGAAAATTTCGAAATTCGATAAAAATTATTTCCGATTTAAATATCGGAAAAAAAACTACGGCACGGTCGGTTTTGAACCGTTATGTTTCATCTGCAATAAGAAACAAGCTATAAAGGCCCCAAACAAAAAAGTCGAAAATTACTTCATAATTACGCGAACGGAATGAAAATTTCGAAATGCGATAAAAATTATTTCCGCTTTAAATATCGGAAAAAAAACTACGGCACGGTCGGTTTTGAACCGTTATGTTTCATCTGCAATAAGAAACAAGCCATAAAGGCCCCAAACAAAAAAGTCGAAAATTACTTCATAATTACGCGAACGGAATGAAAATTTCGAAATGCGATAAAAATTATTTCCGCTTTAAATATCGGAAAAAAAACTACGGCACGGTCGGTTTTGAACCGTTATGTTTCATCTGCAATAAGAAACAAGCTATAAAGGCCCCAAACAAAAAAGTCGAAAATTACTTCATAATTACGCGAACGGAATGAAAATTTCGAAATGCGATAAAAATTATTTCCGCTTTAAATATCGGAAAAAAAACTACGGCACGGTCGGTTTTGAACCGTTATGTTTCATCTGCAATAAGAAACAAGCCATAAAGGCCCCAAACAAAAAAGTCGAAAATTACTTCATAATTACGCGAACGGAATGAAAATTTCGAAATTCGATAAAAATTATTTCCGATTTAAATATCGGAAAAAAAACTACGGCACGGTCGGTTTTGAACCGTTATGTTTCATCTGCAATAAGAAACAAGCTATAAAGGCCCCAAACAAAAAAGTCGAAAATTACTTCATAATTACGCGAACGGAATGAAAATTACGAAATTCGATAAAAATTATTTCCCTTTCAAATATTCAATGAAACACTATCTGACATCCGGTTAGAGGTAATTATTCATCAAATTCCATTAGAAACAGATCACAAACGGCCGAAATAAAAAAGTCAAAATTAATATAACTATTACGCGTCTTCGCGTACCCGACCACTTTGCGACACATCGAGACCCCGGACGGCAGGCGCTTTAATCGCTCCGGCGACCGCTCCTCCCGTGCCTCCGATAGACTGTATGGCCCGCGTTACGCTCCCGACAATCGAGACACTGAATAACGCACCCGACCACTATGCCCCGGAAGGTCAGGCGCGTTGAACAGCCCGTCGCGTTACGCACCCGACAGTTTCGTCAGATAACATAGGTCGGGTGCGTGATAGCGAGACCCCGGCCGGCGAGGAGAGTCGATGGCGTGTTGACTGCACCTCTGGACGCGACGCGGTATATTTGTCCGAGGCACTTTCACGAAGTGCAGCGATTAGTATTGAAAGTTTCGAAATGCGATAAAAATTATTTCCGATTTAAATATCGGAAAAAAAACTACGGCACGGTCGGTTTTGAACCGTTATGTTTCATCTGCAATAAGAAACAAGCCATAAAGACCCCAAACAAAAAAGTCGAAAATTACTTCATAATTACGCGAACGGAATGAAAATTTCGAAATGCGATAAAAATTATTTCCGCTTTAAATATCGGAAAAAAAACTACGGCACGGTCGGTTTTGAACCGTTATGTTTCATCTGCAATAAGAAACAAGCTATAAAGGCCCCAAACAAAAAAGTCGAAAATTACTTCATAATTACGCGAACGGAATGAAAATTTCGAAATGCGATAAAAATTATTTCCGCTTTAAATATCGGAAAAAAAACTACGGCACGGTCGGTTTTGAACCGTTATGTTTCATCTGCAATAAGAAACAAGCCATAAAGGCCCCAAACAAAAAAGTCTTCGACTCATAGTTACTCCCGCCGTTTACCCGCTTCGGATATACGGATATTTCGGCGCGAGTAAACGGCGGGAGTAACTATGGGTCACTTAATAAGAGACTCATAGTTACTCCCGCCGTTTACCCGCGTCGGATATACGGATATTTCGGCGCGAGTAAACGGCGGGAGTAACTATGGATCACTTAATAAGAGACTCATAGTTACTCCCGCCGTTTACCCGCGTCGGATATACGGATATTTCGTCGCGGGTAAACGGCGGGAGTAACTATGAGTCTCTTAATAGGAGACTCATAGTTACTCCCGCCGTTTACCCGCGTCGGATATACGGATATTTCGGCACGGGTAAACCGCTTGAGTAACAAAGTGTCTCCTGTTAGGGGACCACCGACACGGTATGGTCGTATCGCGAGTTCAGTTTTATTTCACAACACATCTTCAGGTATTCTTGAAAGTTCAGTGCCTGGCTGTTGTTTACGGCCATACCACGCTGAATATGCCAGTTCTCGTCTGATCACTGAAGCCAAGCAGCGTCGGGCGCGGTTAGTACTTGGATGGGTGACCGCTTGGGAACACCGCGTGCTGTAAACTTTTAAAATTTTTGTTTCAGATAATTTTGGAATGAAAATTTCGAAAATGCGATAAAAATTATTTCCGATTTGAATATCGGACAAAAAAATTTGGCATGGTCGCTTTTGAACCGTCATATACCATCTGCGACAATAAACCGATCATAAAGGCCCCAAACAAAAAAGTCGAAAATTATTTCAATATTACGCGAAGGGAATGAAAATTTCGAAATGCCATTAAAATTATTTCCCATTAAAATATTCAATGAAACACTATCTTACATCTGGTTAGAGGTCATTATATAGCAAATTCCATAAGAAAGAGATCACAAATGTCTGAAACAAAAAAGTCCAAATTAAAATCCGTTTTGTCGCGCACCGGACCACTTTGCATAATTTTGAGACCCCGGTAGGTCTCACGCGCCCGACAATGGCGACACTGAATGACGCACCCGACCACTATGCCCCGGAAGGTCAGGCGCGTTGAACAGCCCGTCGCGTTACGCACCCGACAGTTTCGTCAGATAACATAGGTCGGGTGCGTGATAGCGAGACCCCGGCCGGCGAGGAGTGTCGTTGGCGTGTTGACTGCACCTCTGGACGCGACGCGGTATATTTGTCCGAGGCACTTTCACGAAGTGCACCGATTAGTATTGAAAGTTTCGAAATGCGATAAAAATTATTTCCGATTTAAATATCGGAAAAAAAACTACGGCACGGTCGGTTTTGAACCGTTATGTTTCATCTGCGACAAGAAACAGGCCATAAGGGCCCCAAACAAAAAAGTCGAAAATTATTTCATAATTACGCGAACGGAATGAAAATTTCGAAATTCGATAAAAATTATTTCCGATTTAAATATCGGAAAAAAACTACGGCACGGTCGGTTTTGAACCGTTATGTTTCATCTGCGACAATAAACAGGCCATAAAGGTCCCAAAGAAAAAAGTCGAAAATTATTTCATAATTACGCGAACGGAATGAAAATTTCGAAATGCGATAAAAATTATTTCCGCTTTAAATATCGGAAAAAAAACTACGGCACGGTCGGTTTTGAACCGTTATGTTTCATCTGCGACAAGAAACAGGCCATAAAGGTCCCAAACAAAAAAGTCGAAAATTATTTCATAATTACGCGAACGGAATGAAAATTTCGAAATTCGATAAAAATTATTTCCGATTTAAATATCGGAAAAAAACTACGGCACGGTCGGTTTTGAACCGTTATGTTTCATCTGCGACAATAAACAGGCCATAAAGGTCCCAAAGAAAAAAGTCGAAAATTATTTCATAATTACGCGAACGGAATGAAAATTTCGAAATGCGATAAAAATTATTTCCGATTTAAATATCGGATAAAAAACTTTGGCACGGTCGGTTTTGAACCGTCATATACCATATGCGACAAGAAAAGTGCCATAAAGGCACCGAACAAAAAAATCGAAAATAAATTCAGTATTACCGGAATCGAATGAAAATTTCAAAATGCCATGAAAATTATTTCCCATTCGAATATTCAATTAAACACTTTCTGTGATCCGGTCTGAAGCAATTTTATACCAAATTCCATAAGAAGCAGATCACATATGTCCGAAACAAGAAAGTCCAAATTAAAATCCGTTTTTTCGCGCACCCGACCACTTTGCAACGTATCAGGACCTCGACTCGTGTTACGCACCCGACAATTGCGACCCTAAATGGCGCACCCGACCACTTTGCCCCGGAAGGTCGGGCGCGTCAGTGTCGAAACATATCATCGGTCGTGTCCGTGTAAGAGAGAACCCGGCCGGCGATGACTCTCGATAGCGTGGGGACAGTTCCTCTCGACTCGGTACGAGACATTTGGCCCGGTCACGCACCCGTCTTTCCGCCTCGCTCAGACCCCGACCCGTGCGCGCACCATGCGGCGCAGTGGGCGGGTCTTCGATAGCCAGCGCTTCGGACTCGGGTCGGTATTGTTCTGGAGGGGTGACCCATGCTCTCCAACCATCTATAGGAAGGGATGGAGAATGAGTTATGCCGGTCATATGTATCCAACTCTTAACGGATGAAGGTACATTGCTGCACGTCTGGTAAATTCGAATCCTGCCCGGCGATGATTGATTTGAGATCTTGTCGGGGAATCTGTTGCCTAGCATATATACACGAATGTTGTTTTTGTATAATTCGAGATATGAACTATGCGTAGGACCGAAATCGGAGTCGTATTGATATTATATATTTATTATATATTTTTCAGTACAAAGGCTCATACAAACGATATTAGGTCCCCGGTTTAATCTCTGAGAACGAATTCACGACTGTGACAATATCGCACTGGCGTACGGATCTCTCTGATGACGTCTCCTGTCTTGAGCCCCCGTAACAGCGAGATTGCGGTCCTCTTCGTCTCTTTGTAGTCGGATGGCCATATGCGATCGAACATAAGTTACAATCGTATATTACCGTATGGTTTTATACTCCAAAAATTTGCGACTGCTCACCTCATTCCGAGCGAGAATGTTATAAAAATTATCTCGAAATCACCGAGTCGTTATAATATCATGTATAACGAAGGGTCGAGAGAAAATGTGTATGAATATAGTTGATGGCCGAGGGTTTACGTTATTCACGTTTAACGCCTCGGCGAGGTATTGCTGATTCAGTAATTCCATGAACCAAAAATATATCACGCTTAGTCCCGTATAATTCTCGAAACTGGATCGACTGGGATGATTCTCTTAGATTCCACGGATCTTGATGTTACGGACTTTGTGGTGAAATAATTGTGCGGCGTAATGTTGAGTCTATCGACCGAACATGCGCCACATGACGTGAGAACATACTACGTTACGTTGTCTTTCATGATCCCATATAACGATACGTTTTATCGAAGGGGGTTGCGAACAAGAGCGTTCGATGTACCCGAAGATTGTATCGTTTGCGGACTCGTAGGCACGTTCGTTCGTGTTCCGATCGTTTATGCACGGCTCCCTGGTTGATCCTGCCAGTAGTCATATGCTTGTCTCAAAGATTAAGCCATGCATGTCTCAGTACAAGCCAAATTAAGGTGAAACCGCGAAAGGCTCATTAAATCAGTTATGGTTCCTTAGATCGTACTCCATTTACTTGGATAACTGTGGTAATTCTAGAGCTAATACATGCAAATAGAGCTCTGCCCGGAAACGGAAGGAGCGCTTTTATTAGATCAAAACCAATAGGTGGCGGGTTCGCTCGTCATCGTTCAAATTGGTGACTCTGAATAACTTTAAGCTGATCGCACGGTCTCGTACCGGCGACGCATCTTTCAAATGTCTGCCTTATCAACTGTCGATGGTAGGTTCTGCGCCTACCATGGTTGTTACGGGTAACGGGGAATCAGGGTTCGATTCCGGAGAGGGAGCCTGAGAAATGGCTACCACATCCAAGGAAGGCAGCAGGCGCGCAAATTACCCACTCCCAGCTCGGGGAGGTAGTGACGAAAAATAACGATACGGGACTCATCCGAGGCCCCGTAATCGGAATGAGTACACTTTAAATCCTTTAACGAGGATCCATTGGAGGGCAAGTCTGGTGCCAGCAGCCGCGGTAATTCCAGCTCCAATAGCGTATATTAAAGTTGTTGCGGTTAAAAAGCTCGTAGTCGAATTTGTGTCTCGCGCCGTCCGGTTCATCGTTCGCGGTGTCAACTGGCGTGTCGCGAGACGTATTGCCGGCGGGTCGTTCGCAAGAGCGGCCCAATATACCCCGCCGCGGTGCTCTTGATTGAGTGTCGAGGTGGGCCGGCACGTTTACTTTGAACAAACTAAGGTGCTTAAAGCAGGCTGAAATTTTGCCAGAATATTTTATGCATGGAATAATGAAACAGGACCTCGATTCTATTTTGTTGGTTTTCGGAACCTCGAGGTAATGATTAACAGGAACGGATGGGGGCATTCGTATTGCGACGTTAGAGGTGAAATTCTTGGATCGTCGCAAGACGGACAGAAGCGAAAGCATTTGCCAAAAACGTTTTCATTGATCAAGAACGAAAGTTAGAGGTTCGAAGGCGATCAGATACCGCCCTAGTTCTAACCATAAACTATGCCAGCTAGCGATCCGCCGATGTTCCTCCGATGACTCGGCGGGCAGCTTCCGGGAAACCAAAGCTTTTGGGTTCCGGGGGAAGTATGGTTGCAAAGCTGAAACTTAAAGGAATTGACGGAAGGGCACCACCAGGAGTGGAGCCTGCGGCTTAATTTGACTCAACACGGGAAACCTCACCAGGCCCGGACACCGGAAGGATTGACAGATTGAGAGCTCTTTCTTGATTCGGTGGGTGGTGGTGCATGGCCGTTCTTAGTTGGTGGAGCGATTTGTCTGGTTAATTCCGATAACGAACGAGACTCTAGCCTGCTAACTAGGCGTATTAGACATCCTTAAAGGCCCCCGGCCTCGGTCGGTGGGTTTTTACTGTCTGCGTTTATTATATTCTTCTTAGAGGGACAGGCGGCTTCTAGCCGCACGAGATTGAGCAATAACAGGTCTGTGATGCCCTTAGATGTTCTGGGCCGCACGCGCGCTACACTGAAGGAATCAACGTGTCTTCCCTGGCCGAGAGGCCCGGGTAACCCGCTGAACCTCCTTCGTGCTAGGGATTGGGGCTTGCAATTGTTCCCCATGAACGAGGAATTCCCAGTAAGCGCGAGTCATAAGCTCGCGTTGATTACGTCCCTGCCCTTTGTACACACCGCCCGTCGCTACTACCGATTGAATGATTTAGTGAGGTCTTCGGACCGGTACGCGGTGGCGTTCCGGCGTTACCGCTGTTGCTGGGAAGATGACCAAACTTGATCATTTAGAGGAAGTAAAAGTCGTAACAAGGTTTCCGTAGGTGAACCTGCGGAAGGATCATTAACAAGATTGTTGATTTGTTATTACAACAAAATTAAACACATCAGTTAAAGAACCGAAAACCGTCCATCGTCGATCTGTGTCCGCTTGACGGACAGGACTCGTAGATAGCGTCCGACTTACGGATTGGCCGTCCTTAACGCTTTTGTGGGAGCGGCGCCGTTCGTCATTAGGGGCGATATCATGTTGTCCGATCGACGTTAAACGACCCGATCGTCGATCGAAGGTACGTCCGTTTTACGGAGTTGTACCCGGATCGTGATCGGTAATCTGAGTGATGAATCGCTTTGACAGATGCATTTCGGGTACCTAGAACTGTTACAGTTCGCGGTATTGGCGAAGGTTCGTCCAGCACGATCCGATGAGCCGTCCGCAGGTCTCAAAGATTTTCGCCCGAAAACGATCAGTCCATTCCGTCCGTCTTCCGTCGTCGCCGTGTCGTTCGATTCAATTCGTTACGATTGAACGGTTGGACGGAAGCAAATCACGCGCTAGGACGTGTCGTGTCCGCTTCTATCGATATTCCCCCGCATCTGTACGGTGCTGTAGGCGGAGGTCGTTAGTTCTGCGGCACGATTGTACGTAAAGCGTTCGTCGTATTCGTCGACTTCGATATTCCCCCGCATCGTTATGGTGCCGTAGGTGGAGTTCGTATGTCGTACGATACGATTGTGAAAAAAAAACACGTTAGGGCGTGTCGTATCTTTCGCTCTCGATATTCCCCCGCATCGTGATGGTGCTGTAGGCGGAATTCGTGTGCCGAGAAGGTACGATTGAACGTTAAACGTGTCGTATCAGTCACATTCGACGTTCCCGAGGCATCTTCATTTCGCTGAGGTTGAGCTCGTCAGTTTTAGATGGTGTTAGAGACTATCCCACGTTAGGGCGTGTCGTATACTTCGCTTTAGAATTTTCCCCCGCATCGTGATGGTGCTGTAGGCGGAGTTCTTCAGCCGAGAAGTTACGATTGGACGTTAAACGTGTTGTGTCACGTCTTCGATCCGTCAACTTTCGATGTTCCCTTCGCATCTGTATGACGCTGTAGGTTGAGCTCGTCTGTGTACGTACGTTAAGATTGTGTGACGCGTTAGGGCGTGTCGTAGCCTTCGCTCTCGATAGTCCCCCGCATCGTTGTGGTGCTGTAGGCGGATTTCGTTTGCTGAGAAGGTACGATGGAACGTTAAACGTGTCGTATCAGTCACATTCGACTTTTCCGAGGCATCTTCATTTCGCTGAGGTTGAGCTCGTCAGTTTTAGATGGTGTTAGAGACTATCCCACGTTAGGGCGTGTCGTATACTTCGCTTTAGAATTTTCCCCCGCATCGTGATGGTGCTGTAGGCGGAGTTCTTCAGCCGAGAAGTTACGATTGAACGTTAAACGTGTTGTGTCACGTCTTCGATCCGTCAGCTTTCGACGTTCCCTTCGCATCTGTATGACGCTGTAGGTTCAGCTCGTCTGTGTACGTATGGTACGATTGTGTGACGCGTTAGGGCGTGTCGTAGCCTTCGCTCTCGATAGTCCCCCGCATCGTTGTGGTGCTGTAGGCGGATTTCGTTTGCTGAGAAGGTACGATGGAACGTTAAACGTGTCGTATCAGTCACATTCGACGTTCCCGAGGCATCTTCATTTCGCTGAGGTTGAGCTCGTCAGTTTTAGATGGTGTTAGAGACTATCCCACGTTAGGGCGTGTCGTATACTTCGCTTTAGAATTTTCCCCCGCATCGTGATGGTGCTGTAGGCGGAGTTCTTCAGCCGAGAAGTTACGATTGGACGTTAAACGTGTTGTGTCACGTCTTCGATCCGTCAACTTTCGACGTTCCCTTCGCATCTGTATGACGCTGTAGGTTGAGCTCGTCTGTGTACGTACGTTAAGATTGTGTGACGCGTTAGGGCGTGTCGTAGCCTTCGCTCTCGATAGTCCCCCGCATCGTTGTGGTGCTGTAGGCGGATTTCGTTTGCTGAGAAGGTACGATGGAACGTTAAACGTGTCGTATCAGTCACATTAGACTTTTCCGAGGCATCTTCATTTCGCTGAGGTTGAGCTCGTCAGTTTTAGATGGTGTTAGAGACTATCCCACGTTAGGGCGTGTCGTATACTTCGCTTTAGAATTTTCCCCCGCATCGTGATGGTGCTGTAGGCGGAGTTCTTCAGCCGAGAAGTTACGATTGAACGTTAAACGTGTTGTGTCACGTCTTCGATCCGTCAGCTTTCGACGTTCCCTTCGCATCTGTATGACGCTGTAGGTTGAGCTCTTATGACGTACGAATGGTACAAAAGCACAAACAATGTGACGGAAGGCGATCCATTTCTTGGACAAGGACGTCGACGTGATACGACGACCGCTATAATAGCGTTTTTAATATTCGCTTTGCGGGACCCCGTTGGAGACGTTCAGTCCTTGTCCGAACTATTCACGATAATTGTAACCATTACCTGTACGCTCATGATGTACAATTGCTCCGTCGCGCTTATCGACGGTAGGAGCCCGCTCGCGCGTAGCGTGAGAGGGGCATGTATCGTCCGAGGAAGCGGACTAGGCGATTCGTCGTAGCGTCGTCTTCTAAAATCTGTTCCCTATCTTTGGGAACGGTGAACGGAAGACAAACCAAAAGATTACCCTGAACGGTGGATCACTTGGCTCGTGGGTCGATGAAGAACGCAGCTAATTGCGCGTCATCATGCGAACTGCAGGACACATGAACATCGACATTTCGAACGCACATTGCGGTCCTCGGACACTGTCCTCGGACCACTCCTGACTGAGGGTCGGTTCAATTTAAAAGACTGCCCGGCCAGGTGCCTTGAATGACGAAGTGACGACATGTCGACGGCGATGCGATTGGATCTATACAGATCGGGATCGCGAGCTGTGTAACGACTGGTGTTGTCTAACGTCTCTCATGCGCATTTCAATCTAACGTCTAACGCAGGGACGACTCGGTCGAGCGATGCGATTGGATCTTTCGTAGATCGGGATCGCGAGCTACTAACGACTGTTGTCTAACGTTTCTCGTATGATGTGGCCGTATGGGCGTGTTGGACGGTTGTCGCGTGGCGACGTTTCTGTCGTTTGATACGTTTTACGTTGATACGATATGTTAACGTTCGCGTTACACGCGCCGTCTTGAATTGCGATAGCACATCATATGATGTCGCGGTATCGCACCTTCTGCCCCCTGACTGGAGGTATGCGATCGTCGTGTACGAGACTATTCGAACGACGTCCGATCGCAAAGTACGCCGGTCTTGTGTGTAGCAGATGGGTGCGTTCGTAAGCGCATCCCCGAAACTTTCCGATGATTTTCTGCGTCTGCATCAGTCGCCGTATTGTACGGTGGGCCCCCTCCTACTAGGAGCGTGGGAGCCTCCTTATACGGTGGGCCCCCTCCTACTAGGAGCGTGGGAGCCTCCTTATACGGTGGGCCCCCTCCTACTAGGAGCGTGGGAGCCTCCTTATACGGTGGGCCCCCTCCTACTAGGAGCGTGGGAGCCTCCTTATACGTTCGATGGGTATGCGTGCGGATTATCTAGTGATCGTTTCGATGATTTCGAACTAACGACCTCAGATTAGGTGAGACTACCCGCTGAATTTAAGCATATCATTAAGCGGAGGAAAAGAAACTAACTAGGATTCCCTTAGTAGCGGCGAGCGAACAGGGAAAAGCCCATCACGTAATCCTGCGGTCGTAACCGGCCGCCGGGAGATGTCGTGTTAGGAAGGGTCCATTATCTCGCATGTTCGCGGTGCGTTCAAGTCCATCTTGAATGGGGCCATCGCCCATAGAGGGTGCCAGGCCCGTAGCGACCGCTGCGTCTTGCGAGAGGATCTCTTCTGAGAGTCAGGTTGCTTGAGAGTGCAGCCCAAAGTGGGTGGTAAACTCCATCTAAGGCTAAATATAACCACGAGACCGATAGCGAACAAGTACCGTGAGGGAAAGTTGAAAAGAACTTTGAAGAGAGAGTTCAAGAGTACGTGAAACCGTTCAGGGGTAAACCTGAGAAACCCGAAAGGTCGAATGGGGAGATTCATTCGCGTAAGCCGTTGGGACGTTCTGACTGAGGAAGCGGTGACGTTAGCGTCGGCCGCACCCTTCGGTTCGCCTCCTTCGGTGGACGCGTGCACTTCTCCCCTAGTAGGTCGTCGCGATCCGTTGGGTGCCGTTCTACGGTCCGCAGTGTAGCCCTGGAGTGCGGTTTTTCCGACGTTTCAGGACACGCGGTAACCGAACGGCCCGCTCGACGGTTAACTGATGGCGGGAGGCCGCGGCTTAGTTCGCGTCCGGCCCGTGGCAAGTATGCGATTCGTGATGGCGATCGGACCTAGCGCCGATCCCGTCCGTTCGCGACTGTTCGCCGCGGTGTTCTCGGACAGACCTCTTGTAACGCCGATCAGCGACGCTATTGCTTTGGGTACTTTCAGGACCCGTCTTGAAACACGGACCAAGGAGTCTAGCGTGTGCGCGAGTCATTGGGATATAACTAAACCTAAAGGCGAAATGAAAGTAAACGTCCGCCTCGTGCGGACTGAGGGAAGATGATCGGTCTCAATGACCGTTCCGCATTCCCGGGGCGTCTCATTCTCATTGCGAGACGAGGCGCACCTAGAGCGTACACGCTGGGACC
>CM067857.1:80994749-81002249 GCA_034642435.1 Megalocaria dilatata
CGACAATCGAGACACTGAATAACGCACCCGACCACTATGCCCCGGAAGGTCAGGCGCGTTGAACAGCCCGTCGCGTTACGCACCCGACAGTTTCGTCAGATAACATAGGTCGGGTGCGTGATAGCGAGACCCCGGCCGGCGAGGAGAGTCGATGGCGTGTTGACTGCACCTCTGGACGCGACGCGGTATATTTGTCCGAGGCACTTTCACGAAGTGCAGCGATTAGTATTGAAAGTTTCGAAATGCGATAAAAATTATTTCCGATTTAAATATCGGAAAAAAAACTACGGCACGGTCGGTTTTGAACCGTTATGTTTCATCTGCAATAAGAAACAAGCCATAAAGACCCCAAACAAAAAAGTCGAAAATTACTTCATAATTACGCGAACGGAATGAAAATTTCGAAATTCGATAAAAATTATTTCCGATTTAAATATCGGAAAAAAAACTACGGCACGGTCGGTTTTGAACCGTTATGTTTCATCTGCAATAAGAAACAAGCTATAAAGGCCCCAAACAAAAAAGTCGAAAATTACTTCATAATTACGCGAACGGAATGAAAATTTCGAAATGCGATAAAAATTATTTCCGCTTTAAATATCGGAAAAAAAACTACGGCACGGTCGGTTTTGAACCGTTATGTTTCATCTGCAATAAGAAACAAGCCATAAAGGCCCCAAACAAAAAAGTCGAAAATTACTTCATAATTACGCGAACGGAATGAAAATTTCGAAATGCGATAAAAATTATTTCCGCTTTAAATATCGGAAAAAAAACTACGGCACGGTCGGTTTTGAACCGTTATGTTTCATCTGCAATAAGAAACAAGCTATAAAGGCCCCAAACAAAAAAGTCGAAAATTACTTCATAATTACGCGAACGGAATGAAAATTTCGAAATGCGATAAAAATTATTTCCGCTTTAAATATCGGAAAAAAAACTACGGCACGGTCGGTTTTGAACCGTTATGTTTCATCTGCAATAAGAAACAAGCCATAAAGGCCCCAAACAAAAAAGTCGAAAATTACTTCATAATTACGCGAACGGAATGAAAATTTCGAAATTCGATAAAAATTATTTCCGATTTAAATATCGGAAAAAAAACTACGGCACGGTCGGTTTTGAACCGTTATGTTTCATCTGCAATAAGAAACAAGCTATAAAGGCCCCAAACAAAAAAGTCGAAAATTACTTCATAATTACGCGAACGGAATGAAAATTACGAAATTCGATAAAAATTATTTCCCTTTCAAATATTCAATGAAACACTATCTGACATCCGGTTAGAGGTAATTATTCATCAAATTCCATTAGAAACAGATCACAAACGGCCGAAATAAAAAAGTCAAAATTAATATAACTATTACGCGTCTTCGCGTACCCGACCACTTTGCGACACATCGAGACCCCGGACGGCAGGCGCTTTAATCGCTCCGGCGACCGCTCCTCCCGTGCCTCCGATAGACTGTATGGCCCGCGTTACGCTCCCGACAATCGAGACACTGAATAACGCACCCGACCACTATGCCCCGGAAGGTCAGGCGCGTTGAACAGCCCGTCGCGTTACGCACCCGACAGTTTCGTCAGATAACATAGGTCGGGTGCGTGATAGCGAGACCCCGGCCGGCGAGGAGAGTCGATGGCGTGTTGACTGCACCTCTGGACACGACGCGGTATATTTGTCCGAGGCACTTTCACGAAGTGCAGCGATTAGTATTGAAAGTTTCGAAATGCGATAAAAATTATTTCCGATTTAAATATCGGAAAAAAAACTACGGCACGGTCGGTTTTGAACCGTTATGTTTCATCTGCAATAAGAAACAAGCCATAAAGACCCCAAACAAAAAAGTCGAAAATTACTTCATAATTACGCGAACGGAATGAAAATTTCGAAATTCGATAAAAATTATTTCCGATTTAAATATCGGAAAAAAAACTACGGCACGGTCGGTTTTGAACCGTTATGTTTCATCTGCAATAAGAAACAAGCTATAAAGGCCCCAAACAAAAAAGTCGAAAATTACTTCATAATTACGCGAACGGAATGAAAATTTCGAAATGCGATAAAAATTATTTCCGCTTTAAATATCGGAAAAAAAACTACGGCACGGTCGGTTTTGAACCGTTATGTTTCATCTGCAATAAGAAACAAGCCATAAAGGCCCCAAACAAAAAAGTCGAAAATTACTTCATAATTACGCGAACGGAATGAAAATTTCGAAATGCGATAAAAATTATTTCCGCTTTAAATATCGGAAAAAAAACTACGGCACGGTCGGTTTTGAACCGTTATGTTTCATCTGCAATAAGAAACAAGCTATAAAGGCCCCAAACAAAAAAGTCGAAAATTACTTCATAATTACGCGAACGGAATGAAAATTTCGAAATGCGATAAAAATTATTTCCGCTTTAAATATCGGAAAAAAAACTACGGCACGGTCGGTTTTGAACCGTTATGTTTCATCTGCAATAAGAAACAAGCCATAAAGGCCCCAAACAAAAAAGTCGAAAATTACTTCATAATTACGCGAACGGAATGAAAATTTCGAAATTCGATAAAAATTATTTCCGATTTAAATATCGGAAAAAAAACTACGGCACGGTCGGTTTTGAACCGTTATGTTTCATCTGCAATAAGAAACAAGCTATAAAGGCCCCAAACAAAAAAGTCGAAAATTACTTCATAATTACGCGAACGGAATGAAAATTACGAAATTCGATAAAAATTATTTCCCTTTCAAATATTCAATGAAACACTATCTGACATCCGGTTAGAGGTAATTATTCATCAAATTCCATTAGAAACAGATCACAAACGGCCGAAATAAAAAAGTCAAAATTAATATAACTATTACGCGTCTTCGCGTACCCGACCACTTTGCGACACATCGAGACCCCGGACGGCAGGCGCTTTAATCGCTCCGGCGACCGCTCCTCCCGTGCCTCCGATAGACTGTATGGCCCGCGTTACGCTCCCGACAATCGAGACACTGAATAACGCACCCGACCACTATGCCCCGGAAGGTCAGGCGCGTTGAACAGCCCGTCGCGTTACGCACCCGACAGTTTCGTCAGATAACATAGGTCGGGTGCGTGATAGCGAGACCCCGGCCGGCGAGGAGAGTCGATGGCGTGTTGACTGCACCTCTGGACGCGACGCGGTATATTTGTCCGAGGCACTTTCACGAAGTGCAGCGATTAGTATTGAAAGTTTCGAAATGCGATAAAAATTATTTCCGATTTAAATATCGGAAAAAAAACTACGGCACGGTCGGTTTTGAACCGTTATGTTTCATCTGCAATAAGAAACAAGCCATAAAGACCCCAAACAAAAAAGTCGAAAATTACTTCATAATTACGCGAACGGAATGAAAATTTCGAAATGCGATAAAAATTATTTCCGCTTTAAATATCGGAAAAAAAACTACGGCACGGTCGGTTTTGAACCGTTATGTTTCATCTGCAATAAGAAACAAGCTATAAAGGCCCCAAACAAAAAAGTCGAAAATTACTTCATAATTACGCGAACGGAATGAAAATTTCGAAATGCGATAAAAATTATTTCCGCTTTAAATATCGGAAAAAAAACTACGGCACGGTCGGTTTTGAACCGTTATGTTTCATCTGCAATAAGAAACAAGCCATAAAGGCCCCAAACAAAAAAGTCGAAAATTACTTCATAATTACGCGAACGGAATGAAAATTTCGAAATTCGATAAAAATTATTTCCGATTTAAATATCGGAAAAAAAACTACGGCACGGTCGGTTTTGAACCGTTATGTTTCATCTGCAATAAGAAACAAGCCATAAAGGCCCCAAACAAAAAAGTCGAAAATTACTTCATTATTACGCGAACGGAATGAAAATTTCGAAACGCGATAAAAATTATTTCCGATTTATTTATATTCGGCGCGAGTAAACGGACGGACTAACTATGGGTCTCTCAATAAGAGACTAATAGTTACTCCCGCCGTTTACCCGCGTTGGATATACGGATATTTCGGCGCGGGTAAACGGCGGGAGTAACTATGGGTCACTTAATAAGAGACTCATAGTTACTCCCGCCGTTTACCCGCGTCGGATATACGGATATTTCGGCGCGAGTAAACGGCGGGAGTAACTATGGGTCACTTAATAAGAGACTCATAGTTACTCCCGCCGTTTACCCGCTTCGGATATACGGATATTTCGGCGCGAGTAAACGGCGGGAGTAACTATGGGTCACTTAATAAGAGACTCATAGTTACTCCCGCCGTTTACCCGCGTCGGATATACGGATATTTCGGCGCGAGTAAACGGCGGGAGTAACTATGGATCACTTAATAAGAGACTCATAGTTACTCCCGCCGTTTACCCGCGTCGGATATACGGATATTTCGTCGCGGGTAAACGGCGGGAGTAACTATGAGTCTCTTAATAGGAGACTCATAGTTACTCCCGCCGTTTACCCGCGTCGGATATACGGATATTTCGGCACGGGTAAACCGCTTGAGTAACAAAGTGTCTCCTGTTAGGGGACCACCGACACGGTATGGTCGTATCGCGAGTTCAGTTTTATTTCACAACACATCTTCAGGTATTCTTGAAAGTTCAGTGCCTGGCTGTTGTTTACGGCCATACCACGCTGAATATGCCAGTTCTCGTCTGATCACTGAAGCCAAGCAGCGTCGGGCGCGGTTAGTACTTGGATGGGTGACCGCTTGGGAACACCGCGTGCTGTAAACTTTTAAAATTTTTGTTTCAGATAATTTTGGAATGAAAATTTCGAAAATGCGATAAAAATTATTTCCGATTTGAATATCGGACAAAAAAATTTGGCATGGTCGCTTTTGAACCGTCATATACCATCTGCGACAATAAACCGATCATAAAGGCCCCAAACAAAAAAGTCGAAAATTATTTCAATATTACGCGAAGGGAATGAAAATTTCGAAATGCCATTAAAATTATTTCCCATTAAAATATTCAATGAAACACTATCTTACATCTGGTTAGAGGTCATTATATAGCAAATTCCATAAGAAAGAGATCACAAATGTCTGAAACAAAAAAGTCCAAATTAAAATCCGTTTTGTCGCGCACCGGACCACTTTGCATAATTTTGAGACCCCGGTAGGTCTCACGCGCCCGACAATGGCGACACTGAATGACGCACCCGACCACTATGCCCCGGAAGGTCAGGCGCGTTGAACAGCCCGTCGCGTTACGCACCCGACAGTTTCGTCAGATAACATAGGTCGGGTGCGTGATAGCGAGACCCCGGCCGGCGAGGAGTGTCGTTGGCGTGTTGACTGCACCTCTGGACGCGACGCGGTATATTTGTCCGAGGCACTTTCACGAAGTGCACCGATTAGTATTGAAAGTTTCGAAATGCGATAAAAATTATTTCCGATTTAAATATCGGAAAAAAAACTACGGCACGGTCGGTTTTGAACCGTTATGTTTCATCTGCGACAAGAAACAGGCCATAAGGGCCCCAAACAAAAAAGTCGAAAATTATTTCATAATTACGCGAACGGAATGAAAATTTCGAAATTCGATAAAAATTATTTCCGATTTAAATATCGGAAAAAAACTACGGCACGGTCGGTTTTGAACCGTTATGTTTCATCTGCGACAATAAACAGGCCATAAAGGTCCCAAAGAAAAAAGTCGAAAATTATTTCATAATTACGCGAACGGAATGAAAATTTCGAAATGCGATAAAAATTATTTCCGCTTTAAATATCGGAAAAAAAACTACGGCACGGTCGGTTTTGAACCGTTATGTTTCATCTGCGACAAGAAACAGGCCATAAAGGTCCCAAACAAAAAAGTCGAAAATTATTTCATAATTACGCGAACGGAATGAAAATTTCGAAATTCGATAAAAATTATTTCCGATTTAAATATCGGAAAAAAACTACGGCACGGTCGGTTTTGAACCGTTATGTTTCATCTGCGACAATAAACAGGCCATAAAGGTCCCAAAGAAAAAAGTCGAAAATTATTTCATAATTACGCGAACGGAATGAAAATTTCGAAATGCGATAAAAATTATTTCCGATTTAAATATCGGATAAAAAACTTTGGCACGGTCGGTTTTGAACCGTCATATACCATATGCGACAAGAAAAGTGCCATAAAGGCACCGAACAAAAAAATCGAAAATAAATTCAGTATTACCGGAATCGAATGAAAATTTCAAAATGCCATGAAAATTATTTCCCATTCGAATATTCAATTAAACACTTTCTGTGATCCGGTCTGAAGCAATTTTATACCAAATTCCATAAGAAGCAGATCACATATGTCCGAAACAAGAAAGTCCAAATTAAAATCCGTTTTTTCGCGCACCCGACCACTTTGCAACGTATCAGGACCTCGACTCGTGTTACGCACCCGACAATTGCGACCCTAAATGGCGCACCCGACCACTTTGCCCCGGAAGGTCGGGCGCGTCAGTGTCGAAACATATCATCGGTCGTGTCCGTGTAAGAGAGAACCCGGCCGGCGATGACTCTCGATAGCGTGGGGACAGTTCCTCTCGACTCGGTACGAGACATTTGGCCCGGTCACGCACCCGTCTTTCCGCCTCGCTCAGACCCCGACCCGTGCGCGCACCATGCGGCGCAGTGGGCGGGTCTTCGATAGCCAGCGCTTCGGACTCGGGTCGGTATTGTTCTGGAGGGGTGACCCATGCTCTCCAACCATCTATAGGAAGGGATGGAGAATGAGTTATGCCGGTCATATGTATCCAACTCTTAACGGATGAAGGTACATTGCTGCACGTCTGGTAAATTCGAATCCTGCCCGGCGATGATTGATTTGAGATCTTGTCGGGGAATCTGTTGCCTAGCATATATACACGAATGTTGTTTTTGTATAATTCGAGATATGAACTATGCGTAGGACCGAAATCGGAGTCGTATTGATATTATATATTTATTATATATTTTTCAGTACAAAGGCTCATACAAACGATATTAGGTCCCCGGTTTAATCTCTGAGAACGAATTCACGACTGTGACAATATCGCACTGGCGTACGGATCTCTCTGATGACGTCTCCTGTCTTGAGCCCCCGTAACAGCGAGATTGCGGTCCTCTTCGTCTCTTTGTAGTCGGATGGCCATATGCGATCGAACATAAGTTACAATCGTATATTACCGTATGGTTTTATACTCCAAAAATTTGCGACTGCTCACCTCATTCCGAGCGAGAATGTTATAAAAATTATCTCGAAATCACCGAGTCGTTATAATATCATGTATAACGAAGGGTCGAGAGAAAATGTGTATGAATATAGTTGATGGCCGAGGGTTTACGTTATTCACGTTTAACGCCTCGGCGAGGTATTGCTGATTCAGTAATTCCATGAACCAAAAATATATCACGCTTAGTCCCGTATAATTCTCGAAACTGGATCGACTGGGATGATTCTCTTAGATTCCACGGATCTTGATGTTACGGACTTTGTGGTGAAATAATTGTGCGGCGTAATGTTGAGTCTATCGACCG
>CM067857.1:81004749-81007249 GCA_034642435.1 Megalocaria dilatata
CCGTCGTCGCCGTGTCGTTCGATTCAATTCGTTACGATTGAACGGTTGGACGGAAGCAAATCACGCGCTAGGACGTGTCGTGTCCGCTTCTATCGATATTCCCCCGCATCTGTACGGTGCTGTAGGCGGAGGTCGTTAGTTCTGCGGCACGATTGTACGTAAAGCGTTCGTCGTATTCGTCGACTTCGATATTCCCCCGCATCGTTATGGTGCCGTAGGTGGAGTTCGTATGTCGTACGATACGATTGTGAAAAAAAAACACGTTAGGGCGTGTCGTATCTTTCGCTCTCGATATTCCCCCGCATCGTGATGGTGCTGTAGGCGGAATTCGTGTGCCGAGAAGGTACGATTGAACGTTAAACGTGTCGTATCAGTCACATTCGACGTTCCCGAGGCATCTTCATTTCGCTGAGGTTGAGCTCGTCAGTTTTAGATGGTGTTAGAGACTATCCCACGTTAGGGCGTGTCGTATACTTCGCTTTAGAATTTTCCCCCGCATCGTGATGGTGCTGTAGGCGGAGTTCTTCAGCCGAGAAGTTACGATTGGACGTTAAACGTGTTGTGTCACGTCTTCGATCCGTCAACTTTCGATGTTCCCTTCGCATCTGTATGACGCTGTAGGTTGAGCTCGTCTGTGTACGTACGTTAAGATTGTGTGACGCGTTAGGGCGTGTCGTAGCCTTCGCTCTCGATAGTCCCCCGCATCGTTGTGGTGCTGTAGGCGGATTTCGTTTGCTGAGAAGGTACGATGGAACGTTAAACGTGTCGTATCAGTCACATTCGACTTTTCCGAGGCATCTTCATTTCGCTGAGGTTGAGCTCGTCAGTTTTAGATGGTGTTAGAGACTATCCCACGTTAGGGCGTGTCGTATACTTCGCTTTAGAATTTTCCCCCGCATCGTGATGGTGCTGTAGGCGGAGTTCTTCAGCCGAGAAGTTACGATTGAACGTTAAACGTGTTGTGTCACGTCTTCGATCCGTCAGCTTTCGACGTTCCCTTCGCATCTGTATGACGCTGTAGGTTCAGCTCGTCTGTGTACGTATGGTACGATTGTGTGACGCGTTAGGGCGTGTCGTAGCCTTCGCTCTCGATAGTCCCCCGCATCGTTGTGGTGCTGTAGGCGGATTTCGTTTGCTGAGAAGGTACGATGGAACGTTAAACGTGTCGTATCAGTCACATTCGACGTTCCCGAGGCATCTTCATTTCGCTGAGGTTGAGCTCGTCAGTTTTAGATGGTGTTAGAGACTATCCCACGTTAGGGCGTGTCGTATACTTCGCTTTAGAATTTTCCCCCGCATCGTGATGGTGCTGTAGGCGGAGTTCTTCAGCCGAGAAGTTACGATTGGACGTTAAACGTGTTGTGTCACGTCTTCGATCCGTCAACTTTCGACGTTCCCTTCGCATCTGTATGACGCTGTAGGTTGAGCTCGTCTGTGTACGTACGTTAAGATTGTGTGACGCGTTAGGGCGTGTCGTAGCCTTCGCTCTCGATAGTCCCCCGCATCGTTGTGGTGCTGTAGGCGGATTTCGTTTGCTGAGAAGGTACGATGGAACGTTAAACGTGTCGTATCAGTCACATTAGACTTTTCCGAGGCATCTTCATTTCGCTGAGGTTGAGCTCGTCAGTTTTAGATGGTGTTAGAGACTATCCCACGTTAGGGCGTGTCGTATACTTCGCTTTAGAATTTTCCCCCGCATCGTGATGGTGCTGTAGGCGGAGTTCTTCAGCCGAGAAGTTACGATTGAACGTTAAACGTGTTGTGTCACGTCTTCGATCCGTCAGCTTTCGACGTTCCCTTCGCATCTGTATGACGCTGTAGGTTGAGCTCTTATGACGTACGAATGGTACAAAAGCACAAACAATGTGACGGAAGGCGATCCATTTCTTGGACAAGGACGTCGACGTGATACGACGACCGCTATAATAGCGTTTTTAATATTCGCTTTGCGGGACCCCGTTGGAGACGTTCAGTCCTTGTCCGAACTATTCACGATAATTGTAACCATTACCTGTACGCTCATGATGTACAATTGCTCCGTCGCGCTTATCGACGGTAGGAGCCCGCTCGCGCGTAGCGTGAGAGGGGCATGTATCGTCCGAGGAAGCGGACTAGGCGATTCGTCGTAGCGTCGTCTTCTAAAATCTGTTCCCTATCTTTGGGAACGGTGAACGGAAGACAAACCAAAAGATTACCCTGAACGGTGGATCACTTGGCTCGTGGGTCGATGAAGAACGCAGCTAATTGCGCGTCATCATGCGAACTGCAGGACACATGAACATCGACATTTCGAACGCACATTGCGGTCCTCGGACACTGTCCTCGGACCACTCCTGACTGAGGGTCGGTTCAATTTAAAAGACTGCCCGGCCAGGTGCCTTGAATGACGAAGTGACGACATGTCGACGGCGATGCGATTGGATCTATACAGATCGGGATCGCGAGCTGTGTAACGACTGGTGTTGTCTAACGTCTCTCATGCGCATTTCAATCTAACGTC
>CM067857.1:81009749-81012249 GCA_034642435.1 Megalocaria dilatata
AATCGTGTATATAAGTAATGTAGCCTTGATGGCTAGGATGCTTCGCACGTGACGCACGCCCGTCGGGCGAAAGGGAATCCGGTTCCTATTCCGGAACCCGGCAGCGGAACCGTCATTAAATCGGGCCCTCATTGAGAGTTCGTCGGGGCAACCCAAAAGGACCCGGAGACGCCGTCGAGAGATCCGGGAAGAGTTTTCTTTTCTGCATAAGCGTTCGAGTTCCATGGAATCCTCTAGCAGGGAGATATGGTTTGGAACGCGAAGAGCACCGCATTTGCGGCGGTGTCCGGATCATCTCCTCGGACCTTGAAAATCCGGGAGAGGGCCACGTGTAGGCGTCGCGCCGGCTCGTACCCATATCCGCAGCTGGTCTCCAAGGTTAAGAGCCTCTAGTCGATAGAATAATGTAGGTAAGGGAAGTCGGCAAATTGGATCCGTAACTTCGGGATAAGGATTGGCTCTGGGGATTGTGGCGTGTCGGGCTTGACGGGGAAGTGGGTCACGGCTAACGTACCGGGCCTGGGCGAGGTGATGCGTTTCGCTTGCGTTACGTCTGATCCGAGCTCGGTCCCGTGTCTTGGCCTCCCGCGGAATCGTCTTGCTTCGAGACCCCGTGAATGCCTTCGGGTGTTCTGGGTAATCTCTGCGGCCGCCATCTAACAATCAACTCAGAACTGGCACGGACCGGGAGAATCCGACTGTCTAATTAAAACAAAGCATTGCGATGGCCCCAGCGGGTGTTGACGCAATGTGATTTCTGCCCAGTGCTCTGAATGTCAACGTGAAGAAATTCAAGCAAGCGCGGGTAAACGGCGGGAGTAACTATGACTCTCTTAGGGGCTGGGGTCGAGAAAACTTTGAAGTTTGTCCTGAGCTCTCAGTGCGATTTACGAGTGTTGTTGCAAGCGTTTTTCCGTGCTGTTTTGTCTCTTGATATTCCGAAGAGTCTATCGACAAGTGTCGTCAAACCTCCTCGTGGTGGCCCTGGTTTTGCTAATTGACGACGCGATCTCAGGTCGAGCAATAAGAGTTCCACTCACAGCGATCTAATAGATTTACACTGATCGGTGGGACCACCTTCAGCCTGAGAATAGAAGGTACTGTGCTTCGTTGGTCTTGGATTGGGTTCATCCGGACCATCGTATACGCGGTGTGGACTACGTTTCCTTTCTACACAGCGGGCGAGTTTACTATATCCCGCCCGTCGTCCACACCACTTTTTGAGCTCTCTGGGAGACTTCTGTGCGATGGTTCGTTGCCAGTGCGGTGGCGAATACAGCTCGGAGGCTAACCTTAGGGCTCATGTCAGGAGGGGACGATGTCGCCCTCCTAGCGAGAACGCGGGGAGGTGCCCTATCTGTGCGGCCGAGTTCAGCGGTTACGCTGGTATGAGGCAGCATTGGAGGAGGGCACACCCTGACTCCTACAACAGGGAGTTGGAGGCCAGATACGAAGGTAGCCAATCAGCGGAGAATTGGAATGAAGGGGACCTGATCGAGCTCGCTCGTCGGGAACTCTCCTATACCGGAAGGTTCATTAACCAGTACTTGCTGCCCTTCTATCCGGGAGTGAGTCTGGACTTCATCAAGAACCGAAGGCGATCACCACGGTATAGGGAAATTCTCCAAACGCTCCGCCGCGATGATGTGCCGGAACCGTCGAGCGAGGCCCTGGAAGCAATTCCGGGACCGAGCGGAGCGGTCGAGGCGCTAGCACCCTTTGGCGATTATCCTTCCGCTCAGGCTGCAGAAACTCTAATGCAGGAGGAGGTGCAGGAACCTTCCTCATCTCGTGGGCCTATGAACCCGAATGCAGCCGAGTTCGTGCCGTTGAGAAGGGAAGTTATATCCCAGTTCCTTCATGATTACTGGTGTGACCATGATGGATGGTCTGGTAGCGACGCGACTCTATACGAGTTTAGCCAGCTGCCAATCACTAGCGATCGACGAGAGTCTGTGAGGTTAGAGTTGGACGCCTATCTGCGGGCCCTGTTTCCACAGGTGTGTGCTAGAGGAGGCGCGAACTCACGTCCGAACATCAGGACAGAACGAAATCGACCGAGGCGGATCCTTAACCGAGCCCAAGAACGAGCTCACCTGTTCAGGACGTACCAGCGTCTGTATAGGAAGGATCGCGCCGCCCTGGCCCGGAGTGTCATCAATGATGAACCTCTGGGGGGTCATACTTTCCCTGACATAGGATCCGCGGAGCAAAGATTCTCCGCTCTATTTGGTCACCCGTCTTCCATAGACGACGAGCGAGTCGAAGTGATACAAGGGCCGACAGATCTTGGGGCTCCCATCTCCGAACAGGAGATTGTGGATGCTCTTAAGGTTTCGAAGTCACCTTCCGCTGGGGTCGATGGTCTCTCGATCAAAGATCTTAAGAAGGTTCCTCTTCGGAGACTTGTGTTACTTTTTAACTCCATGTTCCTCTTCGGCGTTACGCCGCTTCTATTCAAAAGGAATAGGACTATTCTTATTCCTAAGGGAGGTGACCT
>CM067857.1:81017249-81027249 GCA_034642435.1 Megalocaria dilatata
GAGTAACTATGGGTCACTTAATAAGAGACTCATAGTTACTCCCGCCGTTTACCCGCTTCGGATATACGGATATTTCGGCGCGAGTAAACGGCGGGAGTAACTATGGGTCACTTAATAAGAGACTCATAGTTACTCCCGCCGTTTACCCGCGTCGGATATACGGATATTTCGGCGCGAGTAAACGGCGGGAGTAACTATGGATCACTTAATAAGAGACTCATAGTTACTCCCGCCGTTTACCCGCGTCGGATATACGGATATTTCGTCGCGGGTAAACGGCGGGAGTAACTATGAGTCTCTTAATAGGAGACTCATAGTTACTCCCGCCGTTTACCCGCGTCGGATATACGGATATTTCGGCACGGGTAAACCGCTTGAGTAACAAAGTGTCTCCTGTTAGGGGACCACCGACACGGTATGGTCGTATCGCGAGTTCAGTTTTATTTCACAACACATCTTCAGGTATTCTTGAAAGTTCAGTGCCTGGCTGTTGTTTACGGCCATACCACGCTGAATATGCCAGTTCTCGTCTGATCACTGAAGCCAAGCAGCGTCGGGCGCGGTTAGTACTTGGATGGGTGACCGCTTGGGAACACCGCGTGCTGTAAACTTTTAAAATTTTTGTTTCAGATAATTTTGGAATGAAAATTTCGAAAATGCGATAAAAATTATTTCCGATTTGAATATCGGACAAAAAAATTTGGCATGGTCGCTTTTGAACCGTCATATACCATCTGCGACAATAAACCGATCATAAAGGCCCCAAACAAAAAAGTCGAAAATTATTTCAATATTACGCGAAGGGAATGAAAATTTCGAAATGCCATTAAAATTATTTCCCATTAAAATATTCAATGAAACACTATCTTACATCTGGTTAGAGGTCATTATATAGCAAATTCCATAAGAAAGAGATCACAAATGTCTGAAACAAAAAAGTCCAAATTAAAATCCGTTTTGTCGCGCACCGGACCACTTTGCATAATTTTGAGACCCCGGTAGGTCTCACGCGCCCGACAATGGCGACACTGAATGACGCACCCGACCACTATGCCCCGGAAGGTCAGGCGCGTTGAACAGCCCGTCGCGTTACGCACCCGACAGTTTCGTCAGATAACATAGGTCGGGTGCGTGATAGCGAGACCCCGGCCGGCGAGGAGTGTCGTTGGCGTGTTGACTGCACCTCTGGACGCGACGCGGTATATTTGTCCGAGGCACTTTCACGAAGTGCACCGATTAGTATTGAAAGTTTCGAAATGCGATAAAAATTATTTCCGATTTAAATATCGGAAAAAAAACTACGGCACGGTCGGTTTTGAACCGTTATGTTTCATCTGCGACAAGAAACAGGCCATAAGGGCCCCAAACAAAAAAGTCGAAAATTATTTCATAATTACGCGAACGGAATGAAAATTTCGAAATTCGATAAAAATTATTTCCGATTTAAATATCGGAAAAAAACTACGGCACGGTCGGTTTTGAACCGTTATGTTTCATCTGCGACAATAAACAGGCCATAAAGGTCCCAAAGAAAAAAGTCGAAAATTATTTCATAATTACGCGAACGGAATGAAAATTTCGAAATGCGATAAAAATTATTTCCGCTTTAAATATCGGAAAAAAAACTACGGCACGGTCGGTTTTGAACCGTTATGTTTCATCTGCGACAAGAAACAGGCCATAAAGGTCCCAAACAAAAAAGTCGAAAATTATTTCATAATTACGCGAACGGAATGAAAATTTCGAAATTCGATAAAAATTATTTCCGATTTAAATATCGGAAAAAAACTACGGCACGGTCGGTTTTGAACCGTTATGTTTCATCTGCGACAATAAACAGGCCATAAAGGTCCCAAAGAAAAAAGTCGAAAATTATTTCATAATTACGCGAACGGAATGAAAATTTCGAAATGCGATAAAAATTATTTCCGATTTAAATATCGGATAAAAAACTTTGGCACGGTCGGTTTTGAACCGTCATATACCATATGCGACAAGAAAAGTGCCATAAAGGCACCGAACAAAAAAATCGAAAATAAATTCAGTATTACCGGAATCGAATGAAAATTTCAAAATGCCATGAAAATTATTTCCCATTCGAATATTCAATTAAACACTTTCTGTGATCCGGTCTGAAGCAATTTTATACCAAATTCCATAAGAAGCAGATCACATATGTCCGAAACAAGAAAGTCCAAATTAAAATCCGTTTTTTCGCGCACCCGACCACTTTGCAACGTATCAGGACCTCGACTCGTGTTACGCACCCGACAATTGCGACCCTAAATGGCGCACCCGACCACTTTGCCCCGGAAGGTCGGGCGCGTCAGTGTCGAAACATATCATCGGTCGTGTCCGTGTAAGAGAGAACCCGGCCGGCGATGACTCTCGATAGCGTGGGGACAGTTCCTCTCGACTCGGTACGAGACATTTGGCCCGGTCACGCACCCGTCTTTCCGCCTCGCTCAGACCCCGACCCGTGCGCGCACCATGCGGCGCAGTGGGCGGGTCTTCGATAGCCAGCGCTTCGGACTCGGGTCGGTATTGTTCTGGAGGGGTGACCCATGCTCTCCAACCATCTATAGGAAGGGATGGAGAATGAGTTATGCCGGTCATATGTATCCAACTCTTAACGGATGAAGGTACATTGCTGCACGTCTGGTAAATTCGAATCCTGCCCGGCGATGATTGATTTGAGATCTTGTCGGGGAATCTGTTGCCTAGCATATATACACGAATGTTGTTTTTGTATAATTCGAGATATGAACTATGCGTAGGACCGAAATCGGAGTCGTATTGATATTATATATTTATTATATATTTTTCAGTACAAAGGCTCATACAAACGATATTAGGTCCCCGGTTTAATCTCTGAGAACGAATTCACGACTGTGACAATATCGCACTGGCGTACGGATCTCTCTGATGACGTCTCCTGTCTTGAGCCCCCGTAACAGCGAGATTGCGGTCCTCTTCGTCTCTTTGTAGTCGGATGGCCATATGCGATCGAACATAAGTTACAATCGTATATTACCGTATGGTTTTATACTCCAAAAATTTGCGACTGCTCACCTCATTCCGAGCGAGAATGTTATAAAAATTATCTCGAAATCACCGAGTCGTTATAATATCATGTATAACGAAGGGTCGAGAGAAAATGTGTATGAATATAGTTGATGGCCGAGGGTTTACGTTATTCACGTTTAACGCCTCGGCGAGGTATTGCTGATTCAGTAATTCCATGAACCAAAAATATATCACGCTTAGTCCCGTATAATTCTCGAAACTGGATCGACTGGGATGATTCTCTTAGATTCCACGGATCTTGATGTTACGGACTTTGTGGTGAAATAATTGTGCGGCGTAATGTTGAGTCTATCGACCGAACATGCGCCACATGACGTGAGAACATACTACGTTACGTTGTCTTTCATGATCCCATATAACGATACGTTTTATCGAAGGGGGTTGCGAACAAGAGCGTTCGATGTACCCGAAGATTGTATCGTTTGCGGACTCGTAGGCACGTTCGTTCGTGTTCCGATCGTTTATGCACGGCTCCCTGGTTGATCCTGCCAGTAGTCATATGCTTGTCTCAAAGATTAAGCCATGCATGTCTCAGTACAAGCCAAATTAAGGTGAAACCGCGAAAGGCTCATTAAATCAGTTATGGTTCCTTAGATCGTACTCCATTTACTTGGATAACTGTGGTAATTCTAGAGCTAATACATGCAAATAGAGCTCTGCCCGGAAACGGAAGGAGCGCTTTTATTAGATCAAAACCAATAGGTGGCGGGTTCGCTCGTCATCGTTCAAATTGGTGACTCTGAATAACTTTAAGCTGATCGCACGGTCTCGTACCGGCGACGCATCTTTCAAATGTCTGCCTTATCAACTGTCGATGGTAGGTTCTGCGCCTACCATGGTTGTTACGGGTAACGGGGAATCAGGGTTCGATTCCGGAGAGGGAGCCTGAGAAATGGCTACCACATCCAAGGAAGGCAGCAGGCGCGCAAATTACCCACTCCCAGCTCGGGGAGGTAGTGACGAAAAATAACGATACGGGACTCATCCGAGGCCCCGTAATCGGAATGAGTACACTTTAAATCCTTTAACGAGGATCCATTGGAGGGCAAGTCTGGTGCCAGCAGCCGCGGTAATTCCAGCTCCAATAGCGTATATTAAAGTTGTTGCGGTTAAAAAGCTCGTAGTCGAATTTGTGTCTCGCGCCGTCCGGTTCATCGTTCGCGGTGTCAACTGGCGTGTCGCGAGACGTATTGCCGGCGGGTCGTTCGCAAGAGCGGCCCAATATACCCCGCCGCGGTGCTCTTGATTGAGTGTCGAGGTGGGCCGGCACGTTTACTTTGAACAAACTAAGGTGCTTAAAGCAGGCTGAAATTTTGCCAGAATATTTTATGCATGGAATAATGAAACAGGACCTCGATTCTATTTTGTTGGTTTTCGGAACCTCGAGGTAATGATTAACAGGAACGGATGGGGGCATTCGTATTGCGACGTTAGAGGTGAAATTCTTGGATCGTCGCAAGACGGACAGAAGCGAAAGCATTTGCCAAAAACGTTTTCATTGATCAAGAACGAAAGTTAGAGGTTCGAAGGCGATCAGATACCGCCCTAGTTCTAACCATAAACTATGCCAGCTAGCGATCCGCCGATGTTCCTCCGATGACTCGGCGGGCAGCTTCCGGGAAACCAAAGCTTTTGGGTTCCGGGGGAAGTATGGTTGCAAAGCTGAAACTTAAAGGAATTGACGGAAGGGCACCACCAGGAGTGGAGCCTGCGGCTTAATTTGACTCAACACGGGAAACCTCACCAGGCCCGGACACCGGAAGGATTGACAGATTGAGAGCTCTTTCTTGATTCGGTGGGTGGTGGTGCATGGCCGTTCTTAGTTGGTGGAGCGATTTGTCTGGTTAATTCCGATAACGAACGAGACTCTAGCCTGCTAACTAGGCGTATTAGACATCCTTAAAGGCCCCCGGCCTCGGTCGGTGGGTTTTTACTGTCTGCGTTTATTATATTCTTCTTAGAGGGACAGGCGGCTTCTAGCCGCACGAGATTGAGCAATAACAGGTCTGTGATGCCCTTAGATGTTCTGGGCCGCACGCGCGCTACACTGAAGGAATCAACGTGTCTTCCCTGGCCGAGAGGCCCGGGTAACCCGCTGAACCTCCTTCGTGCTAGGGATTGGGGCTTGCAATTGTTCCCCATGAACGAGGAATTCCCAGTAAGCGCGAGTCATAAGCTCGCGTTGATTACGTCCCTGCCCTTTGTACACACCGCCCGTCGCTACTACCGATTGAATGATTTAGTGAGGTCTTCGGACCGGTACGCGGTGGCGTTCCGGCGTTACCGCTGTTGCTGGGAAGATGACCAAACTTGATCATTTAGAGGAAGTAAAAGTCGTAACAAGGTTTCCGTAGGTGAACCTGCGGAAGGATCATTAACAAGATTGTTGATTTGTTATTACAACAAAATTAAACACATCAGTTAAAGAACCGAAAACCGTCCATCGTCGATCTGTGTCCGCTTGACGGACAGGACTCGTAGATAGCGTCCGACTTACGGATTGGCCGTCCTTAACGCTTTTGTGGGAGCGGCGCCGTTCGTCATTAGGGGCGATATCATGTTGTCCGATCGACGTTAAACGACCCGATCGTCGATCGAAGGTACGTCCGTTTTACGGAGTTGTACCCGGATCGTGATCGGTAATCTGAGTGATGAATCGCTTTGACAGATGCATTTCGGGTACCTAGAACTGTTACAGTTCGCGGTATTGGCGAAGGTTCGTCCAGCACGATCCGATGAGCCGTCCGCAGGTCTCAAAGATTTTCGCCCGAAAACGATCAGTCCATTCCGTCCGTCTTCCGTCGTCGCCGTGTCGTTCGATTCAATTCGTTACGATTGAACGGTTGGACGGAAGCAAATCACGCGCTAGGACGTGTCGTGTCCGCTTCTATCGATATTCCCCCGCATCTGTACGGTGCTGTAGGCGGAGGTCGTTAGTTCTGCGGCACGATTGTACGTAAAGCGTTCGTCGTATTCGTCGACTTCGATATTCCCCCGCATCGTTATGGTGCCGTAGGTGGAGTTCGTATGTCGTACGATACGATTGTGAAAAAAAAACACGTTAGGGCGTGTCGTATCTTTCGCTCTCGATATTCCCCCGCATCGTGATGGTGCTGTAGGCGGAATTCGTGTGCCGAGAAGGTACGATTGAACGTTAAACGTGTCGTATCAGTCACATTCGACGTTCCCGAGGCATCTTCATTTCGCTGAGGTTGAGCTCGTCAGTTTTAGATGGTGTTAGAGACTATCCCACGTTAGGGCGTGTCGTATACTTCGCTTTAGAATTTTCCCCCGCATCGTGATGGTGCTGTAGGCGGAGTTCTTCAGCCGAGAAGTTACGATTGGACGTTAAACGTGTTGTGTCACGTCTTCGATCCGTCAACTTTCGATGTTCCCTTCGCATCTGTATGACGCTGTAGGTTGAGCTCGTCTGTGTACGTACGTTAAGATTGTGTGACGCGTTAGGGCGTGTCGTAGCCTTCGCTCTCGATAGTCCCCCGCATCGTTGTGGTGCTGTAGGCGGATTTCGTTTGCTGAGAAGGTACGATGGAACGTTAAACGTGTCGTATCAGTCACATTCGACTTTTCCGAGGCATCTTCATTTCGCTGAGGTTGAGCTCGTCAGTTTTAGATGGTGTTAGAGACTATCCCACGTTAGGGCGTGTCGTATACTTCGCTTTAGAATTTTCCCCCGCATCGTGATGGTGCTGTAGGCGGAGTTCTTCAGCCGAGAAGTTACGATTGAACGTTAAACGTGTTGTGTCACGTCTTCGATCCGTCAGCTTTCGACGTTCCCTTCGCATCTGTATGACGCTGTAGGTTCAGCTCGTCTGTGTACGTATGGTACGATTGTGTGACGCGTTAGGGCGTGTCGTAGCCTTCGCTCTCGATAGTCCCCCGCATCGTTGTGGTGCTGTAGGCGGATTTCGTTTGCTGAGAAGGTACGATGGAACGTTAAACGTGTCGTATCAGTCACATTCGACGTTCCCGAGGCATCTTCATTTCGCTGAGGTTGAGCTCGTCAGTTTTAGATGGTGTTAGAGACTATCCCACGTTAGGGCGTGTCGTATACTTCGCTTTAGAATTTTCCCCCGCATCGTGATGGTGCTGTAGGCGGAGTTCTTCAGCCGAGAAGTTACGATTGGACGTTAAACGTGTTGTGTCACGTCTTCGATCCGTCAACTTTCGACGTTCCCTTCGCATCTGTATGACGCTGTAGGTTGAGCTCGTCTGTGTACGTACGTTAAGATTGTGTGACGCGTTAGGGCGTGTCGTAGCCTTCGCTCTCGATAGTCCCCCGCATCGTTGTGGTGCTGTAGGCGGATTTCGTTTGCTGAGAAGGTACGATGGAACGTTAAACGTGTCGTATCAGTCACATTAGACTTTTCCGAGGCATCTTCATTTCGCTGAGGTTGAGCTCGTCAGTTTTAGATGGTGTTAGAGACTATCCCACGTTAGGGCGTGTCGTATACTTCGCTTTAGAATTTTCCCCCGCATCGTGATGGTGCTGTAGGCGGAGTTCTTCAGCCGAGAAGTTACGATTGAACGTTAAACGTGTTGTGTCACGTCTTCGATCCGTCAGCTTTCGACGTTCCCTTCGCATCTGTATGACGCTGTAGGTTGAGCTCTTATGACGTACGAATGGTACAAAAGCACAAACAATGTGACGGAAGGCGATCCATTTCTTGGACAAGGACGTCGACGTGATACGACGACCGCTATAATAGCGTTTTTAATATTCGCTTTGCGGGACCCCGTTGGAGACGTTCAGTCCTTGTCCGAACTATTCACGATAATTGTAACCATTACCTGTACGCTCATGATGTACAATTGCTCCGTCGCGCTTATCGACGGTAGGAGCCCGCTCGCGCGTAGCGTGAGAGGGGCATGTATCGTCCGAGGAAGCGGACTAGGCGATTCGTCGTAGCGTCGTCTTCTAAAATCTGTTCCCTATCTTTGGGAACGGTGAACGGAAGACAAACCAAAAGATTACCCTGAACGGTGGATCACTTGGCTCGTGGGTCGATGAAGAACGCAGCTAATTGCGCGTCATCATGCGAACTGCAGGACACATGAACATCGACATTTCGAACGCACATTGCGGTCCTCGGACACTGTCCTCGGACCACTCCTGACTGAGGGTCGGTTCAATTTAAAAGACTGCCCGGCCAGGTGCCTTGAATGACGAAGTGACGACATGTCGACGGCGATGCGATTGGATCTATACAGATCGGGATCGCGAGCTGTGTAACGACTGGTGTTGTCTAACGTCTCTCATGCGCATTTCAATCTAACGTCTAACGCAGGGACGACTCGGTCGAGCGATGCGATTGGATCTTTCGTAGATCGGGATCGCGAGCTACTAACGACTGTTGTCTAACGTTTCTCGTATGATGTGGCCGTATGGGCGTGTTGGACGGTTGTCGCGTGGCGACGTTTCTGTCGTTTGATACGTTTTACGTTGATACGATATGTTAACGTTCGCGTTACACGCGCCGTCTTGAATTGCGATAGCACATCATATGATGTCGCGGTATCGCACCTTCTGCCCCCTGACTGGAGGTATGCGATCGTCGTGTACGAGACTATTCGAACGACGTCCGATCGCAAAGTACGCCGGTCTTGTGTGTAGCAGATGGGTGCGTTCGTAAGCGCATCCCCGAAACTTTCCGATGATTTTCTGCGTCTGCATCAGTCGCCGTATTGTACGGTGGGCCCCCTCCTACTAGGAGCGTGGGAGCCTCCTTATACGGTGGGCCCCCTCCTACTAGGAGCGTGGGAGCCTCCTTATACGGTGGGCCCCCTCCTACTAGGAGCGTGGGAGCCTCCTTATACGGTGGGCCCCCTCCTACTAGGAGCGTGGGAGCCTCCTTATACGTTCGATGGGTATGCGTGCGGATTATCTAGTGATCGTTTCGATGATTTCGAACTAACGACCTCAGATTAGGTGAGACTACCCGCTGAATTTAAGCATATCATTAAGCGGAGGAAAAGAAACTAACTAGGATTCCCTTAGTAGCGGCGAGCGAACAGGGAAAAGCCCATCACGTAATCCTGCGGTCGTAACCGGCCGCCGGGAGATGTCGTGTTAGGAAGGGTCCATTATCTCGCATGTTCGCGGTGCGTTCAAGTCCATCTTGAATGGGGCCATCGCCCATAGAGGGTGCCAGGCCCGTAGCGACCGCTGCGTCTTGCGAGAGGATCTCTTCTGAGAGTCAGGTTGCTTGAGAGTGCAGCCCAAAGTGGGTGGTAAACTCCATCTAAGGCTAAATATAACCACGAGACCGATAGCGAACAAGTACCGTGAGGGAAAGTTGAAAAGAACTTTGAAGAGAGAGTTCAAGAGTACGTGAAACCGTTCAGGGGTAAACCTGAGAAACCCGAAAGGTCGAATGGGGAGATTCATTCGCGTAAGCCGTTGGGACGTTCTGACTGAGGAAGCGGTGACGTTAGCGTCGGCCGCACCCTTCGGTTCGCCTCCTTCGGTGGACGCGTGCACTTCTCCCCTAGTAGGTCGTCGCGATCCGTTGGGTGCCGTTCTACGGTCCGCAGTGTAGCCCTGGAGTGCGGTTTTTCCGACGTTTCAGGACACGCGGTAACCGAACGGCCCGCTCGACGGTTAACTGATGGCGGGAGGCCGCGGCTTAGTTCGCGTCCGGCCCGTGGCAAGTATGCGATTCGTGATGGCGATCGGACCTAGCGCCGATCCCGTCCGTTCGCGACTGTTCGCCGCGGTGTTCTCGGACAGACCTCTTGTAACGCCGATCAGCGACGCTATTGCTTTGGGTACTTTCAGGACCCGTCTTGAAACACGGACCAAGGAGTCTAGCGTGTGCGCGAGTCATTGGGATATAACTAAACCTAAAGGCGAAATGAAAGTAAACGTCCGCCTCGTGCGGACTGAGGGAAGATG
>CM067857.1:81032249-81037249 GCA_034642435.1 Megalocaria dilatata
CCCCAAACAAAAAAGTCGAAAATTACTTCATAATTACGCGAACGGAATGAAAATTTCGAAATGCGATAAAAATTATTTCCGCTTTAAATATCGGAAAAAAAACTACGGCACGGTCGGTTTTGAACCGTTATGTTTCATCTGCAATAAGAAACAAGCCATAAAGGCCCCAAACAAAAAAGTCGAAAATTACTTCATAATTACGCGAACGGAATGAAAATTTCGAAATGCGATAAAAATTATTTCCGCTTTAAATATCGGAAAAAAAACTACGGCACGGTCGGTTTTGAACCGTTATGTTTCATCTGCAATAAGAAACAAGCTATAAAGGCCCCAAACAAAAAAGTCGAAAATTACTTCATAATTACGCGAACGGAATGAAAATTTCGAAATGCGATAAAAATTATTTCCGCTTTAAATATCGGAAAAAAAACTACGGCACGGTCGGTTTTGAACCGTTATGTTTCATCTGCAATAAGAAACAAGCCATAAAGGCCCCAAACAAAAAAGTCGAAAATTACTTCATAATTACGCGAACGGAATGAAAATTTCGAAATTCGATAAAAATTATTTCCGATTTAAATATCGGAAAAAAAACTACGGCACGGTCGGTTTTGAACCGTTATGTTTCATCTGCAATAAGAAACAAGCTATAAAGGCCCCAAACAAAAAAGTCGAAAATTACTTCATAATTACGCGAACGGAATGAAAATTACGAAATTCGATAAAAATTATTTCCCTTTCAAATATTCAATGAAACACTATCTGACATCCGGTTAGAGGTAATTATTCATCAAATTCCATTAGAAACAGATCACAAACGGCCGAAATAAAAAAGTCAAAATTAATATAACTATTACGCGTCTTCGCGTACCCGACCACTTTGCGACACATCGAGACCCCGGACGGCAGGCGCTTTAATCGCTCCGGCGACCGCTCCTCCCGTGCCTCCGATAGACTGTATGGCCCGCGTTACGCTCCCGACAATCGAGACACTGAATAACGCACCCGACCACTATGCCCCGGAAGGTCAGGCGCGTTGAACAGCCCGTCGCGTTACGCACCCGACAGTTTCGTCAGATAACATAGGTCGGGTGCGTGATAGCGAGACCCCGGCCGGCGAGGAGAGTCGATGGCGTGTTGACTGCACCTCTGGACGCGACGCGGTATATTTGTCCGAGGCACTTTCACGAAGTGCAGCGATTAGTATTGAAAGTTTCGAAATGCGATAAAAATTATTTCCGATTTAAATATCGGAAAAAAAACTACGGCACGGTCGGTTTTGAACCGTTATGTTTCATCTGCAATAAGAAACAAGCCATAAAGACCCCAAACAAAAAAGTCGAAAATTACTTCATAATTACGCGAACGGAATGAAAATTTCGAAATGCGATAAAAATTATTTCCGCTTTAAATATCGGAAAAAAAACTACGGCACGGTCGGTTTTGAACCGTTATGTTTCATCTGCAATAAGAAACAAGCTATAAAGGCCCCAAACAAAAAAGTCGAAAATTACTTCATAATTACGCGAACGGAATGAAAATTTCGAAATGCGATAAAAATTATTTCCGCTTTAAATATCGGAAAAAAAACTACGGCACGGTCGGTTTTGAACCGTTATGTTTCATCTGCAATAAGAAACAAGCCATAAAGGCCCCAAACAAAAAAGTCGAAAATTACTTCATAATTACGCGAACGGAATGAAAATTTCGAAATTCGATAAAAATTATTTCCGATTTAAATATCGGAAAAAAAACTACGGCACGGTCGGTTTTGAACCGTTATGTTTCATCTGCAATAAGAAACAAGCCATAAAGGCCCCAAACAAAAAAGTCGAAAATTACTTCATTATTACGCGAACGGAATGAAAATTTCGAAACGCGATAAAAATTATTTCCGATTTATTTATATTCGGCGCGAGTAAACGGACGGACTAACTATGGGTCTCTCAATAAGAGACTAATAGTTACTCCCGCCGTTTACCCGCGTTGGATATACGGATATTTCGGCGCGGGTAAACGGCGGGAGTAACTATGGGTCACTTAATAAGAGACTCATAGTTACTCCCGCCGTTTACCCGCGTCGGATATACGGATATTTCGGCGCGAGTAAACGGCGGGAGTAACTATGGGTCACTTAATAAGAGACTCATAGTTACTCCCGCCGTTTACCCGCTTCGGATATACGGATATTTCGGCGCGAGTAAACGGCGGGAGTAACTATGGGTCACTTAATAAGAGACTCATAGTTACTCCCGCCGTTTACCCGCGTCGGATATACGGATATTTCGGCGCGAGTAAACGGCGGGAGTAACTATGGATCACTTAATAAGAGACTCATAGTTACTCCCGCCGTTTACCCGCGTCGGATATACGGATATTTCGTCGCGGGTAAACGGCGGGAGTAACTATGAGTCTCTTAATAGGAGACTCATAGTTACTCCCGCCGTTTACCCGCGTCGGATATACGGATATTTCGGCACGGGTAAACCGCTTGAGTAACAAAGTGTCTCCTGTTAGGGGACCACCGACACGGTATGGTCGTATCGCGAGTTCAGTTTTATTTCACAACACATCTTCAGGTATTCTTGAAAGTTCAGTGCCTGGCTGTTGTTTACGGCCATACCACGCTGAATATGCCAGTTCTCGTCTGATCACTGAAGCCAAGCAGCGTCGGGCGCGGTTAGTACTTGGATGGGTGACCGCTTGGGAACACCGCGTGCTGTAAACTTTTAAAATTTTTGTTTCAGATAATTTTGGAATGAAAATTTCGAAAATGCGATAAAAATTATTTCCGATTTGAATATCGGACAAAAAAATTTGGCATGGTCGCTTTTGAACCGTCATATACCATCTGCGACAATAAACCGATCATAAAGGCCCCAAACAAAAAAGTCGAAAATTATTTCAATATTACGCGAAGGGAATGAAAATTTCGAAATGCCATTAAAATTATTTCCCATTAAAATATTCAATGAAACACTATCTTACATCTGGTTAGAGGTCATTATATAGCAAATTCCATAAGAAAGAGATCACAAATGTCTGAAACAAAAAAGTCCAAATTAAAATCCGTTTTGTCGCGCACCGGACCACTTTGCATAATTTTGAGACCCCGGTAGGTCTCACGCGCCCGACAATGGCGACACTGAATGACGCACCCGACCACTATGCCCCGGAAGGTCAGGCGCGTTGAACAGCCCGTCGCGTTACGCACCCGACAGTTTCGTCAGATAACATAGGTCGGGTGCGTGATAGCGAGACCCCGGCCGGCGAGGAGTGTCGTTGGCGTGTTGACTGCACCTCTGGACGCGACGCGGTATATTTGTCCGAGGCACTTTCACGAAGTGCACCGATTAGTATTGAAAGTTTCGAAATGCGATAAAAATTATTTCCGATTTAAATATCGGAAAAAAAACTACGGCACGGTCGGTTTTGAACCGTTATGTTTCATCTGCGACAAGAAACAGGCCATAAGGGCCCCAAACAAAAAAGTCGAAAATTATTTCATAATTACGCGAACGGAATGAAAATTTCGAAATTCGATAAAAATTATTTCCGATTTAAATATCGGAAAAAAACTACGGCACGGTCGGTTTTGAACCGTTATGTTTCATCTGCGACAATAAACAGGCCATAAAGGTCCCAAAGAAAAAAGTCGAAAATTATTTCATAATTACGCGAACGGAATGAAAATTTCGAAATGCGATAAAAATTATTTCCGCTTTAAATATCGGAAAAAAAACTACGGCACGGTCGGTTTTGAACCGTTATGTTTCATCTGCGACAAGAAACAGGCCATAAAGGTCCCAAACAAAAAAGTCGAAAATTATTTCATAATTACGCGAACGGAATGAAAATTTCGAAATTCGATAAAAATTATTTCCGATTTAAATATCGGAAAAAAACTACGGCACGGTCGGTTTTGAACCGTTATGTTTCATCTGCGACAATAAACAGGCCATAAAGGTCCCAAAGAAAAAAGTCGAAAATTATTTCATAATTACGCGAACGGAATGAAAATTTCGAAATGCGATAAAAATTATTTCCGATTTAAATATCGGATAAAAAACTTTGGCACGGTCGGTTTTGAACCGTCATATACCATATGCGACAAGAAAAGTGCCATAAAGGCACCGAACAAAAAAATCGAAAATAAATTCAGTATTACCGGAATCGAATGAAAATTTCAAAATGCCATGAAAATTATTTCCCATTCGAATATTCAATTAAACACTTTCTGTGATCCGGTCTGAAGCAATTTTATACCAAATTCCATAAGCAACGTATCAGGACCTCGACTCGTGTTACGCACCCGACAATTGCGACCCTAAATGGCGCACCCGACCACTTTGCCCCGGAAGGTCGGGCGCGTCAGTGTCGAAACATATCATCGGTCGTGTCCGTGTAAGAGAGAACCCGGCCGGCGATGACTCTCGATAGCGTGGGGACAGTTCCTCTCGACTCGGTACGAGACATTTGGCCCGGTCACGCACCCGTCTTTCCGCCTCGCTCAGACCCCGACCCGTGCGCGCACCATGCGGCGCAGTGGGCGGGTCTTCGATAGCCAGCGCTTCGGACTCGGGTCGGTATTGTTCTGGAGGGGTGACCCATGCTCTCCAACCATCTATAGGAAGGGATGGAGAATGAGTTATGCCGGTCATATGTATCCAACTCTTAACGGATGAAGGTACATTGCTGCACGTCTGGTAAATTCGAATCCTGCCCGGCGATGATTGATTTGAGATCTTGTCGGGGAATCTGTTGCCTAGCATATATACACGAATGTTGTTTTTGTATAATTCGAGATATGAACTATGCGTAGGACCGAAATCGGAGTCGTATTGATATTATATATTTATTATATATTTTTCAGTACAAAGGCTCATACAAACGATATTAGGTCCCCGGTTTAATCTCTGAGAACGAATTCACGACTGTGACAATATCGCACTGGCGTACGGATCTCTCTGATGACGTCTCCTGTCTTGAGCCCCCGTAAC
>CM067857.1:81039749-81042249 GCA_034642435.1 Megalocaria dilatata
GGATCATTAACAAGATTGTTGATTTGTTATTACAACAAAATTAAACACATCAGTTAAAGAACCGAAAACCGTCCATCGTCGATCTGTGTCCGCTTGACGGACAGGACTCGTAGATAGCGTCCGACTTACGGATTGGCCGTCCTTAACGCTTTTGTGGGAGCGGCGCCGTTCGTCATTAGGGGCGATATCATGTTGTCCGATCGACGTTAAACGACCCGATCGTCGATCGAAGGTACGTCCGTTTTACGGAGTTGTACCCGGATCGTGATCGGTAATCTGAGTGATGAATCGCTTTGACAGATGCATTTCGGGTACCTAGAACTGTTACAGTTCGCGGTATTGGCGAAGGTTCGTCCAGCACGATCCGATGAGCCGTCCGCAGGTCTCAAAGATTTTCGCCCGAAAACGATCAGTCCATTCCGTCCGTCTTCCGTCGTCGCCGTGTCGTTCGATTCAATTCGTTACGATTGAACGGTTGGACGGAAGCAAATCACGCGCTAGGACGTGTCGTGTCCGCTTCTATCGATATTCCCCCGCATCTGTACGGTGCTGTAGGCGGAGGTCGTTAGTTCTGCGGCACGATTGTACGTAAAGCGTTCGTCGTATTCGTCGACTTCGATATTCCCCCGCATCGTTATGGTGCCGTAGGTGGAGTTCGTATGTCGTACGATACGATTGTGAAAAAAAAACACGTTAGGGCGTGTCGTATCTTTCGCTCTCGATATTCCCCCGCATCGTGATGGTGCTGTAGGCGGAATTCGTGTGCCGAGAAGGTACGATTGAACGTTAAACGTGTCGTATCAGTCACATTCGACGTTCCCGAGGCATCTTCATTTCGCTGAGGTTGAGCTCGTCAGTTTTAGATGGTGTTAGAGACTATCCCACGTTAGGGCGTGTCGTATACTTCGCTTTAGAATTTTCCCCCGCATCGTGATGGTGCTGTAGGCGGAGTTCTTCAGCCGAGAAGTTACGATTGGACGTTAAACGTGTTGTGTCACGTCTTCGATCCGTCAACTTTCGATGTTCCCTTCGCATCTGTATGACGCTGTAGGTTGAGCTCGTCTGTGTACGTACGTTAAGATTGTGTGACGCGTTAGGGCGTGTCGTAGCCTTCGCTCTCGATAGTCCCCCGCATCGTTGTGGTGCTGTAGGCGGATTTCGTTTGCTGAGAAGGTACGATGGAACGTTAAACGTGTCGTATCAGTCACATTCGACTTTTCCGAGGCATCTTCATTTCGCTGAGGTTGAGCTCGTCAGTTTTAGATGGTGTTAGAGACTATCCCACGTTAGGGCGTGTCGTATACTTCGCTTTAGAATTTTCCCCCGCATCGTGATGGTGCTGTAGGCGGAGTTCTTCAGCCGAGAAGTTACGATTGAACGTTAAACGTGTTGTGTCACGTCTTCGATCCGTCAGCTTTCGACGTTCCCTTCGCATCTGTATGACGCTGTAGGTTCAGCTCGTCTGTGTACGTATGGTACGATTGTGTGACGCGTTAGGGCGTGTCGTAGCCTTCGCTCTCGATAGTCCCCCGCATCGTTGTGGTGCTGTAGGCGGATTTCGTTTGCTGAGAAGGTACGATGGAACGTTAAACGTGTCGTATCAGTCACATTCGACGTTCCCGAGGCATCTTCATTTCGCTGAGGTTGAGCTCGTCAGTTTTAGATGGTGTTAGAGACTATCCCACGTTAGGGCGTGTCGTATACTTCGCTTTAGAATTTTCCCCCGCATCGTGATGGTGCTGTAGGCGGAGTTCTTCAGCCGAGAAGTTACGATTGGACGTTAAACGTGTTGTGTCACGTCTTCGATCCGTCAACTTTCGACGTTCCCTTCGCATCTGTATGACGCTGTAGGTTGAGCTCGTCTGTGTACGTACGTTAAGATTGTGTGACGCGTTAGGGCGTGTCGTAGCCTTCGCTCTCGATAGTCCCCCGCATCGTTGTGGTGCTGTAGGCGGATTTCGTTTGCTGAGAAGGTACGATGGAACGTTAAACGTGTCGTATCAGTCACATTAGACTTTTCCGAGGCATCTTCATTTCGCTGAGGTTGAGCTCGTCAGTTTTAGATGGTGTTAGAGACTATCCCACGTTAGGGCGTGTCGTATACTTCGCTTTAGAATTTTCCCCCGCATCGTGATGGTGCTGTAGGCGGAGTTCTTCAGCCGAGAAGTTACGATTGAACGTTAAACGTGTTGTGTCACGTCTTCGATCCGTCAGCTTTCGACGTTCCCTTCGCATCTGTATGACGCTGTAGGTTGAGCTCTTATGACGTACGAATGGTACAAAAGCACAAACAATGTGACGGAAGGCGATCCATTTCTTGGACAAGGACGTCGACGTGATACGACGACCGCTATAATAGCGTTTTTAATATTCGCTTTGCGGGACCCCGTTGGAGACGTTCAGTCCTTGTCCGAACTATTCACGATAATTGTAACCATTACCTGTACGCTCATGATGTACAATTGCTCCGTCGCGCTTATCGACGGTAGGAGCCCGCTCG
>CM067857.1:81049749-81054749 GCA_034642435.1 Megalocaria dilatata
TTATGTTTCATCTGCAATAAGAAACAAGCCATAAAGGCCCCAAACAAAAAAGTCGAAAATTACTTCATAATTACGCGAACGGAATGAAAATTTCGAAATTCGATAAAAATTATTTCCGATTTAAATATCGGAAAAAAAACTACGGCACGGTCGGTTTTGAACCGTTATGTTTCATCTGCAATAAGAAACAAGCTATAAAGGCCCCAAACAAAAAAGTCGAAAATTACTTCATAATTACGCGAACGGAATGAAAATTACGAAATTCGATAAAAATTATTTCCCTTTCAAATATTCAATGAAACACTATCTGACATCCGGTTAGAGGTAATTATTCATCAAATTCCATTAGAAACAGATCACAAACGGCCGAAATAAAAAAGTCAAAATTAATATAACTATTACGCGTCTTCGCGTACCCGACCACTTTGCGACACATCGAGACCCCGGACGGCAGGCGCTTTAATCGCTCCGGCGACCGCTCCTCCCGTGCCTCCGATAGACTGTATGGCCCGCGTTACGCTCCCGACAATCGAGACACTGAATAACGCACCCGACCACTATGCCCCGGAAGGTCAGGCGCGTTGAACAGCCCGTCGCGTTACGCACCCGACAGTTTCGTCAGATAACATAGGTCGGGTGCGTGATAGCGAGACCCCGGCCGGCGAGGAGAGTCGATGGCGTGTTGACTGCACCTCTGGACGCGACGCGGTATATTTGTCCGAGGCACTTTCACGAAGTGCAGCGATTAGTATTGAAAGTTTCGAAATGCGATAAAAATTATTTCCGATTTAAATATCGGAAAAAAAACTACGGCACGGTCGGTTTTGAACCGTTATGTTTCATCTGCAATAAGAAACAAGCCATAAAGACCCCAAACAAAAAAGTCGAAAATTACTTCATAATTACGCGAACGGAATGAAAATTTCGAAATGCGATAAAAATTATTTCCGCTTTAAATATCGGAAAAAAAACTACGGCACGGTCGGTTTTGAACCGTTATGTTTCATCTGCAATAAGAAACAAGCTATAAAGGCCCCAAACAAAAAAGTCGAAAATTACTTCATAATTACGCGAACGGAATGAAAATTTCGAAATGCGATAAAAATTATTTCCGCTTTAAATATCGGAAAAAAAACTACGGCACGGTCGGTTTTGAACCGTTATGTTTCATCTGCAATAAGAAACAAGCCATAAAGGCCCCAAACAAAAAAGTCGAAAATTACTTCATAATTACGCGAACGGAATGAAAATTTCGAAATTCGATAAAAATTATTTCCGATTTAAATATCGGAAAAAAAACTACGGCACGGTCGGTTTTGAACCGTTATGTTTCATCTGCAATAAGAAACAAGCCATAAAGGCCCCAAACAAAAAAGTCGAAAATTACTTCATTATTACGCGAACGGAATGAAAATTTCGAAACGCGATAAAAATTATTTCCGATTTATTTATATTCGGCGCGAGTAAACGGACGGACTAACTATGGGTCTCTCAATAAGAGACTAATAGTTACTCCCGCCGTTTACCCGCGTTGGATATACGGATATTTCGGCGCGGGTAAACGGCGGGAGTAACTATGGGTCACTTAATAAGAGACTCATAGTTACTCCCGCCGTTTACCCGCGTCGGATATACGGATATTTCGGCGCGAGTAAACGGCGGGAGTAACTATGGGTCACTTAATAAGAGACTCATAGTTACTCCCGCCGTTTACCCGCTTCGGATATACGGATATTTCGGCGCGAGTAAACGGCGGGAGTAACTATGGGTCACTTAATAAGAGACTCATAGTTACTCCCGCCGTTTACCCGCGTCGGATATACGGATATTTCGGCGCGAGTAAACGGCGGGAGTAACTATGGATCACTTAATAAGAGACTCATAGTTACTCCCGCCGTTTACCCGCGTCGGATATACGGATATTTCGTCGCGGGTAAACGGCGGGAGTAACTATGAGTCTCTTAATAGGAGACTCATAGTTACTCCCGCCGTTTACCCGCGTCGGATATACGGATATTTCGGCACGGGTAAACCGCTTGAGTAACAAAGTGTCTCCTGTTAGGGGACCACCGACACGGTATGGTCGTATCGCGAGTTCAGTTTTATTTCACAACACATCTTCAGGTATTCTTGAAAGTTCAGTGCCTGGCTGTTGTTTACGGCCATACCACGCTGAATATGCCAGTTCTCGTCTGATCACTGAAGCCAAGCAGCGTCGGGCGCGGTTAGTACTTGGATGGGTGACCGCTTGGGAACACCGCGTGCTGTAAACTTTTAAAATTTTTGTTTCAGATAATTTTGGAATGAAAATTTCGAAAATGCGATAAAAATTATTTCCGATTTGAATATCGGACAAAAAAATTTGGCATGGTCGCTTTTGAACCGTCATATACCATCTGCGACAATAAACCGATCATAAAGGCCCCAAACAAAAAAGTCGAAAATTATTTCAATATTACGCGAAGGGAATGAAAATTTCGAAATGCCATTAAAATTATTTCCCATTAAAATATTCAATGAAACACTATCTTACATCTGGTTAGAGGTCATTATATAGCAAATTCCATAAGAAAGAGATCACAAATGTCTGAAACAAAAAAGTCCAAATTAAAATCCGTTTTGTCGCGCACCGGACCACTTTGCATAATTTTGAGACCCCGGTAGGTCTCACGCGCCCGACAATGGCGACACTGAATGACGCACCCGACCACTATGCCCCGGAAGGTCAGGCGCGTTGAACAGCCCGTCGCGTTACGCACCCGACAGTTTCGTCAGATAACATAGGTCGGGTGCGTGATAGCGAGACCCCGGCCGGCGAGGAGTGTCGTTGGCGTGTTGACTGCACCTCTGGACGCGACGCGGTATATTTGTCCGAGGCACTTTCACGAAGTGCACCGATTAGTATTGAAAGTTTCGAAATGCGATAAAAATTATTTCCGATTTAAATATCGGAAAAAAAACTACGGCACGGTCGGTTTTGAACCGTTATGTTTCATCTGCGACAAGAAACAGGCCATAAGGGCCCCAAACAAAAAAGTCGAAAATTATTTCATAATTACGCGAACGGAATGAAAATTTCGAAATTCGATAAAAATTATTTCCGATTTAAATATCGGAAAAAAACTACGGCACGGTCGGTTTTGAACCGTTATGTTTCATCTGCGACAATAAACAGGCCATAAAGGTCCCAAAGAAAAAAGTCGAAAATTATTTCATAATTACGCGAACGGAATGAAAATTTCGAAATGCGATAAAAATTATTTCCGCTTTAAATATCGGAAAAAAAACTACGGCACGGTCGGTTTTGAACCGTTATGTTTCATCTGCGACAAGAAACAGGCCATAAAGGTCCCAAACAAAAAAGTCGAAAATTATTTCATAATTACGCGAACGGAATGAAAATTTCGAAATTCGATAAAAATTATTTCCGATTTAAATATCGGAAAAAAACTACGGCACGGTCGGTTTTGAACCGTTATGTTTCATCTGCGACAATAAACAGGCCATAAAGGTCCCAAAGAAAAAAGTCGAAAATTATTTCATAATTACGCGAACGGAATGAAAATTTCGAAATGCGATAAAAATTATTTCCGATTTAAATATCGGATAAAAAACTTTGGCACGGTCGGTTTTGAACCGTCATATACCATATGCGACAAGAAAAGTGCCATAAAGGCACCGAACAAAAAAATCGAAAATAAATTCAGTATTACCGGAATCGAATGAAAATTTCAAAATGCCATGAAAATTATTTCCCATTCGAATATTCAATTAAACACTTTCTGTGATCCGGTCTGAAGCAATTTTATACCAAATTCCATAAGAAGCAGATCACATATGTCCGAAACAAGAAAGTCCAAATTAAAATCCGTTTTTTCGCGCACCCGACCACTTTGCAACGTATCAGGACCTCGACTCGTGTTACGCACCCGACAATTGCGACCCTAAATGGCGCACCCGACCACTTTGCCCCGGAAGGTCGGGCGCGTCAGTGTCGAAACATATCATCGGTCGTGTCCGTGTAAGAGAGAACCCGGCCGGCGATGACTCTCGATAGCGTGGGGACAGTTCCTCTCGACTCGGTACGAGACATTTGGCCCGGTCACGCACCCGTCTTTCCGCCTCGCTCAGACCCCGACCCGTGCGCGCACCATGCGGCGCAGTGGGCGGGTCTTCGATAGCCAGCGCTTCGGACTCGGGTCGGTATTGTTCTGGAGGGGTGACCCATGCTCTCCAACCATCTATAGGAAGGGATGGAGAATGAGTTATGCCGGTCATATGTATCCAACTCTTAACGGATGAAGGTACATTGCTGCACGTCTGGTAAATTCGAATCCTGCCCGGCGATGATTGATTTGAGATCTTGTCGGGGAATCTGTTGCCTAGCATATATACACGAATGTTGTTTTTGTATAATTCGAGATATGAACTATGCGTAGGACCGAAATCGGAGTCGTATTGATATTATATATTTATTATATATTTTTCAGTACAAAGGCTCATACAAACGATATTAGGTCCCCGGTTTAATCTCTGAGAACGAATTCACGACTGTGACAATATCGCACTGGCGTACGGATCTCTCTGATGACGTCTCCTGTCTTGAGCCCCCGTAACAGCGAGATTGCGGTCCTCTTCGTCTCTTTGTAGTCGGATGGCCATATGCGATCGAACATAAGTTACAATCGTATATTACCGTATGGTTTTATACTCCAAAAATTTGCGACTGCTCACCTCATTCCGAGCGAGAATGTTATAAAAATTATCTCGAAATCACCGAGTCGTTATAATATCATGTATAACGAAGGGTCGAGAGAAAATGTGTATGAATATAGTTGATGGCCGAGGGTTTACGTTATTCACGTTTAACGCCTCGGCGAGGTATTGCTGATTCAGTAATTCCATGAACCAAAAATATATCACGCTTAGTCCCGTATAATTCTCGAAACTGGATCGACTGGGATGATTCTCTTAGATTCCACGGATCTTGATGTTACGGA
>CM067857.1:81057249-81059749 GCA_034642435.1 Megalocaria dilatata
TCTCAAAGATTTTCGCCCGAAAACGATCAGTCCATTCCGTCCGTCTTCCGTCGTCGCCGTGTCGTTCGATTCAATTCGTTACGATTGAACGGTTGGACGGAAGCAAATCACGCGCTAGGACGTGTCGTGTCCGCTTCTATCGATATTCCCCCGCATCTGTACGGTGCTGTAGGCGGAGGTCGTTAGTTCTGCGGCACGATTGTACGTAAAGCGTTCGTCGTATTCGTCGACTTCGATATTCCCCCGCATCGTTATGGTGCCGTAGGTGGAGTTCGTATGTCGTACGATACGATTGTGAAAAAAAAACACGTTAGGGCGTGTCGTATCTTTCGCTCTCGATATTCCCCCGCATCGTGATGGTGCTGTAGGCGGAATTCGTGTGCCGAGAAGGTACGATTGAACGTTAAACGTGTCGTATCAGTCACATTCGACGTTCCCGAGGCATCTTCATTTCGCTGAGGTTGAGCTCGTCAGTTTTAGATGGTGTTAGAGACTATCCCACGTTAGGGCGTGTCGTATACTTCGCTTTAGAATTTTCCCCCGCATCGTGATGGTGCTGTAGGCGGAGTTCTTCAGCCGAGAAGTTACGATTGGACGTTAAACGTGTTGTGTCACGTCTTCGATCCGTCAACTTTCGATGTTCCCTTCGCATCTGTATGACGCTGTAGGTTGAGCTCGTCTGTGTACGTACGTTAAGATTGTGTGACGCGTTAGGGCGTGTCGTAGCCTTCGCTCTCGATAGTCCCCCGCATCGTTGTGGTGCTGTAGGCGGATTTCGTTTGCTGAGAAGGTACGATGGAACGTTAAACGTGTCGTATCAGTCACATTCGACTTTTCCGAGGCATCTTCATTTCGCTGAGGTTGAGCTCGTCAGTTTTAGATGGTGTTAGAGACTATCCCACGTTAGGGCGTGTCGTATACTTCGCTTTAGAATTTTCCCCCGCATCGTGATGGTGCTGTAGGCGGAGTTCTTCAGCCGAGAAGTTACGATTGAACGTTAAACGTGTTGTGTCACGTCTTCGATCCGTCAGCTTTCGACGTTCCCTTCGCATCTGTATGACGCTGTAGGTTCAGCTCGTCTGTGTACGTATGGTACGATTGTGTGACGCGTTAGGGCGTGTCGTAGCCTTCGCTCTCGATAGTCCCCCGCATCGTTGTGGTGCTGTAGGCGGATTTCGTTTGCTGAGAAGGTACGATGGAACGTTAAACGTGTCGTATCAGTCACATTCGACGTTCCCGAGGCATCTTCATTTCGCTGAGGTTGAGCTCGTCAGTTTTAGATGGTGTTAGAGACTATCCCACGTTAGGGCGTGTCGTATACTTCGCTTTAGAATTTTCCCCCGCATCGTGATGGTGCTGTAGGCGGAGTTCTTCAGCCGAGAAGTTACGATTGGACGTTAAACGTGTTGTGTCACGTCTTCGATCCGTCAACTTTCGACGTTCCCTTCGCATCTGTATGACGCTGTAGGTTGAGCTCGTCTGTGTACGTACGTTAAGATTGTGTGACGCGTTAGGGCGTGTCGTAGCCTTCGCTCTCGATAGTCCCCCGCATCGTTGTGGTGCTGTAGGCGGATTTCGTTTGCTGAGAAGGTACGATGGAACGTTAAACGTGTCGTATCAGTCACATTAGACTTTTCCGAGGCATCTTCATTTCGCTGAGGTTGAGCTCGTCAGTTTTAGATGGTGTTAGAGACTATCCCACGTTAGGGCGTGTCGTATACTTCGCTTTAGAATTTTCCCCCGCATCGTGATGGTGCTGTAGGCGGAGTTCTTCAGCCGAGAAGTTACGATTGAACGTTAAACGTGTTGTGTCACGTCTTCGATCCGTCAGCTTTCGACGTTCCCTTCGCATCTGTATGACGCTGTAGGTTGAGCTCTTATGACGTACGAATGGTACAAAAGCACAAACAATGTGACGGAAGGCGATCCATTTCTTGGACAAGGACGTCGACGTGATACGACGACCGCTATAATAGCGTTTTTAATATTCGCTTTGCGGGACCCCGTTGGAGACGTTCAGTCCTTGTCCGAACTATTCACGATAATTGTAACCATTACCTGTACGCTCATGATGTACAATTGCTCCGTCGCGCTTATCGACGGTAGGAGCCCGCTCGCGCGTAGCGTGAGAGGGGCATGTATCGTCCGAGGAAGCGGACTAGGCGATTCGTCGTAGCGTCGTCTTCTAAAATCTGTTCCCTATCTTTGGGAACGGTGAACGGAAGACAAACCAAAAGATTACCCTGAACGGTGGATCACTTGGCTCGTGGGTCGATGAAGAACGCAGCTAATTGCGCGTCATCATGCGAACTGCAGGACACATGAACATCGACATTTCGAACGCACATTGCGGTCCTCGGACACTGTCCTCGGACCACTCCTGACTGAGGGTCGGTTCAATTTAAAAGACTGCCCGGCCAGGTGCCTTGAATGACGAAGTGACGACATGTCGACGGCGATGCGATTGGATCTATACAGATCGGGATCGCGAGCTGTGTAA